>JAWRVZ010000191.1:735000-1234480 GCA_037043235.1 Rhodeus uyekii | reverse complement strand
GGAGAAGAAAATATTACGGACAGTGTGTCAAAAATGATTTATTACCCCCAGGTGTGCATTTGTCACCTTTGACCTCCTGTTTCCGGACAAATTGTTTTTTATGATTTTATAATTGTTTACACAGTTGTGTAGTAGGTTGAATCTGTCCCCCACCGCCCCAGCCCCCACCGGAGTTGTTTAGAGCTGAGCAGAGCTGACCAGACCTTCTCACAATCCAGGTATAATGACTGTGAATTAAACAAAACAAACGAGTTTAAGAAATGAGAAACAATAAAACAAAGGTTGAAATAATGACTTGTAATTAAAATAGTGTTTCTGAAGATTTAAAAAAGAGCTTACTTGAGCTGTGAGATCCATGCTTCTCTCTGTAGACCCAAATGAAAATGAAGTCCCCAGATTCACTGGGTTCGGGGGAGCCGGCCCCTTCCTGGCTGTGGCTTTGCATGTGGAAGTGTTGATTATTGGAAGTAATAAAAGATTAAAAGTAGGGGTAGTAATTTTAATTTACTAAGTGATATCTTCCCAGACCTCGTGTATCCATCTGTTCCCCATCCTTGTTGCTGACTTGGTCTTTGAAGGACTCAAACACCTCAAAATTGACCCAAACGTTGATCAAAGATTTTAGGTGTCATTAGTTCTGACGTGTTTCCAAAAAAAATCACAAATGTTTAGGATATAAGTTTTTAGTGTCACTAAGGGTGTTAGTTTTAATTTGCAAAGTTAAATTCTTTGAAGGACCCAACACTTCAAACGTTGATCAAGAGGTTTTAGGTGTCATTAGATCTGAGATCTTTCCCAATACACAAATGGTCAGGAGATAATTTTTTTTAATGACACTAAGGGGTGATAGTTTTAATTTACTAAGTTAAATCTCCTGTCTCCATCCTGTCTGTGAGAAAGGATCTGATTTTAGACTTGTCTTTGAAGGACCCAACACTTCAAAATTGTTCAAAGGTTTTAGGTGTCATTAGATCTGACGTGTTTCCCAATACACAAATGTTTAGGATATAAGTTTTTTTTTTTAACGACACTAAGGGGTGATAGTTTTAATTTACTAAGTGATAGGTGATAGTTTTAATCTCCTGTCTCCAACACCTCTTAGGGCAGAAGTTGTGGTAAATGTTGTCAAATCAGAAAGCGTAAAGGCTTTTTAAAACAATGATAAATGAAAGAGATTGTACCATTCTTTTACATTTTAATGGTTTAAACATTAAGTTATTTGGACAAGCAAAATTGTAGTTATATTTACACTTTTAAACATTAGTTATTTGAAATAACGATATCTGTTATATCTACAGATTTTATACAATGCAATTTTAACATTTAGTTATCTTGAAAACAGTTATATTTGATCAAGTTTTATGTTGTTAGACTTCTAACATCTCTTGAAACGTAAATATGGCATATCAAACTGCTGTATAATGTATACATCAAACTAATACAAATACATAATATAAATTGGAGATTTACCTTAATTACAGGAAATTGATTTTACCATTCTTTTAAATTTTAATGGTTTAAACAGTAAGTTATTTGGACTAGTGAATTTGTATTTATATTTTATAAGTTAAGTTTTAACATTTAACACGTATTCCATAGATTTCAGAGTTAATATGCTGTACACTAAAAACTGAAATATACCACGTCAAACTACTCTTTTAAACAAATGCATTATATGATTTACAAAGTTGAGGAAAGGAAAGAGGAAAGAGATTTTACCATTCTTTTACATTTTAATGGTTTTTAAACATTAAGTTATATGGACTAGCGAAATTGCAGTTATATTTACACTTTTATACATTAGTTATTTGAAATAACGATATCTGTTATATCTACAGACTTTATGCAATGGAAATTTTAACATTTAGTTGTCTTGAAAACAGTTATATTTTATCAAGTTTTATGTTATTAGACTTCTAACATCTCTTGAAACGTAAATATGGCATATCAAACTTCTCCTTTTCACAATTACATTAGATAAATGTACCTAAATTACAGGAAAAGAGATTTTACCATTCTTTACATTTTAATGGTTTTTAAACATTAAGTTATTTGGACTAGCAAAATTGTAGTTATATTTACACTTTTAAACATTAGTTATTTGAAATAGCAAAATCTTCAGATTTTATGCAATGCAATTTTAACATTTAGTTGTCTGTAATAGTGAAAACAGTTATATTTGATCAAGTTTTATGTTATTAGACTTCTAACATCTCTTGAAACGTAAATATGGCATATCAAACTTCTCTTTTTCACAATTACATTAGATAAATGTACCTAAATTACAGAAAGGAGCTTGTACTATTCTTTTACATGTGAATGGTTTTTAAACATTAAGTTATTTGGACTAGCGAAATTGTAGTTATATTTACACTTTTAAACATTGGTTATTTGAAATAACGATATCTGTTATATCTACAGATTTTATACAATGCAATTTTAACATTTAGTTATCTTGAAAACAGTTATATTTGATCAAGTTTTATGTTATTAGACTTCTAACATCTCTTGAAACGTAAATATGGCATATCAAACTGCTGTATAATGTATACATCAAACTACTAATGTATACAAAACATAATATAAATTGGAGATTTACCTTAATTACAGGAAATTGATTTTACCATTCTTTTAAATTTTAATGGCTTAAACAGTAAGTTATTTGGACTAGTGAATTTGTATTTATATTTTATAAGTTAAGTTTTAACATTTAACACGTATTCCATAGATTTCAGAGTTAATATGCTGTACACTAAAAACTGAAATATACCACGTCAAACTACTCTTTTAAACAAATGCATTATATGATTTACAAAGTTGACCTTTTAATCTTACAGTTTTAAAATGCTTTACACACTAAAAGTGTTACTTGAGACCTAACTCAGTGAAACCACTCACTCACATATTCAGACCAAGTTGGTCTATTCAGTGTTTTCAGAAAGAAAAAAACATTATTTTAACCCCTTTTGCACTCTGTTAATGTAAACATGTACCTATTTGATTACTTAGAAAAAAAAAAAAAACTCAGTGTTTTGAGAAAGAAATAAAACTTCACCCAATGCATTTCTGTTTATGGTGTAAATATATACTGAATATACATATATTCCATCAGCTTTATTTCTATAGCACTTTATATCATACAAATTGTTTAACATACTCCAATTCAGTTGTAAAGTAACTCTAGAAAGTGTCATTATTCATTTTGAGTGACTCATTCATCTTTAAAGTATAAGTAAAGTTCAATTGTGCAAAATTTGTACTCATTATAGCTCAATAAACATTTAAAGGTATATGACTATAATGTTTGTGTGTAGAGTTACTATACAAAACACAATTTTTAGAAGAGCTAAAATAGTTTTTGGCTGAATTATTTGTCTTTTTCGTGTCTGTGTCTGTTTTGTGCAATCCTGTTTGTGTTTGTTTCTGTTTATGTGTCTGTTTGCGTGTTCCTGTTTGGCTCTGTTTGTGTGACTGTATGAGTTTGTGTGTGTGTGTGTGTCTGTTTGAGTCTGTGTGAGCTTTGTGTATGTATCTATTTGTGTGTGTGTGTGTGTGTGTGTGTGTGTATTTTTGAGTTTGTGTGACTGTTTGAGTTTGTGTATATATCTGTTTGTGCTTGAAATTCGAAGTAAAATAAACATAACCGTAATTTTAAACGTTTAAACACTTATATATTTGAGTATCTCTAAGCAAGGCCTATCGTCTTTAAACTAAACTTTTGATTTATTCTTTATTTATTTTAAGAATCCTGATGACCAGTGTTGTTTCTGCAGAGTGTCGTAATGGACACGACTTGTTTCCACATGTGAAAAACTCTATGGATATGTTTGTGACATAAACATCACTTCAGAAAAACGTTTTGATTGTAAGACTAAACTTTTTTTTTCTTTTTCTTTTGAGAAACCTACATTTCAAACTATTTACCTCAGGGGAATTTACAACAATAGGATAATGTTGTTTTGCGATTCTCATGAAACCAAATCTTGGTGTATATCTTCGTACCTAGAACTCATAACTTTGTTCATATCATACATGTACCGTTAATACATTTAGACTATTTACACTATATTATTTACTAAAATATGAATTGTACCAGAATCACATTGATATTTTCTTTTAGAACACCTATCCGTCACCTATTTCATTAGTATAACGTGTGTATAAAAAATTAGTATATAAATTTCACACACCTATCAAGTATAACGTGTGCAAAAACCCTACGTAGTTCAAGAAGTATATTTACTAACAGCATGCAAGAAGCCCCATTTTACAATGAAGTCAGAAAGCCATTCACAAACAGTTGTGAAAGTTTCTAAGTTTGGATTTGTAAATTATGTTTTTTCTCTTTTACTACTAGAATTAGATGACACAATTCACATTTCTTGTTGGATTGTACTGTTTCAGGCGAAGACTTTGCAAATTCTTTCTAACCAGCCATGGGAGAGTGTGTGATGAACACAAACCTTTAGTTTAAGAAAAACTTTTTTTTTAAATGTGTAACTGAAATGTTTCTTTTGACAAATCAAAATTTTAAATTATGTTCCCTGAGATGATTTTACAAATCGTTTCTTTCAAAAGTTGGCTAGACATTAAGATTATAAAGTAGTTTTTTCAACTATTATGGACATCTTTGACTCAAATGTAGCCACTGCTCTGGCTTATTTCACTTAATTGTAATAAAACATTTTACAATGTGTAAATAGATGTGTTAAACGCGTCAGACTTGTTAGAGGGTACGTACCACAACGTTTTAACGCAAACACATTTAAGGTCTAACGTCTAATGTGTTGTAAAAGATAAAGAGACAATTCAAAACATAATTTTTACACTAAATGATTTACAAATACAACCTGAGAAAATTAAATGATAGTTCTTCTACACGAAATGATAGTTCTTCTACATGTTTAAACGGTAATATTCTTTCTGAGAATATTCTTTATTCTTTCTGAGAATATTCTTATTCTTTCCTCCTGTGTACGAGGTGTCTCAAGACACATGATAGATCTCGCCTCGACATGAAAAGTGCGTTTAACTGTTTTTTCTTCTTCTGATACATGACTGTTAGACTATTACACTTGAAACAAGACTGTCAATTAAGTTACACATTACAAGACAAAGGTGTCACTGACTCACTATTTTGTATTAATAATCTGCTTCCCTCTCACTAACAGAATGCTATAAATGGTTAACATATCTTAATTTTTAACTATTGTAAATATTTGTTTAGCACACTAAAGGATACATAAGCATAAGCATACATAATAAATAACAATATTCTAATGTCATAGTATGATACTGTTAGTATCAGCATCAAAATCGCATTACAGTTGTTAGTTGTTAGTGAAGGGATAATTTACTCATTTGTTTATATTGAACATTGTTTGTTTTTACGTCGTTGTGAGTCCACATAGAAAACCACAACGTTTTTGACTATGAAACCGGAGCAAAGATAAAATAGTAATTCATTTGTAACAATGTGAGATTTCAGTTTTTATGTTTTCTTTGACTTTGTTCACTTTTCTTTTCTTTTCCTGAAACATGTTGTTTGAAAGCGTCTACATTACATGGTATTCATTTGTACATCACACTCTCGTTCTATTGTGCGACTGTATCCCTTATCCTTTAGCAAGTTTAGCAAACTCTCATTGTTCATATACGACAACGTTTCCTTTGAATTGTTTGATTTAATACAATTATAAAGCAACCATCTTCTTCACTTGAGAAAAATTTACGCTACATTATTATAATGCTATTGTTTTTAAGTAGTGCTAACATATATGTATTATATCTTTAACCAAACTGCTTATGCAGTTATAGAACGGGGGACGAGGACCCATATCATGACAAAACATATTTTTGTCTTGTAAAACGTGTAGCGTTTTTACAAATATCGGACCACAAAACCCGCAAAGACTTCTTTCTATCAAGTAGGGTGTTTTATGGCTGTTGAATGTGTCACATCCTTAGATGTCTCACACCTACAGGCCCTGCCTATGAATCTGTCGTCTAAACAGGCGTTAAGATAGTTCTCATCACTACAGTAACAATGGATTCTCCAAAGACTCCGGAACCACAGACAAAAAGTTCTCTTGAAACAGAAGAAACCCTTCCTTGTGCATGCCAGAAACATCAACGGATTCGTTGGACCAAGTTTCTTCATGAAGAGGATGGTTTTGTGAAACAGGAATTTCTGATGTCTGGTGATAATATAGGCGGATTTGTTTTCGACAAGTTATCACGTACCGTCAAAATCTACTCTGTTGAGTTTGATGAAGACCTTACCTCAGAGACATCACGCTTTATCTTGCCAGCTAAAGACTGGCATATATTTTACAATCAAATTTGGAGAGATCTTAATGCAGTTGGTGAAAGACAATGGTGGTTTTTCAATTGGGCTGGCTCCATACCGGACGTACAGTACAGGGTTGCTAAACCTGGTGACAACGTGTCCATATCTAACTGCTGGAGTAAGAGCTTACATGAAGAAATTAGGATTCGGAATGAACGCCGTGCAGAGGCCGAAAGGGAGATTATGAATCATAGCAGCTATGATTCTAACGGTGAACGCGACTGGCCTATTCCAGACGATCCCTACGATTGCTGCAAAGGGGGATTATATTTTGAATGGTGCGACTTACCCGTGTTAAACGATGTCTTTTCAACCATAGACAAGCTGTTTATTACAAGTTTATTTTAAGCAATAATCAATCAGTGTTTAACTATGGTAATCCTTGTCAAAATGTATTAGATACCAATCTGTTACAGCAAAAAAAAAACTTATTGGACCTGTTTTTGTGATACTTGACATTCTCTCTGTGTTCCTTACTGAATGTTATTTTTCTTTTGTTAGTTTTAATAAAGCTGTTGTTAGATCTAACATCTCTGGACTCTACGTGTATGTATGTTGTAGAAGTGATAATGATGTATTTAGATTGTTTAATTATACTCAAGACAATAAACATGATGATATTACTAAAAGTCTTTAACTGAACGTTTTAATCTTAAATTAACTATAATAAAAGTTTAATTAAAGTCTACACAAAATAAATCTTATCTTCTTCCTAAATGGATGTCTTATTGGGGACAATTCACCCATGCATTTTTGACGTTATGATGTTTAATCAAAAGAATAAATGGAATAATAATAATCATAATGGATACGTGTAAATAATAAAATTTCCTCTAGTCAATACAATTTATAATATAATGCACCAATACAAAGAAAAAAAGTGGACTTATTGTTAGTTCTATGTAATTTACCATGAGTTTACTGGTCTCCCCCACTTGACATCAGATTAAGTTGTATGTGGTCCCAGACCAAAATGACTTTAACACCCCCGCTCTAGTGCCATATGGAGTAGTTTTACACGTGGCTACTACACTTTACACGCGACTTTAATTTACATAGTTATTTATGACCACCTGACGAGTTACAGTAAACCTTCACAGGAGGTTTGAGGCGAACTCTGATCAACTCTGGCACACACCCTGACTTTCCTGACTGTTACAGCTACTGCAACATCTCATTGATCAAAGATTGAAGGAACATTGTCTGGTTGTTACATGGAAGACCAAAGCCAGACTCAACTTTCCTGTTCCTTATCTGAACCTGACGCATCCAGCGCTTCTTCAGGTCAAACTATGGGAGAACAGACCCATAAACCCACACTTGAGTTGTGATAAATGTGTGGCAGGAACTCATTCACAGGAGATTCCCGGCATTATTAGAACCTTCCAGCATTGGATAGGGGACAAAGTTTATACCATCCACGAAGTTGGGTTCTGAAAAAACTCTGCGGATTTCTGAAACGGCTGCGCAAAATTCTGCGAGAGTTCGGGCGATGCTTTGCACGAGCAGCTGGAGTGTGATTGCGCCATGGCCAACGAGTGCCGTCTAAAAGCTAAGACAGTTTATATGTTTAAACAACATTTAATGACTACTTTAAGTTTGATCACTGTTTGCAATGCTGGATTTTATTGCCTTTTGAAATTATGAAATTATCTCCCATATGGTCTAACGGTTGGGTTTCCTGGTTTTCACCCAGGCTGCCCGGGTTCAACTCCCGGTATGGGAAGTAACTTTTTGTGTGTTTGCTGTGAATGATGGATGACTTAGGATTTACTGAGGTTCTCTCTATGTGTACATTTGTAACAGGTCTTTGTGTGGCATTGTTTAAAAAAAAAAAAAAAAAACATAGTTGAAATAGTTGCAACTCTGGGGATCTACACCCTAGATCAAAACATGTAGTTCTTTTCTGGCTAGACAATCTGTAATCTAATCATTTTTGTTAAATGTATGTAAATGTATGAATGTTTTATTCACAAATATGTTGTTAAAAAATAAAAGGTTGAATCGCTTAACTTGTTATTATTTTATGACCACGTCTGAGCTGGTTAAAAAAGTGTTACACAGCCCCAGTAACTCATGAGATTTTCTTGCAAACATTGCGTTATGTTTAGCTGGTCAAAAGATTTACTCTGTATTTTGTTTATACCGATTGTAAGGTTTGCTGATAGAAAGAAGTCTTTGCGGGTTTTGTGGTCCGATATTTGTAAAAACGCTACACGTTTTACAAGACAAAAATATGTTTTGTCATGATATGGGTCCTCGTCCCCCGTTCTATAACTGCATAAGCAGTTTGGTTAAAGATATAATACATATATGTTAGCACTACTTAAAAACAATAGCATTATAATAATGTAGCGTAAATTTTTCTCAAGTGAAGAAGATGGTTGCTTTATAATTGTATTAAATCAAACAATTCAAAGGAAACGTTGTCGTATATGAACAATGAGAGTTTGCTAAACTTGCTAAAGGATAAGGGATACAGTCGCACAATAGAACGAGAGTGTGATGTACAAATGAATACCATGTAATGTAGACGCTTTCAAACAACATGTTTCAGGAAAAGAAAAGAAAAGTGAACAAAGTCAAAGAAAACATAAAAACTGAAATCTCACATTGTTACAAATGAATTACTATTTTATCTTTGCTCCGGTTTCATAGTCAAAAACGTTGTGGTTTTCTATGTGGACTCACAACGACGTAAAAACAAACAATGTTCAATATAAACAAATGAGTAAATTATCCCTTCACTAACAACTAACAACTGTAATGCGATTTTGATGCTGATACTAACAGTATCATACTATGACATTAGAATATTGTTATTTATTATGTATGCTTATGCTTATGTATCCTTTAGTGTGCTAAACAAATATTTACAATAGTTAAAAATTAAGATATGTTAACCATTTATAGCATTCTGTTAGTGAGAGGGAAGCAGATTATTAATACAAAATAGTGAGTCAGTGACACCTTTGTCTTGTAATGTGTAACTTAATTGACAGTCTTGTTTCAAGTGTAATAGTCTAACAGTCATGTATCAGAAGAAGAAAAAACAGTTAAACGCACTTTTCATGTCGAGGCGAGATCTATCATGTGTCTTGAGACACCTCGTACACAGGAGGAAAGAATATTCTCAGAATATTCTCAGAAAGAATAAAGAATATTCTCAGAAAGAATATTACCGTTTAAACATGTAGAAGAACTATCATTTCGTGTAGAAGAACTATCATTTAATTTTCTCAGGTTGTATTTGTAAATCATTTAGTGTAAAAATTATGTTTTGAATTGTCTCTTTATCTTTTACAACACATTAGACGTTAGACCTTAAATGTGTTTGCGTTAAAACGTTGTGGTACGTACCCTCTAACAAGTCTGACGCGTTTAACACATCTATTTACACATTGTAAAATGTTTTATTACAATTAAGTGAAATAAGCCAGAGCAGTGGCTACATTTGAGTCAAAGATGTCCATAATAGTTGAAAAAACTACTTTATAATCTTAATGTCTAGCCAACTTTTGAAAGAAACGATTTGTAAAATCATCTCAGGGAACATAATTTTAAATTTTGATTTGTCAAAAGAAACATTTCAGTTACACATTTAAAAAAAAAGTTTTTCTTAAACTAAAGGTTTGTGTTCATCACACACTCTCCCATGGCTGGTTAGAAAGAATTTGCAAAGTCTTCGCCTGAAACAGTACAATCCAACAAGAAATGTGAATTGTGTCATCTAATTCTAGTAGTAAAAGAGAAAAAACATAATTTACAAATCCAAACTTAGAAACTTTCACAACTGTTTGTGAATGGCTTTCTGACTTCATTGTAAAATGGGGCTTCTTGCATGCTGTTAGTAAATATACTTCTTGAACTACGTAGGGTTTTTGCACACGTTATACTTGATAGGTGTGTGAAATTTATATACTAATTTTTTATACACACGTTATACTAATGAAATAGGTGACGGATAGGTGTTCTAAAAGAAAATATCAATGTGATTCTGGTACAATTCATATTTTAGTAAATAATATAGTGTAAATAGTCTAAATGTATTAACGGTACATGTATGATATGAACAAAGTTATGAGTTCTAGGTACGAAGATATACACCAAGATTTGGTTTCATGAGAATCGCAAAACAACATTATCCTATTGTTGTAAATTCCCCTGAGGTAAATAGATTGAAATGTAGGTTTCTCAAAAGAAAAAGAAAAAAAAAGTTTAGTCTTACAATCAAAACGTTTTTCTGAAGTGATGTTTATGTCACAAACATATCCATAGAGTTTTTCACATGTGGAAACAAGTCGTGTCCATTACGACACTCTGCAGAAACAACACTGGTCATCAGGATTCTTAAAATAAATAAAGAATAAATCAAAAGTTTAGTTTAAAGACAATAGGCCTTGCTTAGAGATACTCAAATATATAAGTGTTTAAACGTTTAAAATTACGGTTATGTTTATTTTACTTCGAATTTCAAGCACAAACAGATATATACACAAACTCAAACAGTCACACAAACTCAAAAATACACACACACACACACACACACAAATAGATACATACACAAAACTCACACAGACTCAAACAGACACACACACACACACAAACTCATACAGTCACACAAACAGAGCCAAACAGGAACACGCAAACAGACACATAAACAGAAACAAACACAAACAGGATTGCACAAAACAGACACAGACACGAAAAAGACAAATAATTCAGCCATAAACTATTTTAGCTCTTCTAAAAATTGTGTTTTGTATAGTAACTCTACACACAAACATTATAGTCATATACCTTTAAATGTTTATTGAGCTATAATGAGTACAAATTTTGCACAATTGAACTTTACTTATACTTTAAAGATGAATGAGTCACTCAAAATTAATAATGACACTTTCTAGAGTTACTTTACAACTGAATTGGAGTATGTTAAACAATTTGTATGATATAAAGTGCTATAGAAATAAAGCTGATGGAATATATGTATATTCAGTATATATTTACACCATAAACAGAAATGCATTGGGTGAAGTTTTATTTCTTTCTCAAAACACTGAGTTTTTTTTTTTTCTAAGTAATCAAATATGTACATGTTTACATTAACAGAGTGCAAAAGGGGTTAAAATAATGTTTTTTTCTTTCTGAAAACACTGAATAGACCAACTTGGTCTGAATATGTGAGTGAGTGGTTTCACTGAGTTAGGTCTCAAGTAACACTTTTAGTGTGTAAAGCATTTTAAAACTGTAAGATTAAAAGGTCAACTTTGTAAATCATATAATGCATTTGTTTAAAAGAGTAGTTTGACGTGGTATATTTCAGTTTTTAGTGTACAGCATATTAACTCTGAAATCTATGGAATACGTGTTAATGTTAAAACTTAACTTATAAAATATAAATACAAATTCACTAGTCCAAATAACTTACTGTTTAAGCCATTAAAATTTAAAAGAATGGTAAAATCAATTTCCTGTAATTAAGGTAAATCTCCAATTTATATTATGTTTTGTATACATTAGTAGTTTGATGTATACATTATACAGCAGTTTGATATGCCATATTTACGTTTCAAGAGATGTTAGAAGTCTAATAACATAAAACTTGATCAAATATAACTGTTTTCAAGATAACTAAATGTTAAAATTGCATTGTATAAAATCTGTAGATATAACAGATATCGTTATTTAAAATAACCAATGTTTAAAAGTGTAAATATAACTACAATTTCGCTAGTCCAAATAACTTAATGTTTAAAAACCATTCACATGTAAAAGAATAGTACAAGCTCCTTTCTGTAATTTAGGTACATTTATCTAATGTAATTGTGAAAAAGAGAAGTTTGATATGCCATATTTACGTTTCAAGAGATGTTAGAAGTCTAATAACATAAAACTTGATCAAATATAACTGTTTTCACTATTACAGACAACTAAATGTTAAAATTGCATTGCATAAAATCTGAAGATTTTGCTATTTCAAATAACTAATGTTTAAAAGTGTAAATATAACTACAATTTTGCTTGTCCAAATAACTTAATGTTTAAAAACCATTAAAATGTAAAGAATGGTAAAATCTCTTTTCCTGTAATTTAGGTACATTTATCTAATGTAATTGTGAAAAGGAGAAGTTTGATATGCCATATTTACGTTTCAAGAGATGTTAGAAGTCTAATAACATAAAACTTGATAAAATATAACTGTTTTCAAGACAACTAAATGTTAAAATTTCCATTGCATAAAGTCTGTAGATATAACAGATATCGTTATTTCAAATAACTAATGTATAAAAGTGTAAATATAACTACAATTTCGCTAGTCCATATAACTTAATGTTTAAAAACCATTAAAATGTAAAAGAATGGTAAAATCTCTTTCCTCTTTCCTTTCCTCAACTTTGTAAATCATATAATGCATTTGTTTAAAAGAGTAGTTTGACGTGGTATATTTCAGTTTTTAGTGTACAGCATATTAACTCTGAAATCTATGGAATACGTGTTAAATGTTAAAACTTAACTTATAAAATATAAATACAAATTCACTAGTCCAAATAACTTACTGTTTAAACCATTAAAATTTAAAAGAATGGTAAAATCAATTTCCTGTAATTAAGGTAAATCTCCAATTTATATTATGTATTTGTATACATTAGTAGTTTGATGTATACATTATACAGCAGTTTGATATGCCATATTTACGTTTCAAGAGATGTTAGAAGTCTAACAACATAAAACTTGATCAAATATAACTGTTTTCAAGATAACTAAATGTTAAAATTGCATTGTATAAAATCTGTAGATATAACAGATATCGTTATTTCAAATAACTAATGTTTAAAAGTGTAAATATAACTACAATTTTGCTTGTCCAAATAACTTAATGTTTAAACCATTAAAATGTAAAAGAATGGTACAATCTCTTTCATTTATCATTGTTTTAAAAAGCCTTTACGCTTTCTGATTTGACAACATTTACCACAACTTCTGCCCTAAGAGGTGTTGGAGACAGGAGATTAAAACTATCACCTATCACTTAGTAAATTAAAACTATCACCCCTTAGTGTCATTAAAAAAACTCATCTCCTGACCATTTGTGTATTGGGAAAGATCTCAGATCTAATGACACCTAAAACCTCTTGATCAACGTTTGAAGTGTTGGGTCCTTTTTTGGAAACACGTCAGAACTAATGACACCTAAAACCTTTGAACAATGTTTGGGTCAATTTGAGGTGTTTGATTCCTTCAAAGACCAAGTCAGCAACAAGGATGGGGGACCGATGGATACATGACGTCTGGGAAGATATCACTTAGTAAATTAAAAACTATCACCCCTTAGTGTCATTAAAAAACTTATCTCCTGACCATTTGTGTATTGGGAAAGATCTCAGATCTAATGACACCTAAAACCTTTGAACAATGTTTGGATCATCTTTGAAGTGTTGGGTCCTTCAAAGACAAGTATAAAATCAGATCCTTTCTCACAGACAGGATGGAGACAGGAGATTTAACTTTGCAAATTAAAACTAACACCCTTAGTGGCACTAAAAACTTATATCCTAAACATTTGTGATTTTTTTTGGAAACACGTCAGAACTAATGACACCTAAAACACTTGAAGTGTTGGTTCATGCAAGTTCTTCCTTTCCATCAAAGAACAAGTCAGCAACAAGGATGGGGAACAGACGGATCCACGAGGTCTGGGGAAGATATCACTTTGCAAATTAAAATTACTACCCCTACTTTTAATCTTTTATTACTTCCAATAATCAACACTTCCACATGCAAAGCCACAGCCAGGACGGGGCCGGCTCCCCCGAATCCAGTGAATCTGGGGACTTCATTTTCATTTGGGTCTACAGAGAGAAGCATGGATCTCACAGCTCAAGTAAGCTCTTTTTAAAATCTTCAGAAACACTATTTTAATTACAAGTCATTATTTCAACCTTTATTGTTTTATTGTTTCTCATTTCTTAAACTCGTTTGTTTGGTTTAATTCACAGTCATTATACATGGATTGTGAGAAGGCCTGGTCAGCTCTGCTCAGCTCTAAACAACCTCTGGTGGGGGCTGGGGCGGTGGGGGACAGATTCACCCTACTACACAACTGTGTAAACACTCATAAAATCATAAAAACAAATTGTCCGGAAACAGGAGGTCAAAGGTGACAAATGCACACCTGGGGGTAATAAATCATTTTTGACACACTGTCCGTAATATTTTCTTCTGCTGACGACTTGTTTTAGCAGTTCAAAAGTTCAGTTTTTGTCCATGTACTTTATCTTTAAAAAGCCAAGCTGGAGGCATCTATGGAAATGCTTAATCATAATAAAATAGACAGCAGCCGTCGTCGCTGAAGCAGAGGTGTTTGAAGCTGCAATGGATAAAAACATTGAAAATTACAGTTTCAAGCTAAGTCTAAATTCTCCTCCCTTGGAAACCACACAACGAACTGAACAATATGTTATTGACCAAAAGCAAAGTACAAGAGACACTCCAGCTGTGTGATGACGATGTTTCCCCCAAAACAGAGCAAAGTAAAAGCTACAGCATTTCAGCTTCACCTCTCAAACCTGAAGCCAAACCTTTCATTTCCAAAACAGTGTTGCTTTACAACAACCTCACGTTAGTGCAAAACAGCCATGCATCTATGAAAAGGAATACGCTCCTGAGTCATGTGAAGTTAGAATCGAGAGTGAACATGCTACTCCAATACAAAGTTTCAGAACACAAAATAACAGTGGTCATCCTACTCATCTACAGTACACCATTTCCCCAAACTCAAATCAGGGCAGCTCATACATAAATGTTTTTGTACTATATCTTGCTCGTCGTGAGCTTGTGGCAACAGGCTTACTTCAGTTTAATGACAAACCTCAGAACTACCGAGCCTGGAAATATTATTTTCAGACAGCAACTACTGACTTAAACTTCACACCAAGTGAAGAGATGGATCACGACATGGCGAACAGATAAGGGAAATACATATCAACAATCCTCAGGCAGGACTGGCCATGACATGGGACAGACTTGAACAAATTTATGGCTCAACAGAAGTTATAGAATATGCTTTGTTCAACTGCATTGAAACATTTCCAAAAATAGGGAATCGAGATTATTCTAAACTGACAAAGTTCAGTGATCTACTAATGGAGCTTCAGTCTGCCAAGGCCGAAGAAGACTTGCCTGGTCTTGTTTTCTTAGACACAGCAAGAGGCTTCAATCCAATTGTACAGAAGCTACCGTTTCGTCTGCAAGAAAAGTGGGCGTCAGTGGGAGCAGCATACAAGCAACAACACCATGTTCCTTATCCTCCCTTTGCTTACTTCGTAGACTTTGTTAGTCAGGAGGCTAGAATTGGGTGTGATCCAAGCTTCAACTTAATTTCTCATGTAGACATTGCTCCCAAGATAGAGAAGCCAGCTTGGAGGCCTAGTAGAGAACGAGAAATCTCTGTACACAAGACAGCAGTATCTTCCAGAGTTTCCATGGATACTGGCGAGCCCCCTCGAAAATCAGACGACTGCGATAAACTGTGTCCCATTCATAGAAAACCCCATCCTGTGAGTAAATGCCATGCATTCAGGGAAAGGCCCATTGAAGCTCCCAAGGCAATTTTAAAAGTGAATAATGTGTGCTTCAAATGCTGCTCTTCTGCATCACATATCGCAAAGAACTATAAGTTTAAAGTACAATGTTCTGAATGTAAAAGTGAAAGGCACCACACAGCGCTCCACCCTGGACCTGCACCCTGGATAAAGGAGGTAGATGCTGTGTCTGAGTAGGGCGGGGAGGAGGATAGCTCACCTCAATCACAAGTTACCAACAAATGCACAGAAGTCTGTGGGGAAGATCAAACAAACCGATCTTGCTCTAATATATGCCTTGTAAAAGTATTTGTAAAAGTATATGTCCAGCTGGACATAGAGACATGGCAGTGAAAGTCTATGCAATTTTGGATGAACAAAGCAACAGGTTAGCTCACAGCTCTTCGAAATGTTCAGTGATCAAAGTCCAAGTGCTCGTTACATACTGAAAACATGCGCAGGAGTAAAAGAGTCAGCTGGAAGAAGAGCCAGTGGCTATGAAGTATAATCTCTGGATGGAACTGTCTGCATCCCATTACCAAGCCTTATAGAATGTAACGACATTCCCAATATCAGAGATGAGATTCCTGATCTCCTGATCTCCAGAGAACTCCTGATGTGGCTCGATGTCATGCACATCTAAATTCTGTGGCACAATTCATACCAGAAGAAGACACACAAGCCCCAATTATGCCTCTCTTAGGTCGGGACATCATAAGAGTTCATAAGGTCCGTAAACAGGTGAATGGCTCACACAACCTCCCCTATGCACAGAAGTTGGACTTGGGATGGGTCATTGTCAGCAATGTATGTCTGGGAAATGTCCACAAACCACAGACAATCAGAGACTTTCACACAAACATCACAGAGCAAAAACGCCCGACTCTCTTCCATCTGTGTCCTAATGTCTTCCATGTCAAAGAAAAATACAAAGACACCCACCTACTAACTATTCCTCAACATATTCCATGGTTGAGTATATTTGTCTGGCCGACCACCTGGGATGTACTGTATTTAAAGCGAAGTAAAGATGACAACAAGGTAGCTCCTACGATTCGGGATGCCAATTTTATGAAAATCATGGAAGAAGGTCTACATAAAGATGCAAACAGCAGTTGGATTGGACTATTACCCCTTAAGGAAAATAGTTCTTGTAAGGGTTAGCATTACTGCAAGGCAGAATTCACAGCGGACGAGTCCAATAAAGTTTCATTTAACCCTAACCCTAACCCTATCATCATCAAAACAGTGCAAAAAGAGGTTTACAGTCAAGAGATGAAATGTAAATGTATTCATAAGCAGGATTCCAAAAAGTAGTCCTCTTCACACTCTAGATCCATTCATCGATGCACAAGGTCTTCTGAGAGTCGGAGGACATCTCCATCATTCAAGCCTTAATC
This sequence comes from Rhodeus uyekii, assembly GCA_037043235.1. Classification (NCBI taxonomy): domain Eukaryota; kingdom Metazoa; phylum Chordata; class Actinopteri; order Cypriniformes; family Acheilognathidae; genus Rhodeus; species Rhodeus uyekii. Next base: position 1,217,147 of record JAWRVZ010000191.1, on the reverse strand, counting down.
AGAATTAGAAGTGTCCTTTGGTAATTCCTGGCAATCAGAATAGAATTTATTGTCCCTTAACGGGAAATTTGTTTTCACAGACGTGTCGTCGCAGCAGAGCATGCACCGTTTTCTCTCCAGAAAAACAAGAAATACAAGAATGCAGATTAGCAAGCCTTACATAGCAAAACACAAACAAGATAACAAGACATGTCACAGCACACGTGGTCACGTGTTGGAATTTTTTTGTGTGGTGGGAGAGGGGATAGGTAAGGATAGATGAAGACAGGCAGACGGATCTGTGATAATGAAGCCATAACATCAGATGTTTTTAGTTCAGTTCTATGGTTTGTCCTTGGAGATAAGGCAGTTCCCAGGGAAAGAGAGAGATAGCAGCAGACCAGGCTGTCAGCTGACCTCCCAACCGAGAGATAGGGGACAAATACAGTTTTTAATCCATTTGATGATCTTCGGTAATTTGTCCGGATCATAAACAATCAATCAGTTCTGGTCCTCAGCATTCGCGTTCGATCCTCGTCTAACCTCATGGCCAGACCGGTTACAGTCCGTGAAAGTTCACCGATCTGACTCGCTGTTCGGACTGTGTTGTTACGGTTCAGTTCGCATAGATTACGGTTCAGTTCCTCAATCTGTGTCATTCTCTGATATAATTCCTTCAGACGGTCACACACAGCCTCGAGGCATCTCTTTATTTCCACAGACAGCGGCTCGGTGAATTTGCTCGCAGCTTACCAATCTTTCGATAGGTCAGGGCAATCCCAAAGCAAAAGAATAGGAACCCCACTATCAGTAATCCAATCATATATAGATCTTCTGCATCTTCTACGGACAGTGCCTCCAGGCACAGGACCTGCCAGCTGTTCCACGGGTCCATCGCATACCCAGCAGCAAAAGTCCCATCCGGGCAGGTGGGCTCTCCTGGAGCAGCCTTTCTTTGTGAAAAAATTGACCAGTTAATCAATTCGCACTGATTGACCAGTTAATCAATTCCATTTCAGTATTTTCAGGAGTCCAGCAAGCAGCGGGTCAGAGAAAAAAAGACAAATAGACGGAATCCCGAAGCGCCAGGGCACAGTACGAGAGCAGGAAGTGGAAAGCAGAGCAGGAAGTGGAAAGCATCACATTGCAACTTTGCTCATTAGACATCACCATGAGCATATTCAACATCAAGTCCGTCACCTTACTGAAGGAGCTGTCCGTTCAGCCGGGTTGTGGATAGTTGGTGGGAAAAGAATGGTGAGCAGCATTATCCATCAGTGTGTAACTTGCAGACAGCACAGAGATCCACTGAGCAGGCAGAAAATAGCCAGCCTTCCAGCAGATCGACTGTCCACGGAACCTCCTTTTACCAGTGTTGGACTGGATGTATTTGGCCCTTGGAGTGTCAATTCACGATGGACAAGAGGATTTTCCCAAAGTAAGAGGTGGGCTGTCATTTTTACATGTCTGAGTGTAAGAGCCGTTCACACATCGTAGTCCCTTGACACATCAAGCTTCATCAATGCTCTTAGACGTTTTCTTGCAGTACGTGGACCTGTGAAACATATACGTTCAGACCATGGCACAAACTTCGTTGGAGTGTGCAAAGACTTGAAGACACCTTCAAATATTGAGAGTAAAACTGTGAAGACGTATCTATTAGATCTCCACACACATCCCATTGTGTTGGACCTTGGGAAATAATGATTGGGACTGCAAGAAGAATTCTTGACTCCATGTTCCTCCAGTTAAAAGACAATCTTACCCACAAAGTGCTGGTGACATTCAATGCAGAGGTAGCAGCTATTATCAATGCCAGGCCTCTTGTTCCTGTGACAACGGATCCTGAGGAATCATTTATACTCACTCCAGTGGTTCTTCTCACACAAAAGGTAAACTTTGTTTCTGCACCAGCAGGCGCATTTGGAGTTGCAGACCTCTACAAGTGCCAGAGGTGGCAAGTTCAACACCTTTCAAACAGATGGAGAAAACAATTCTTACCAACCCTACAGGAACACAAGAAATGGCAGTCCGTTCATCCAAATATCAGATCAGGAAGTGTTGTCCTCCTTAAGAACAATCAAGTATCTCGAAAAGAATGGCCTCTTCAACTGGTAGCACATACATTCTCTAGCCAAGATGGGAAGGTATGTCAGGCTGAGGTCAAAGTCATTAAACCAGGAGGTTCTACGTGTTTTCTCCGGCCTATTACAGAGATAGTGCTTCTACTTTCCCCTGAGTCCAAAGTAGATGTATTTATATAATTTGTTAAGTGATGTGTAAACACATCAGACGGGGTTAGAACTCTTGGTTTAACTCTTGGTTTCTGTCTCAAGGCCCAATGCTGGGGGCTCTGGGTCGGAGAGTCTCTCTCTCGACAGATGCCTCCCTCTTGGGCTGGGGGGCGGTCATGAAGGATCGCTCCTCACAAGGTCTATGGAACAGTCGGCACCAGACCTGGCACATGAACATGCTAGAGTTACTGGCGATCCGAAGAGCACTCTGTGCGTTCCTGCCGGACCTTCGCGACCACCATGTCACTGTTTTCACCGACAGCATGACTGCGGTTGCATATATCAACCATCAGGGGGGTCTACGTTCGCGACCACTATACAAGATGGCGTGGCAGATCCTCCTCTGGGCCCAGGGGAGGCTGCTCTCTCTCAGGGCGGCCTACATCCCGGGGGTCCAGAATGTGGGAGCAGACGCCCTATCGAGACAGGGGTAAGACCAGGGGAATGGCAGCTCCACCCCGAAGTGGTGGAGCAGATTTGGGAAAGATACGGCAAGGCACAGGTCGACCTGTTTGCCTCGGTAGAGAACACCCACTGCCCTCTGTGGTTTTCGCTAACACATCCAGCACCTCTGGGGTGCGTGGTTACGCCTGTACGCTTTTCCCCCGATCGCTCTGCTCCCGGGAGTTCTGGCCAAGATTCGCCGGGACAAGGTCCATCTCACGCTAGTGGCCCCCCACTGGCCTTCCAGAATATGGTTTGCGGACCTCGTGTCCCTCCTCGACGGAGTCCCTTTGGGAGATTCCGGTCAGGAGGGACCTTCTGTCCCAGGCGGAGGGTTGCATTCTCTACCCGCAACCAGAGCTAATGAAGCTGTGGGTCTGGCCCCTGAAGGGGTCCAGCTCATAGAATCTGGTCTCTCAGCCGAGGTTGTTGAGACCATCCTTCAGTCCAGAGCTCCCTCCACGAGGAAACTCTAAGCTTTGAAGTGGAAACTTTTCACGTCCTGGTGTAGTGAAAGGCAGGTGAACCCAGTAACCTGTCGAGTCGGCAAAGTGCTGGAGTTCCTGCAAGAGAGATTTGCAGCAGGGTTGTCCCCCTCCACCTTGAAGGTGCCGGCTTGGGACTTGTCTGTGGTACTACAAGGCCTGTCCCAGGCACCCTTTGAACCTTTAGAGGAAATCTCTATCAAGTTCCTCTCTCTTAAGACCCTTCTTTTGCTGGCCATCACTTTGCTTAAGAGGGTCGGGTATCTTCAGGCCCTCTCCGTGGCCCCTTCATGCCTTGAGTTCGCGCCCGGGATGGCAAAAGCTTTTCTCCACCCGAGGCCAGGCTATGTCCCCAAGGTTCCCACTAATGTGGCTCGTTCTATCACGCTGCAGGCCTTCTGCCCTCCCCCATTTGATGATCATGAGCAGGAGCACAAGAACAAGACTGCCACTTGGCGTAAGTCGGACCAACTGTTCGTTTGCTTTGGGGCTCCTGAGGGGGCTCCAGCTTCCAAGCAAACCCTAAGCAGGTGGATAGTCGCGGCTATCTGTCTAGCTTACGAGTCGGCCGGACATGCTTCTCCTTTGAGGGTCCGGGCCCACTCCACTCGGAGCATGGCGGCATCCAAGGCTCTCCTCTCCGGAGTTTCCTTGTCTGATGTTTGTGCTGCGGCTGGCTGGTCTTCGCCGCACACTTTTATGAGGTTTTACCAATTGGACCTCGATACCGCCCCAGGAACCAGGGTGCTCTCTCAGTGAGCTGGGACACACCCGGATGCCGGCGTCGCTGAGGTGGCGTTGGTATAGCATTCCCCGAGCGCTTTGACCCAGCTCGAGTTCCCTGAAAGGGAACGTCTCGGGTTACGAATGTAACCCTGGTTCCTTGAGGGGAACGAGACGCTGCATCTTTGCTCAGCTCCTTACGCCTTCCTGCCCGCTTCAGACATTCTTTGCTGGCGCTTCCGGGTTTCGGACGCGCTTTATGCTCTTCCTCATGACGTCACCGGCAATGGCCGGCAGTGATGCATTCACACGCGTTCGTCTCTCATTGGTTGCACAGATCTTCACGTGACTGAAGCAAGGCTATTTCCCCCAGCGCTTTGACGCAGCGTCTCCTTCCCCTCAGGGAACAACAAAAAATTTGTTCTCCATTGATCATTTTTGTGTGATTTTGTTGTTAGTGTGACGGTCTTGCCTGGGCAGTCTTCCTACTGTTATGGTGCTGCACACTATACACTGCACAATGGAGATATACAGAAGAAATAAGGGTTTGACAGAATGGAGAATGAAATCAGTTCCACAGCAATTTCAGTTAACTCTGCTTTATTTATAACATTTTCCTTATTTAAGTCTTTTTTTAACATACTACTCTTTCAATTTTGTGATTAACTAATAAGTCAATAAAACAGAAAACATCTCCCCCTTGCGGTGAGTGTTCGTAACTTTACATTAATAAGACAGTATTTCAAACAAAACTTATTTTACAAACATACCTGCACAATGGAGATACACAGAAGAAATAAGTGATCGACAGAATGGAGAATGAAATCAGTTCTATGTGAAACAAGTCAAAACACACAATAAGAAAATACTTTCGACGCCAAACACATCTCAACATTTCTCTTCAATATTAATTATAGGATAAATCCACAATTAGCACATTATTTATGTTTGTACACTTTTTAACTGACAATTCTCCCGTTCTTAAAGAATTTGTAACTTACCCACAGCAATTTCCGTTAACTCTGCTGAGGGCGGTCCCTATTCCACATACTAAATACCATCATGCACCCAACAGATGGTGATGTTTCCATTTTTGCAGAATTTAACTCTTTACACACTGTTACATCAGCACTTTCAACTATGTAAAAGAAAAAAGTATTTAATAAGATTACTTCATTCATTCAGATCTCGAATGTGTTATTTTAGTGTTCCCTTTATTTTTTTGAGCACTGTACTTAGAGAATGGATCAAATAGACAAGTTTCCCACAAAACAATAGCTTTTAACTTTCCTAAAATACGTGTGTGTACTCTTACATAAGTGTGAGTGTATTGTGAGTGTATTGTGACAATTCAGCCAATCACAACTTACAAACACAAAATCAAACATTTAACACATTATGGCTCTAAGCTCTCTCCCTATTTTGGAAAACGGTATATTCAGGCTATGCGCACAACCAGAAACTACCCCACCCCCAAAACACTGGCTCAGATAAGCAAGATCTAAAATGTGCTATTATATCCAAGATCTCACAGTAAATACATAATTCAAAACAAACAAGTGTTCTCTACTCCTTACCAAACATTACCAATTTGAACATTTGATGTTGGAATTGTCCATACACACATATACCTAGTATACACAACAAACAATGATAAATTGTGAAATCAATACAAACGCCAAATAAATGCAAAGCGGTACATCATTGTCCAAATTTGTCATCACAAGCATTTTTTTAAATATGTGCCTCAGGCTTATCGTCAATTCAATCCTCAAAATCCTTGGCAAGCTTTGACAGTTGGTTGGACCTGCTCATACGGTTCTTTTTCAGTCAGACGTGGTACTTCAGCTGTGCTTATTTTAACTCAACCCAGAAGTAAAGTTCGATTTGTGAATAAAATCAAAAGAAAGATTAGTTTAAGAATCGAACATCATTAGATCATATACTGAAGTCTGTTTAATTCATTCTAAATGTGTCCTGTTCCTACAAGGAGTTTGTTGCATCTCCGTCTTCATCCTGGTTCCTCCCGTGCTCTCTCAGTGTTTCTCCACTCACCTGTCTCATCATCAATCACCTCATTAATCTTTGCTGCCATGTCTTGTTCTCTCATTCAACACTTGTGTATATCAATTATGCGTTTTCATTCAGTCTTTGTCCATTGTCAATTGTATTTGTTTTGTTCCCGCTCTGGGGCATATTCTTTGTACCTTGCTAACTCACTTAGCTGGATTAGATTGTTGACGATTTTGCATTATCTTGGATTGTTCGGTTCTTCGACGCTCATCCGGGAGTTGTTGTCATAGTAACAAGTCGGTTGAATTGAACCTGCTTCGGAGCAGGCTTACTGCATGTTAGCAGGATTAGATCACGGCTTTATAAGCGGAGGTGATATGGGAAGTTTGCAAACTAAAGTTTGTCACATGAGGGTAGAATGTATCTAGTTATAAAAATTGGTCGTAGTCGGGTATTAACAACAGCTCAAACTGTGTGTATTGCCTTGCGCTACTTAGCGCGTTCTTTTAGACTGTTGGAGATGCGGAGAACATTGTGAAAGTGCTGTCTGTCATGCCATTCATAAAGTTTACCTGACACTCAAGCAGTCTTTGGGTGTTTTTTGTGGTTTTTCCAAGCCACTTAAGACCCCAAGTTGTTAAAGAGAGCTTTTTCGCTATTGCAGATACATTATAATTGATTATAGAGATTATGAAATCACGACCATGCCAGTAAATATGATGCGATTGTACCCAGGCTTCCCTAACTGAACACACATTGCCACGACCTGAAAGGAGAGGACCCCTGTAGTGGAAATACAGCTGAAGATGACCAGCCGGTGGACCAGCCTATAGTGGCGGAGCTGTACGGGACAGAATTGTTTAGCATAATTTTTGAAAGGAGGGAACTTTGCACACAGTTTAGTTTACAGTATATTTTTATTTATTTTTTAAATCCAGCTGGTCATCTCTTGCCTGCGGAATAAAATAAATAAATCATGCAAGGTCATCAATAGCACAGTGTGTTTATTAGTGCATTTTACCAACTTTGAAGTTCCTTTTGAAGCAGTTCATTCTTAAGTGCTTGCAATTCTATTTCATAAATTCACTTTTTTTTGCAAAGCAGCGCAAATAGTAAAGATACCATTTTGTAGACTATTTTTGCATTTTACTTTTACTTGTTCCCAAGTTCTAGTGGGTCCTGTGGTGGCTCTAATATAAAATAGGATTATGAAATACAATAAAATTACACACACGATCACTAGGCTACTCACAAATTTAATTTGTCGGCAACTTTTTGCCAGCCCTCTCTCCTGGCTTTCGTAGCCTTTAAAGTGTTCCCTTGTGTTTGAATTAAACACTGAAATGCAGCGACGCTCCGCCGAGAAATACTGTGTGTGCTCTTTCAGCATGCTCGCTGACCAATCAGAATGTTGCTGATCAATGTTTCCATATCGATATATATCTCTTTTTAACCCAGCACATGAACGCACAATAATCTCAGATAACTCAATCCAGCTATACTAATCGTCAAGAACAGGTGCGTTCAAAGAACCGAATCATCCAGATCATAGTTAGCGCGATATCTTAGCTACATCTGATCTTGGATGTAGTAAGCGACGTACAAAGAATATGCCCCTGGTCTCAATTTTATGATTTTTTGCAGAATGCATGTATTTGAAGTGTTTGAGTTAAACACTATTAAAGTATTTCTAAGTTCATCCTTGTGCCTTCATCCTCTTCCACATAAGCCATGACAGAGGTATTACAACATGTGCCTCTGTGATTTAATTATAGGCTCTGATATCTCTACATGTTTCCTGTCTGGATATCACAGGTGACTAAGACATGTAAGTGCATATCAAACAAAAAGCACTATTTGATTTAGTAATCGCACACATGTGCCTGGAGATTTGAGAGAGGGCTCATCTGTGACTGATCATCAGTGTGTGTAGTCTGACCGCTCTCCACCACCTGAGCCCTTATTGCGCTTATTTTCTGTAAGGCTTAATAAGGTTTAGGCCTTGTAAGTGTACTAACATAAAGTCTCAAAGAAAAATATAGCATGGATGTGCATTACTACAAAGTCAGTGATCATCTTGCCGTGTATTTTTGATATTTTTTTCTTTGAGACTTTATGTTTGTAGCTACCCTTGTAATGTAAAGTGACAAACCAGTTTAAACTCATTTTCCAGCGGACCTTCCCTGACATTACCCATACTAATTTAAGAAAGTTCTTGTTTATGTCCTGCAAGTTATCAAGCAATTTGTTTAAGATTATTGACTTTGTTTGCAGCCTGGTTTTGTCATTTTCCTCCATTGAGAATTACTTGCAGATGGACAGGAGAGACATAAGCTTTAGGGGGAGGCAAGCAGCTGCCATTATGGAAACCGTGATGAAGCAGCGTTAACACCAGGTGCTCCTCGTCATACACAGCCAGCAGAACTCTGTGGCCTTTGTCCTACTAAAGCCTTTGGCTTTGTAACGACAAGGAAGATAAAGATTCAAGGTGAAGTAAGTGCTTGTATAAGGGTATATCACAGACATTTTAACTTCAAACTTACCATCATCACAGCTAATGAAACTGCCTCCTAAGAAACTTCAGAACTTAAATGTTTTTTTTCTAAATGTGGTTTAATGAAGAAAGTCACATGTTGACTGTTGTGTCCTGGTCCTTTTTAGTGTGTTTTGCGTTTCTGAGTGTGTCTGTAGCAGTAGAAGCTGTGGCCTTGCACTCAAGCCAGCAGAGATCCTCTTTGGCCTTTTCCTGATTGGTCCAGCCCTAAATCTGGGCTTATTTTTTATTGTTTTTTTTTTTGCATTTCCAAGTGATTTTTGTTGCTTTTGACATAAATATCTTTATTTCCTATTATTGCTTTTGCCTTCAGTTATATTGAATAAATATCGTTTGTAAATACTCAAAGAAAGTAGGGAGTGTACGCCATCTCTTTTGCATATCGTTTGTTCTATGTTTTGAGTTAGGGAAGTAACGTTGTATTTTTCTTTTGATTTTTTTTTTTTTTTTCTTTATGGAATTTAGAGGTTATTCATTTAATCATTTTGGTTTGTTATTTTGGCCTTATCTCCTTCTGAAAGTTCCTGTGGTTCATGAAATTAAACGTTTTCTGTTGTTTCACATGACCTTTCAAGTGAGCACGCATTCATTTATGTTATGGCTGCTTCTAAAAAAAAAAAAGAATTATTCTGGGAAGGGTGACTTTAGGATTTGGGAAGTTGTAATTGCATGTAAAGTTGTAAAATCACTTTCGTTGTTGCAAGATGGCGTTGTCCCTTCTCTTAATTAATTACAAAAACATACAGTAAGGTTTTTTGAACTCTAGTTCGATCAAATGAAGAAAAAGCATGTGCTTCTGGTGTGTTTTTTGTTTGTTTCTTTAAATGTGATGATTTAACTAGAAATTTTGCCTCCATTAATCCCATCATTTTTCTTATTGACACGGTCCCAACTATGAGGTATCTGTTATTTCACCATTGAATAAGTGATTTTTTGAATAATGAGAATAACACAATATTACAAAATATAAGCTAATGAGCTAAAACTAATGAGTGCTTCATTAGAAATCAGATGTAATTGGAATTCATTTTATAACACACAATAATCAGTTACCATAAATAACCAAAATAGTCCACCTACACTCACCCTCTCTTTCTCTCTAAAACTGTCTAATTAAAAAAATAAAATAAATCCCACTTGTTGTCACAGCCTTGTCGTGTCTCTTCACACTTTCTGTTTCTTTCCATGTGCTTCCTGTGTCATTTCCGTCACCTTTCTTGTCAATCACTCATCTCACTAGTCTCGTCACCTGTTTCCAATCTTCTCTTGTATAAAAACCTTCATGTGCTGCTTTGTCTTTTTCAGTTGCTGCACATGTCTAGTAGTGTGTGGATGGTCTTCCTGTGCCCCGTAGTTCTCCTTCGTTTCAGGTTTTGCTCAAGTGTGCTGTTTTCTAGGTAGAAATACAGAGAAGTTTCAGTTGATCTGTTCTCCTCCCACACCCAGCACGCTAACACTTGTAGGCCAAGTTTTAAAGAGATTAAGCCAGGAGTAGGCCTTGGTTAAATAAGATCCTAAAGAGGCCTGTTTAAACATTACTAGTGTGCATCTTGAGACAATGCCACTGGCATATTTTAACTATTTCCCTTCTATTGACGGAAATGTCCATAATTTAACCAACCTTCCCAACCGTAATTTTACTTCTTTCTGTGTTTACACTGCTATGCATTAAGGGGGTGGGGAGTTGCTCTTACACATCTTCTAAAAGAGTACGCATAAGCCTGTGGTGGTGTTCATGTGTGTACAACTTGTAAATCCGATCTTACTGACAGTGGTGCATTTATAATAGACTGCGCTGTACTGCTCATGCAACACACTTGCCTTGCTGTATATATAATAACCTATTATGAGTACTTAACAAGTTTTTAGCAAGTATGTACTGCAAATGGATCATGTGTGAAACAAACATTACAGGTATATAATTTCATCTACTTTCAGAAGTAGGTCATAGCTGAGGTACAGCAGTTGGAACATCATTTCAGGCATGTTATGCTGTCATGCTCATGTTGTTTGGAGATGTGGATTCCAGCCCACTCATGCTCTCATTCCATTCTCCATGACATCCTATAAATACAAATGGAAACAGCTACTGATTAGTCCATAGTAAAGAAATAAAAGGGAATTTATTTTAATATGTTCAGGTTTTACTGAAACAAGATATATATTCAGAATGATCTAATTCAGTGTGCTTTCAGTGATCATTTTCACAGTGCATCTGTTGAAGCTGCTAACATGGTTAATCAAATATTTTTCTGTGATATACTTATGATACTCTATAATGCAGGGATATATAATGAATTTTTTCATGAGCCATATGATACTGATAAACAAAAAAATCCTGGGTTCAACAATCCAGTTTGAGTTATTTGGCAACCCAGTGCTGAGTGTTTCTCATAGCCAAAAGATATCATAACAGGCTCCTTATAACCTGCACATAAACAAACAGTACAGAGTTCTGAGAACGTGTTTTAACATCCAAATTGGAAAAATTCAGTAATTATTACAAACAAAAAATCAGTTTACTTATTCAAGAAAAAAAGGCCTTTCCATTATGCGAGATGACCAATGCTGACCAACCAACATTTCATCCTTGTATGTTGCCTTGCATTAAATAAAACAATTATGGAAAAGTAAGGACTTTGTAGACTAAATAAAATGTATACAAGCCATTTAAGCGAAGAAATGCACCCAAACATTTTTTTTTTTTTAAATATTGCAACAAAACTACTCAACAGGCTCAACCAAGCGTTTTCAGAGTGTGCTGTAGCTATGATAACCACAGGCAACCTACTGCATCATGTATCCATGTATTTGGCATCAAGACCGTAAGAAACTGTCTAAGTTTGGGTCAGATCCACTAAACCCCGGTTGGATCCAGTAGGATGCAACATTCAACAATACATCTACAAATTTGTTCATAACAACAGTCCTGTTGTCAAAGCAGAAAGCAGCTCTTGGTATCAATGACTTGTTGAGGGAAATCAGTTCGGACAGTTTATTCTGACTGGTGTTGTTTTATAGTTACTAATTATTTTCTGGTTGCTAAGAAATTCTCCCTTTTGAGTCAGAGTATGTTTCCATTCATAGGCTGTTATATTATGAGTCTCAGTTTCTTTGGGAAAGTTATAATTAATTGTTGTGCGGTGGTTTGTTTGCTGTTGTTTCTTCAAGGTTCTTATGGTTCTTCTTTAAACCTGTAATCTGCTGAGGACACAAAGCCCTTAATTACACATTATTCGTGCTTGTCAGATTATTTTACCACTTGTCATACCACTGTGAAAGCTAACAAGCAGAGATTTTTCATTGAATTGCAACAAATATTGCCAACTCTTTGAGTAGTCCCACCTATTTTGAAAGTTGTTATAAGTGAAATGCATAAACAGAGAATGAATCAAAATAGAAAAACGTTCAGAGTGCATGATGTTTCAAGTTGAATTTGGATGTTTCAAAGGATAAACACTAATGAAAAAGGGACCTCACAATGTCATCTTATTTATGTTTGTCTCAGCTGACAATGTCTGTTTACGGTCCTGCTGTATGTAATCCAACTTCTTAATGCAGAAATACATAAATTTCCCAAGGGTTTAGAAGAGCATTGGACCGGTCGGATCTTCTGTCACTGCTGGTTTGGAGCTTTATTTTGTTTACAGCACAGTTGTAATGGGAAGAGACAGTACCATTCATTCACCTAAAGCGCTCTCAACCCCTGTGCGCTCCCAAATGAAGAGAAGGAGCAAATAAACACACAGACTCAACAGTAGACAAAATATGGGAAATAAAATGAGAAACTGGAAAACTACATTTGCATTCAACCATGGGAGACTGTTTGGAGAATGCTTTAGAAAAAAATGTTCCTACTGTTTCCAAGCATGTTTTGTATTGTTACAACAATCTCTGTAATAAATGTAAATGAACAATGTGTGTTTCATTCCTTTAGACATCCTATTTGTCAGTAAAAGTTCACCAGATGATGCAAACAGGACATTTTGCATTATCTGGCAGACTTTTCACACCTCCAAAGCTTTTCTATAAACTATAGATTGAATTTACAGATTTTTGTATTCCCACACATGAACATTAGGACTGTCAGAGAGACGGCGCCAAAATCAAAAATAAAGTTTTTGGCAAAAAAAATGTGTCAGTCACGAAACCCGGAAGCGACAGCTCTGAGTGTCTTCAGCGTGCTGTGTGTCTGATAGTGCTTTAGTTTCTCCTGCTAGTTTAAAAATAAACTTTGTGTGAAAAAGAAAAAAAAGAGAGTATTATGGCATATGGTTTTATAATGGGCAGTGATACACATGGTATGTGCGTTGTCTGTCTGGGGCGGAGCACGCTCGGTCGGCGCTTGAGAGCGCCGGCTGTGAGGACTGCGAGAAATTCTCGTTGCGCACGCTCCGCTCCCACCTGGCGGTCTTTAATGAGGCCACTCAGGCTCACATTCCCCAAGGTTCGGGACCGGCGGCAGCTGAGGCTCTGCGGCGTTCTCATTCCTGGGGATCGCAAATGGATCTCTCTGAGGTGACTGAGACGGGTCGTCCCGCATCTCAGCCCCCGCGAGATGAGGCGGGTCCCTGTCACGGTCCGGGAGCATGCGCTTTGGGTGCAGTTTCTCCCGATCGTGCTGGGGCTCCGGCACTAACTTTGTCTAGTTCTGCGGAGCTGGATGTAGTTAGTGTCGATCCGGTTGAGGAAGATTCGCCACCCTCCTCGCCGGCATTTGAGGAGCTAGTCAAGGTTGTGGCGCAAGTGGTCTCTCGTCTGGATATTGATTGGCCAACGGAGACCAGGAGCACTCGTCCTAAAAGAGTATGTTGGATAAGCGCTACCTGCCTGCTCGCGTTACTGCCCAGTGCCGGGTCCTGCGTTTCCTTCCTGATATCCACACTGAGATTTCGAGGTCATGGAGAAGGCGAGCCTCCAATAGAGTGCATACACCGCAGAGTGCTATGTATGCCACTCTTGTCGGGGCTCAGCCCTATGGTTATGGAGGGATGCCGAAAGTTGACGAGGCTCTTGCGGGATACCTCGTTCCCCAGTCGGCATCCTCTCTCAAAGCCCCGGAGCTCCCCACCAAACCGATTCTCGTCACATCGTCTCTGGTGGGGAAAGCATACTCTGCTTCCAGCCAGGCTGCAGCTTGCCTTCATACTTCGGCGCTGCTGCAGGCCTACCAAGCGGAGTTGCTAGGGGACCTCGACGAGGGCAGTGGTATCAGCCTGGAGACAGTGGCAGAGCTGCGCCGGGCCGTAGATTTGTCTCTACGGGCCACTAGAGAGACGGCCTACTCTGTCGGCCGCTCAATGGCAGCTCTGGTGGCTACGGAGAGACATTTATGGCTCAATCTATTGGCCATAAAAGACAAGGACAAGTTCGTTCTGCTGGATGCCCCTCTGTCCCCTTCAGGCTTGTTCGGCGACGCCGTAAAAAGTGTCGTCAACAAGTTCCAGGAGGCTGCACGACAGCAGGTGGCATCCTTCCCTGTCGCCCTTCACGTGAGACCGCTAGCCAAGCGCGGTCTTACAGCTTATAACACAGGGCTGCTTAGAAAGAGAGTGACGCCACCCGGCTTCCTCCGGTAAATTCTGGGAGGTCGGTCCGACACCCTCAGGCTCAGCCTTTGGGCAAAAGGACTGATCTGAGGGTCGTATTGAATGCTAAAAAGACCAAGAATAAGCAGTCCTGACACCAGAAGCACCAAGAGCTCCTGAGGGAGTCCGCCACGGGAGAACTACCCCTTCCAAGGAGGGTCCTAGAGCATTCCACGCAAGCGTGTTCCGGAAGGCCCGGCCCAGTGGTGAAAATGCTCCCAGTACCAGAGGCCAGCCTCGAGAGGCTGCTTCCCTTAGTAGAGTCACAGGGTGCGTGGTGGCGTCTGCCAGGCATCTCTCAGCGGGTCCTGCGCACGGTAACCTGTGGGTATGCCATCCAGTTCAGGGTTTCTCCATCCTGGTTTTCGGGGGTCCTACAGTCCCTGGTAGGCCCCTGGCAGACTCTAATCATGGAACAAGAAGTAGACACTCTGCTGGTGAAAGGGGCCATCGAGTATGTACCCCTCGCAGACAGAGGGTTGCGGCCCATTCTAAAATTCAAAATACTGACGCTCAAGCAAATCGTAGTGTAGATCAGGTCCGAGGATTGGTTTGTCACGATCGATCTCAAAGACGCATATTTTCACGTCTCCATCCTGCAACAGCACAGGAAGTACCTGAGGCATTATCCCACTCGCCCTGCTGTACATGAGACCCCTGCAGTGGTGGCTCAAAACCAAGGGGTTCTCCCCGAGGGGAAACCCGCTTCACACAATCAAGGTCACGGGGCGATGCCTACACACCTTGAGTATGTGGAAGAACTCTTGGTTTCTATCTCAAGGCCCTGTGTTGGGAGGTCTTGGTCGACGCATGACGCTCTCAACAGATGCCTCCCTCAGAGGCTGGGGAGCAGTCCTGAGGACTCACTCCTCACAAGGTCTGTGGAGCAGTCGGCACCAGACCTGGCATGTAAACATGCTGGAGTTACTGGCGGTCCGCAGCACTTTGTGAGTTCCTCCCGGACCAACGCAACCACCATGTCACTGTTTTCACCGACAGTATGTCAAGGACAGTCTATCAACCATCAAGGGGGTCTGCATTCATGGCCATTGTACAAGATGGTGGGACAGATCCTCCTCTGGGTCCAGGGGAGGCTGCTCACTCTCAGGGCGGCTTACATCCCTGGGGTCCAGAATGTTGAAGCAGATGCCCTGTCGAGACAGGGGCTGAGGCAAGGGGAATGGCAGCTCCACCCCGAGGAAGAGATATGGCAAGGCACAGGCGGACGTGTTTGCCTCCCTAGAGAACTCCCACTGCCCTCTCTGGTTCTCGCTAACACATCCAGTGCCTCTGGGGCAGGATGTCATGGTACATGGTACAAGCCTGTACGCCTTTCCCCCGATCGCTCTGCTCCCGGGAGTTCTGGCCAAAGTTCGCCGGGAAAAGGTCAGTCTCACGCTAGCTCTATCTAAAGACACTTATTTTGCTGGCTATCACCTCACTTAAGAGGGTCGGGGATCTTCAGGCCCTCTCGGTGGCTCCTACGTGCCTCGAGATTGCGCCCAGAATGCAGAAAGCTTTTCTCCACCCGAGGCCAGGCTATGTCCCCAAGATTCCCTGCAGGCCTTCTGCCCTCCTCCATTTGACGATCATGAGCAGGAGAACAAGAACAAGGTCTGTCCAGTGCGAGCATAAGTCGGACCAACTGTTCGTTTGCTTTGGGGCCACTAAGGGGGCTCCAGCTTCCAAGCAAATCCTAAGGAGATGGATAGTTAAGGCTATCTGTCTAGCTTATGAGTCGGCCAGACAAGCTTCTCCTTTGAGGGTCCGGGCCCACTCCAATCTGAGCGTGGCGGTGTCCAAGGCTCTCCTCTCTGGAGTTTCCTTGTCTGATGTCGGAGGCATTGGTATAGCGTTCCCCTAGCGCTTCGACGCAGCTCGAGTTCCCATGAAAGGGAATGTTTCGGGATACGTATGTAACCCTGGTTCCCTGAAGGGGAACGAGACGCTGCGTCTTTGCCTCAGCTCCTTGCGCCTCTGGGCCCACTTCAGACACTCTTTAGCTGTCGCTTTCTGGTTTTGACGCGCTTTTATGCTCTCTCATAACGTCACTGGCACGTTGTTTGTTGTTCACACGCGTTCGTCTCTCATTGGTTGCACAGATCTTCACATGACTGACATCAGGGTATTTCCCCTAGCGCTTCGACGCAGCGTCTCGTTCCCCTTCAGAGAACCAGGGTTACATACGTAACCCGAGACGTTTTCTTAAGTCATAAGTCAAGTTTCATTTCACCCCAGCTTTCATGTGCATATTAAAAAAGGCTTTTCAAAGTGTATAATGCTTTTTATCAATAACACAAAATGCTGCTTCTTGTATGTATATATATATATATATATATATATATATATATATATAAACTATAGCTTTTTCACGTGAGAGTATAATGTATCTATTTAATTTAGATACAATTAGTCTTAGTCAGTCGTTCACAACAGCTCAAAATGTGTGTATTGCCTTGCGCTACTTTGTGAGTGGCGCGTTCTTTTACACTGTTGGAGATGCTGAGACGATTGTGAAAAGTGCGAAAAGTCTGTGAAAAGTCTGTCATGCCCTTCACAAAGTTTACCTGACACTCAAGCAGTCTTTGGGTGTTTTTTTGTGGTTTTTCCAAGCCACTTAAGACCCCAAGTTGTTAAAGAGAGCTTTTTCGCTATTGCAGATATATTATAATTGATCATAGAGATTATGAAAACATGATCATGCCAGTAAATTTGACATGATTGTCCACAGGTTTCCCTAATGTGATTGCTGCCATAGACTGCACACACATTGCCACCATCAGAAAGGAGAGGACCCTGTGGTGGAGATGCAGCTGATGATGATCTCCAGCCAGAGAACTTGGACCAGCCTAGTGTTGGAGCTACTCGGGACAGAATTGTCCAGCATCATTTTTGAAAAGAGGGAACTTTGCACACCGTTTAGTTTACAGTTTTTATATATATTTTTTTTTAATCCAGCTGTCACCTCTTGCCTGTTGAATGAAATAAACAATTATGGTTATTCATTAAGGTCATCAATAGTACAGTGTGTTTATTAGTGCATTTTACTAACTTTGAAATTCCTTTTTAATCAATTCAAACTCTTTATTAGTTCTTGCAATTCTATTTCATTAATTAACTTTTTTTGGAGAACAGTGCAAGTGGTAAAGATTACCATTTTGTAGAATATTTTTGCATTTCACTTTCACTGAAAAGTCCTGCGGTGGCTCTAATATAAAAGAGGACTATGAAATACAATTCATATAAGACAATATAATTACACACACGATCACTAGGCTACTCACAAATTTAATTTGTCTGCAACTTTTTGCTAGCCCTCTCTCCTGGCTTTCGTAGCCTTTAAAGTGTTCCCTTGTGTTTGAATTAAACACTGAAATTTAGCGACGCTCCGCCGAGAAATACTGTGTGCGCTCTTTCAGCATGCTCGCTGACCAATCAGAATGTTGCTGATCAATGTTTCCATATCGATATATATCCCCTTTTAAGCCAGCACATGAACGTGCAATAATCTCAGATAAACTCAATCCAGCTATACTAATCGTCAAGAACAGGTGCGTTCAAAGAACCGAATCATCCAGATCATAGTTAGCGCGATTATCTCATCCCGGAACTGTCATCTAATCTTGGATGTAGTTAGCGAGGTGCGAAGAATATACCCCAGAAAAACACTGAGTGAAGGTGAGGAACTGATGAACACATGGCGATGAGAACAATTTTACTAACAGCTATTATGGAAATTATTGTCCATGGGAACACGGATGTGTGGTAAATTCAAGTCACCTTTATTATAGCGCTTTTTACAATACAGATTGTCACAGGAAAACAATAAAAACAAAATTTGTTTTAGCTGAACAGCAGCCTTAAAAGAACAGGCAAATCAATACAATTGATGAATATTAAGTTTTAAGTTTCCCCATATGTGTGGTAAGATAACTGTTCCAAATGGGACTCAGAGGCAGAAATCCAAATGCTTGTCTTTAATTAGAGTAGTCGTACAGGCAGGGGTAAGAACAGGCACAGAACATACATAAACAATATGTGTAAGAAAGGCAGGCAGACAGAATCAGGTATGATAATCCAGGTGGGGATTATCAAGACGGGCAGATAACATACAATTAAATCAATAAGACAACAGAATAAATGACAGGTAAACAGCAGAAATAATAACAGGAGACCAGGCACAGGACTAACCGCTCAGAAATGTTAGCAATGCTAGAACAAGACTTCGCCATGTGTGTGCATGGTTGTGGGTCCTTTATAGTCCATGTAATAGTTTGCAGCTGGTGTGATAATCAGTCCAATGAACAGCATCATGGGAAATGTAGTGCGTTTGTGTGTCAGTATACGTGTGAACTCCCTCCGGTGGCCAGATAGGGGAGGTGCGGAGCACGTATTCATAACACACATACACTAAGACTTAATGCATGACAATAACAAGCTAAAAGTCTGTGTGGTGTGAGGATGTGACAATGGCGATAACAGCAACAAGATTTTATTTTACTTTGAACAAAGCATACAAAACCAGAAAGTTAATTGATGTTTGTTTGGTTCTCTGTTGTTTTTGCTTGTGTTCATAATTTATTTTTGAAACAGACTGGCCAACACAATATATTTGCAAAATCTTGAACAAATTTTGGCAGAGAAAAAACATTGATAATTAATATTTGTTATTTATTATAATATTGACTATTATTTCACCACTGAATAAGACATTTTTGGAATAATGTGGATAGCATAATTTTACGTAATTAGAGCAAATGAGCTGATAATGATTGCTTTAGTAGAAATAAAATTAATTGGAATTGATTTTATAGCAAAGCAACAATCAATTACCATAAAAGACTCTACCAGCACACACACAAACACAGACTCTGTCTCTCTTACACACACATACACACATTTAATTTAATTGTCAGTAGTGTCACTAAATAGAATTGCAAAACATTATTAAAATAAGTCTTAAAGAATGTTTTAACAACATTGCAGTGTTCATATTCCAGGGATTCAAACTGTCATGTGAACTGCAATATAGTTCCCTATAGTTCAAATCCCTCAGTGTATCCTTCATCATCAAAAGACTTCATCACCAACTTCTGCGAATACTCATTTTTTACAACCTTATTAGCTTGCAAGCAGTGAGCTCTGTTTGACACATTTTCCTAGAATTATCACATAATCACATTCTATGGATTACCCAGAGTTACCTTGAGTAAATGCTTTTCAGTAACTATTTTCAGGTTATCCAGTTCCTGAAAGGATTTGATTTCATGTGTAGTGTTTTGAAGGGTCAGCATCTAAAAAGCTGTCCATGCTGATATTGCATAATCTATCTAAAACATGTGAGAACCTCACTTCATTTTAAAGAACTGAAACAAGCATATAGAAATAGAAATATGAAAATCATTGACTTTAATTTATTGATAATGATAATGAAATGACAATGGTAAGCAAAGTCCCCACTCATATACACAAACAAAAATAGTGTTTACAATGTTACTTTATTTCTAATGCATTGATGAGTCATTTTCCATTGATGGATGTGTTTGTATGTATAAATAAGCTTGTATTTCACCACACTGTGTTCATTCAGGGTTGTAGACCTTGGATCTTCTGAGAATCATTGAAAAGGATGAAAGATCACTGCCTTGTGAATTATAACAAGTAAATCCACTAGTTATAATTCACCTGCAGCTGCTTCTAGCCTTCGACTGGTCTTCAAGGTCATACACCAGGATCACAGTAAGAATACACAAGAGTCTCTTGTCTTTAAGGTGTATTATCACAAAAAGCGTCCTTTTAAACTACATAAGTAACTACATTTACATTTCCTTAAGGAAATAGATTCAAGGTTCTTGTTCTGGTTAGATAAATAAAGTCTGCATCTAACCCTCTTTGCTGTTATCATGACCCTCAGCACGTTCTGTTGGATTCACATATATAACAAATGATGTTTTATTAACAAAGTTCGGGAGGAGCACGTTCATATGATTAATGCAATCAACACGTCACCAGCAATTACACCTCATCCTATCAGCAGGAGAGGAAATGTGTATAAATAGACATGTCTCGACTCACCCACACATCTCGACATTTTTCGGCAGCTCGACAGTTTACGGCATTGTGGCTCCGCTTTCTGGTCACGATACACCCGAAATCGAGCTCCACTCATTAGATGGATTCTCTACGAAAACCTCCGGACCCAGTAGCGATCCTCATCCGCCTAACACCATGCTAACTATATTATATCACCCTCAGCAATACATCACGGGTGCCAGACCAAACAAACGGATCCTAAGCAACAACAAGGATCCCCCTCTTCCTGCTTCTCCTACAGTGCAGACGCGTTTCTCTCTCGCTCTCGCTTCCTCGCGCTTTTGTATTTTGTTGTCTTTCTTTTTCACTGACCCGCTGCTTGCTGGACTCCTGAGAATACTGAGATGGAAAGGATTTTCTATATGATTGGATTATTGATGGCGGGGTTCCTATTCTTTGGCTTTGGGACTGCCCTGACCTATCAGAAGATTTTTCTATATGTGGAAATTAAGAAATGCTTCGTGGTTGCGTGTGGCCGTTTGAAGGAATTAGATCAGAGAGTGATACAGATTAAGGAACTGAATTGCAACAACGCAGTCCGGACTGCTTATGTGGGCTCCATCGAGAGTCAGACCGGTGAACTTTTTACAGACTGTTACCGGTCTGACCATGAGGCTAGACGTGATGTCTATGGAACTGTACGGACCGAACACGACCGGAGCTGATTGATTGATTATGATCCGGACAAATTACTGAAGATCACCAAATGGAATAAAAATTCACCCGAAACTTCACTTGTCCCTATCTCTTGGGAACTCGATGAACAGCCTGGTCTCCTTATCTCCCTTCAAGGACAAAGCCAAAGAACTGAACTGAACTGAACTCAAAAACAACTCATGTTTTGTCTATATTCTCTGTCAACATCCGTCTGCCTGTTGTTCTCTCTGTTCTCCTTATCTATTTCCCCCTCCCCCCAACTCCACTGAAAAAAATCCCCACACGAGTCTTACGTGTAATGTGTGACGTATATTATGTTTGTTTTTGTTGTGTCTGCTGCTATGTATGCTTGCTAAACTGCACTCATTTCTGGAGAGTTGGCGCCGCAAATGGTAGCCTCGGTGTTTGAGCTCTTCAGTGATTGTTTTTGTTTTTGTTTGTTTGTTCATGTTGTGTTGTAAATGTGCACTGGAAGCTCCAGCACTAAGACAAATTCCTTGTGTGTGCAAGCACACTTGGCAATAAAGCTCTTTCTGATTCTGATTCTGATTCTGAACAAGCAAACGCAC
This sequence comes from Rhodeus uyekii, assembly GCA_037043235.1. Classification (NCBI taxonomy): domain Eukaryota; kingdom Metazoa; phylum Chordata; class Actinopteri; order Cypriniformes; family Acheilognathidae; genus Rhodeus; species Rhodeus uyekii. Next base: position 1,195,748 of record JAWRVZ010000191.1, on the reverse strand, counting down.
AGTAAGACGCGAGGCCTGTTCTCGCCACCAAGCAAACATCCGTATCCAGCAGCTCTACATCGGCCCTTTTTAATCGCTCCTGCCATCGAGAAAGGATAATAAAGCTGGTTGAGAAGCAAGCTCGACTCTCAGACTATGTCGCTTTCTTCCTGCTAGCCAGGCCGCCGCCGCCGCCGCGAGCCTCAGCAGACCGCGCTGCAGTTTCAGCTCACACTCTCTCTGTCCGTCAGCTCACACAAACAAGAGCAGCTGTAATCCTTCCCGGCGCTTTTATTTCAGCATCGCTAAATCACGAGCAGTTCGTGCCATCTCAATGCTACTGTTCCGGGGAACCCACGTCTGAAATGTGATCGTTTTTAAAGTAACGCGCTGCTTCCGCGCAGCTCAGAAGTCAGATCGCGTGCAGTACAGTCCGATCGCACGCGCCGCTCCAGATCGCGCTCATTACAGTCGATCGCGCGCTCAGCCGCCCACACAAGAATCAAGTACTTATTGCCAATGCTGCCTTGTTCCAACTTAATCGGCTATTAAGTGGACTCACTGGAAAGAAACATATGCACTTCCTATTTCAAAGTAATTCTCTGCCTTCACTGTTTCAATCCTTAAGTCTATGATAAGCTTTATAAGTCTATGATATTTGGATGAACCCCTGCTCAGGGTTTATTCAAAGCCAATAAGTTTGTGAACTTTCGTAAACTTTGATACTCCGATTTCCAACAGGTAAGTTTGTTTTGAAATTAAATATGCAACATGCATCTGATATAAATTCAACTGTCAATTTTATAATTGAAAGGTTTACTTATGGAATTTAATGCTTTTTACAAACCATATTGATTTGTTATTTCTGGAGTGTATTTAGATGTCTGTAACCAAAATAATTTCAAGAGATTGAAACACTGAACAGCAACAAGCGTTGAGCACTTTCTCTGGCTCAGCGCCAGCCAATGTGTTCAAATTTAGCAGGCGATCATGTGATGCCCCGCCTTTCGCCACATTGTCCAAGATTGAGATGTACCAGTTTCACGATAAACTCTTCCTCTCAAGTTCCTTCACTGTATCCCACTGATGAAAGGAGCTCTTGCACTCAACAAACACTGCAACCGAGCCTCCAACAACACCACGCAGTCGTCAGCTCTCCGTTGTCGCACCCTATGACGCCGAGACTTGCCTTCACCTCCACCATCAAGACATCCACCTTCTTCTTGCCCAACTTCCTACGATACCTCAGCACTCGTATCAATAGTACAGGAGGACGACCAAAGCAAACTAACTAGAATAGGTCTTGCTCCAGTCAGCTGTACCATCTCCATATCAACTCTACCTTCAAAATGCCTCAAAAGCACGTTCCTTAAATCTTCATCCCTCTCGCTTGCAAACCAGACCTTCAAGCGTTAAGACGCAGCAGCACACTGCAGTTTTACAGCACTGCACCTCACATGCCAGCATCTAGCGACAAACGCCGCCCTTTAAGTGCGAGCTTGCCTCCGCCAGCGGTGCAGGCTCAGCAACGGCAGCACGTACCTAACCTTTCCCCTATGTTTGGCCTGCAGCCCTGCCTTCCGAATCTAGCGTGAGGCTGCCTCCGCTAGAGGCGCAGGCCCAGACACGGTCTTATCTTCCCTTTCTACCCTTTCTGTCTCTCTCTGGGCTCCAGGTGTCAACCCAGCTTGAGGCTGCCTCCGCAAGTGGCTTCGCCCCTGGCCCTTTTTCCACCTAATTCTCTCCACCATGCTAATTCTCCTTTCATCCTGTTCTCTGCTATGCTCATGCCATTCCACAAACACTGCTGCTTGAAACCACCTCTGTCGCCAACAACAGTTGAACACAAATCCTAACTGAAGTTAAGGCTGCTGCCACCAGAGGTGGACCAGTATATCAATATTCAGAGTTGATATTTATCGACGCCTCTAAATGTCCATTCTTCAAGCCTTTTTCGCTTCAAACCACTCTTTTGAAGGATTATATGTGGAGTGGAAGAGTTCAAAAACTTTCCACTCCACATATGGTCTGCTCCACATGGTCTCTACCCACTACCGCCGATTCGTATTGCATTCCAATAACACCAAGAACTTCCAAGCCAGCTTCACCAGGGGTTACCTAGGTGAAATCTACTTCTCACTGCCGAAACCTAATCCTCTGCTCACCAAAGGTATATCAAGAACTCAACCCACCAGCTCAGACACCAGACAACCATTTTGTTGGAAATCCGTAGCCACATTTACATTTACTCATTTAGCAGACGCTTTTATCCAAAGCGACTTACAATTTGAGGAATTATAGAAGCAATTTGTCCAAAGGATACAAAAACACATAAGAGCGCTTACAAACAAAGTTTCAAACAATAACAGTACAGTTACCACAGTTACCAAAGATTACTCCTTGCTAATGACTACTGATTCGCAAATGAAACCAAAACAAAGGATGTAATCAAGACTCACGTGTTCTCTCTCAGCTGGCAAACGCTTCTCCTAATATTTCTCCTAGTTCCTAATATTTCTCCTAGTATCCCTACTCTCCGCCAATGATTCCACCCAAATGTCGTCCGACCACTCAACACCATGGTCGAGCCGTATAGGTTTCAGTTCCTCAGATTCCATCACATCCAACCTTAATCCAAATCCATCCATATTCCGACTCGTCAGCGCTGCGCAACGAAAGTAAGGGAGACCAAACCATAAGGCCTTATCTTACTCCAACAGCAACAATCCTTCGTAGCCTAACTTCATTCAAGAGATCAGGCCAAACTCCCATCCGACCCACTCTTCACAGAAGACTTAAATCACCCCGCCACATGTTTTGTTCCAAACCAGCAGATCCAAGCACCGGGCCGCAGGTCATCTTTCAGGAAGCTTTCAGGAGTTACATTTGATCAAATCAGTATCTCCAGAAACGGCTTTCACTGCCACAAGAGACAACAGAAGTTGAGGAAATAGACAATCTCCACTATCCAAAATGCGATAAGTTCAGAGGAAGTTCTCCATTTCCGCAGTAGTGACGCACCTCCACACTCCCGCATGAGCTCAGTTCAAACGGAAATTATTCCACTGCCGCCTCCATTGCCGCAGCAATGATGTTCCCCCACACTCCTGCAGGAGTCAGCCAAGGGGGAATCTTCCCACTGCCGCAGCAGTGAAGCCATGTTCATACCGGCTTAGGTTTCCCCAGATGCTCATAACTCACCATCACATCCACTCAGCCACTTTCATTTCAGAAACTCGCTGGCTAAACTCCCATCCAACCCACTCTCCATAGACTATTCCAACCCCATTATACGTTCCGGTTCCAAACTTCTTAAAGTTACGCTACCCAAACCGGATTCCCAACAGACCATTTATCCAGCCATTCATTTCGCATAGGTGCAGCAGCCACGGCTGCGCAAAGGCCTTTCCCAAAAGCAAATACAAGCATTGCGCTGCTGGTCTTCAGAAGCTTCAAGAGCCACATCAAATCAAACATATTGCACATCAAACAAGGTCTTCCGTTTAAGCATCAGCTCCTCCCCACTTACGCTTCATGGCCACTACTTCCATTGCCGCAGCACTGACACTCACTGACACTGCACACTCGCATCAATTCATACCCATTCCTAACCCTCTCCCTTACGTCTGGCCTGCAGCCCCCCCATCTAATCCTAGCGTGAGGCTGCCTCCGTTAGCGGTGCAGGCCCAGACTCCCCACCTCTTTCCCCAAACTATCCCCCTTTTTAATCTTTTCGTACCTCCCAAAGCCCCAGTGGTCGACCTAAGCGTGAGGCTGTCTCCGCATGCGGCCCCGGCTTCTTTTCCTCCTTCCTATCCCAAACTCTCCCTCTTTCTAATCTTTTCGTTCCTCCCAAAGCCCCAGGGGCCGACCTAAGCGTGAGGCTGCTCCGCATGCGGCCCCGGCTTCTTTTTATCCTAATTTCCTTTCCCAAACTAAATCTTCCTTCACCCCTTCTCAAACTATCCACTGCCGCAGCAGTGACGCTCCCACAGGAGCAAGCTCTCTCTAACTTCCACTGCCGCAGCAGTGACGCTCCCGCAGGAGCAAGCTCTCTCTACCTTCCACTGCCGCAGCAGTGACGCTCCCGCAGGAGCAAGCTCTCTCTACCTTCCACTGCCGCAGCAGTGACGCTCCCGCAGGAGCCAGCTCTCTCTATCTTCCACTGCCGCAGCAGTGACGCTCCCGCAGGAGCAAGCTCTCTCTACCTTGAGGTGCTTTCATACTCCCAAGGGAGCCAATCTCTCCAAGATCAGTCTCACCACCGCGGCGGCGACGTACCCCTTTGGTCCTGCAGCAGCCCCGAGGGGTTTTTCGATGCAATGGCAGCGACGTGCCTCCTGCCAACGTGGGGGCCAGAGGGGTTTTCCCCTGCTGCAACGGTGACGTGCCTCCTGCCGATGCGGGGGCCAGGGGGGTTTCCCCTGCTACGACGTTGACGTGCCTCCTGCTGCTGTGAGGGCCCCGAGGGGTTTCCACTGCTACGGTAGCGATGTGCCTCCTGCTCCCACAGCGGCCCCGAGGGGTTTCCACCGTCGCGGCGGCGACATACCTCCTGCCTCCCGCAGCGGCCCCGAGGGGTTTCCACTGTCACGGCAGCGACATGCCTCCTGCTCCTGCAGTGACCACGGGGGTTTCCCCTACCGCGGCGGCTACATACCTCCCCACTCCTATGGCAGCCAGGGGAGGAGTTCAGAGGTACCCCTCATACTCCCAGAAACCAAATTACACCCAAATTTCTTGCAACAAATTGAACTACAAACACATATCCAATGCTAAAGCCATATCATCCCCTCTGCACCTCAAGCCCTCTACAGTAACATCTATCTGCCCTCCCGAACTCTCAATTACCCCCCAATTTTTGGGGGAGTGTTCCAGGTTCGGGCTAAATACCGAGCTCGGAGCCCTCTCCTCGGACAGCACGCAAAATACGCTTACCATTTATTGCTCCTGAATCATTTGTAAGTGTGAACTCTTAAAATGATGTTTTATTAACAAAGTTCGGGAGGAGCACGTTCATATGATTAATGCAATCAACACGTCACCAGCAATTAAACCTCATCCTATCAGCAGGAGAGGAAATGTGTATAAATAGACATGTCTCGACTCACCCACACATCTCGACATTTTTCGGCATCCCTCCACCACCCCAACTCCTCACACTTAACCATTCCTATCAAAGTCAGGATACGGGGGGAGTGCTCCAGGTTCGGGCTAAATACCGAGCTCGGAGCCCTCTCCTCGGACAGCACGCCAAATACGCTTACCATTTATTGCTCCTGAATCATTTGTAAGTGTGAACTCTTGAATTACTATATATATAGGCTCATAATTTCTATATTGCTTTCTACAATACAGACTGTTTCAAAGCAGCGTTTTAGTAATTAAAAGGAAAACGATTCAATACTGCAAAAAGAGTTTAATTCTGCTTTAAAGCAGCTCTAAAAAGACATACAGTAATACCTCAGTTTACGAGTGATTGGTATATGAGCAAATCGATGTACGAGCATGGAAAGTCAAATCGGTGTACGAGTATTGTATCGGAGTGCAAGTAATTTTTTCCCTCACCCACGCGCATTTTTCTGTGGAAAAGTCCTAACGCTCAGCATCGTCGCATGCATTTTTACTGGAAATATCCTAAACACAGCCTCTCATAAAACAGGCACACGCAACCCCTTTATCACCCCTTCACTCGTTCATTCTCTCAGTGTTGCTTGGTTTGGCTGCATCATTCACCACAGTGACACTTTTATGAGTGATTTGCAGAGGTTTTACCTTGTGTTGTTCACATTTATTAATTGATATTGCTATTGTTCACGTAGTGAAATATACACGTACAGTACCTCTAAGCAGTAACTATCACGGTTCATGAATTCATTGTCTCCTAGTTCTGCCTGTGTGTGTGTGACGTTGAGCACTGATACACCTGATTCTCATATCATCTGCCCATTTAGATAACTTCTCTCCACTCTTCTGTTGTCGAGTCATTCGTTCGCGGCCCCGCGTGTTTGTTCGCCTGGTCCCGCGTGTTCGTTCGCAGCTCCCGCCTGTTCGTTCGCGGCTGCGGCTCCCGTGTATTCGTTCCATGACCTTGACTCTCTGGATTATCACTTTGTTTGTTTTCTGCACTATTATAATAAATTAACTCATTCGCACTTGAATCCAGGTTTTGTGTTTTCCCTTGCTTTCCCCTCTCCCCCCTCCCCCCTCCACCCTCCTCTCGTCTCCTCCACACACGCTGCTCAAAGCTGAAGTGCATTACAGTAAATTGTCAAGTATTTGTTTAGTTTAATTGTCAATTATTAATTAGTATTTATGTGAGATCTTAATGGTTATAATTTTAGCTGTAATTAATAGGGTAAAACCAAAAATATATATATTTAAAATGGGCATTTATGTTCGTGTGGAACGAATAAATTGATTTTTAGTGCATTCTTATGGGGAAAATTGTTTTGTTGTACGAGCATTTTTTGGAGTAATGTTAAACGGAGGTATTACTGTAGTTGATATTAGCTAAAGTCAATTCAGTGTTTATTTAGTTCAGTGCAATAACTATGTTAAGTTCAAGTAAGTAACTTTAAGTAACTTTATTTATATTGTGCTTTATACAATACAGAACAGCTTTACAGTGATAAACAAAAAAATAATCAACATTCTTCAAACATAATTCAATTATTCTCTAAATCAGCTCTAAAAAGAAAATAGTGTCATTTGTCATTGTAGATATCATCAAAAATAAAATGATGTCACCGTCCAGCTTCAAGTCAATAATATTGTTGAATTTTAAGTGTCCCCTACTAAGAAAGCCAGAAGTTACGGTGGCAAGGAACTCAAAATATATCAGGTAATTGAATGGAGAAAACTAAAAACCTTGGGAGAACACAGGGCAGATGTCCTCTGGCCAAACTAATCAACGTGGAGTGGTTATGATTCAGGCTGCGTCACAAGTCTGATTGTGGTTTGGTATCATCTGAATATTTCATCCAGTCCCTTCTGCTTGAATATTGATCATGAAGATGCATTGAGGATACAATATTGAAGAGACAACATGCAGGTGAATGAAAATATATGTGAAATAAAGCTATAAAACTTGGTCACAACATGATCTTATGTTTTACTCTGAGAGTTTTTATATTGATTTTCGATAGATTATCTTAAATACACTTGGAACTAAAAAATACTGAAGCTTCAGATAAAATCACAAGATTGTTTAGTCTACACTGAGTCTATGGGTCAATGAGTCTTTTTACTGGAGACTTCAATACCTGTAATTTGTCTGCTCATCTTCCAACTCAAACATACATCACATTTCCAACACACGCAATGGATAAATGCTTTGGGAATATCACAGATGCAGACAAAGCATTGTGCACACCTGCCTTAGGCAAATCAGAGCACAATATTATCCAACTTCGTGTCATGTGTCACTTCCTGTCTGGTGTGTCATGTTATGTTTCACTTCCGGGTCCCTTCTGTGTATCCGCTTGTGCCCTCCCTGCACCTGTCTTGTCAAGTCATCTTTATCTATAAAGTGCTTTTTACAATACAGATTGTTTCAAAGAAGCTTTACAATGGTCACAGGAAAACAATATAAACAAAGTTTGTTTTGGCTGAACAGCAGCTCTAAAAGAGCAGGTGAATCAATAAAATTGATGAATATTACGTGTCTCTAACTAAGCAAGCTAGAAGCAACAGTGATGTTGTCATCACTTAAATTGTTAGTCTACCCAGGTGTTTGTCATTTCCTTGTGTATAAAACCCCATTGTGTTTCCCTTGTCTTTGTCAGTTGTTGATGTTGTCATTGTGACTCCGTCGTGTAATTTCCAGTGTGTGGATGTCTTTCCGAGTTCCCTGATTTATGTTTAGTTTATGCACAGGTGTGTTTCTTTGATTTTGGTGTGTTTTATTTCTGTTTTGAATAAAAGTATGTTTCTGTTTGGATACCTGCGCTCCCCTGTCGTGTTCTCCGCATCGCACACATTCCAATTCCTGACAGTAACACACAATAAACATAGTTTTATCCACTTATAATGGATTATAACTATCCAAGTTGTAATGGATTATATATCCCATGTTTTCACTTAATATCTACGCAGTATCATACATACCACAAATAGCTAAGTATTGTAATTATTGTTATGATTATTTATCAGATGATACAACACATTAAAAAAGTTGTTTACAGGGCCTTAAGCATGTTTTATAATGCATTAAGATGCCCTTATGGTGCATTATACATACAGGCTTCCTCAGAGTTCCTCAGAGGCAGTGGATTAAATGTAAAAAAGGGGCATCTACAACTGCAATTATACACACACAAATAAACAACAACAACAAAAAATGTGCGTGTTTTTATGTATGTTTATGTCTACATTTCACATAATAGGCCTAAAGATATAAAAACAAATTTAAAAAAATAATAATAATTATAAAATTTTGAGATTTGAAAATGTAAAAAAAAACCTTGTTTTTATAAAGGAACTGCCCCCTACCTGACTATCTGCCGTTCATTCGATCCTATACCAGCTTTGCTTCCTTCTCCTGATCTGTGACAGTAACACTGTCCAAGAGCAACACCCACAAGTAAAGATACAGTGGGAGGCTTGGCTCCTCTGAATCCATTAACTTTTAATATCCTTGTTTGTAATACATATTTTGGAGAGGATTTTATCATTTGGCTGTAATGCAATACATATAAGAAACAGCAGTAATTTTCCGACAAACAGATTAAATGCATCATTAACTAAGAATAATAATCAGCGTTATATTAGTAATGCCAGAAGTCCAGAACTAACTGTACAATACGTTCTACTGCAGCATTGAGCAATATTCCACTGCAGTTTTATGTTATTGAGCATAACATTTTGCTCTTTTGTTTTGACTTTCCCTGCTTTGCCACAAACATGATCTCTCAGCATTTTCCTAGTATGTTTTTTTTTTTAATCCTCATGGCACCAGTCTTTCAGATAACAACCATTTCCAAGGATTTGTCCTAACGGCTGGACCATTTCATCCAACATATTTATCCAACTCTAAAACACAAACCAGTAGCTTTTGATTTCAGTGATCCATGTTATTAGCTTCCACTTCCTCTGACAGGCTATTAATCTTTTTTCCCCCTTCTTCCTTTTTTATTTATTCTTTTTATTTGTCCTAACCTCATTCTGGCAGCAGCTAAACTAGAACTCCTGCATTGTGTCCTCATATCTTCCTAAAATTTAGCATCATTAGTCTATTCATCATTTTGAATATCTGCACCCCTGCCAGGGGTCAAGCTCTAATCGTTTAGCATAGCAAATTAACACCTACTTTGCTGAACCATGCTATTTCTTGCTCTTAAAATAATATTTATTTGTCAAAAAAGCACTTATAGCCGAACATATTCAGATGCAATCAGAATGTTCTAAAATTAATCATAGACTTTATTCATACTCCATACTACACCAAAATCTACATTGAGCTTTTTTTTTTCCGATGTCTTGCAAAAATTTTGGCATACCTGAAATATTTCCAGAAAATCATGTATTGCTCACAGAAAAGTATTGAATTAACATGTTTTATTATACACGTTTATTCCCTTTGTGTATATTGGAACAAAACTTTCAAAAATAAAGCAAATTTCACATAATTTCACACAAAACTTAAAAAATGAACTGGACAAAATTATTGGCACCCTTAACTTAATATTTGGTTGCACACCCTTTGGAAAAAATAACTGATAATCTCTTCCTATAACCATCAATAAGCTTCTTACACCTCTCACCCGGAATTGTGGACCACTCTTCCTTTGCAAACTGCTCCAGGTCTCTCATATTGGAAGAGCACCTTTTCCCAACAGTAATTTTAAGATCTCTCCACAGGTGTTCAATGGGATTTAGATCTGGACTCATTGCTGACCACTTCAGAACTCTCCAGTGCTTTGCTGCCATTCATTTCTGGTGCTTTTTGTATATGTTTGGGGTCATTGTACTGCTGGAAGACCCACAATCTCAAGGCATCCAGTGCCAGAGACAGAATCTTTGAATCTCCACCATATTTGACTGTGTATTTTTATTTTATTATTTGTAAGCCTCATTCTGTTTTCGGTAAACAGTAGAATGATGTTGTCAGGGTTCTGTCACTTCAGTTTGGGTTTCTAGTGTGTTGGTTGACAGAGCTCTGACACTGTCCCTTTGTTGTGTCTTGTATTGTAAACCCCGCCCATCTTGTTCCCTCGGTTCCTTTTATTGATCCCAGCTGTTTCTGCTTGTTACCTTTCCTCATGTGTTCCCAATATATAGCCCATGTGTTTGCTGTCCGTCGTGGTACTGTTGTCAGTGTCATGGGTTGCAAACGCCTTGATAATGGTGCCTGGAACATTACTGTACAGCACTGTTGACAAAGGAGCAGCTAGATCTCTGGAGGTGGACTTTTAACCTTTAAGTTGTTGATATTTGTCCACAATTTTGGTTCTCAAGTCCTCAGACAGTTCCCTTCTCCTCTATCTGTTGTTCATGTTTAGTGTGGCACATACAGACACAATATGAAAACTATGTCAACTTCTCTCCTTTGTATCTGCTTTCAGGTGAGTTTTATATTCCCCACACCTGTTACTTGCCCCGTGAGTTTAAAGGAGCATCACATGCTTGAAACAATCTTATTTATCCTCAAATGTGAAAGGATTATTATTTGAAATGATTTTGTCCAGCCCATTTTTGGAGTTTTGTGTGGAATTAGCTTTTTTCTGCTTTTTTATTTGTTTTGTTTTTTTCCAATACACACAGAGGGAATAAACGTGTATAGCAAAATTTGTTAATGCAATACTTGATTTTCCGGAAAACATTTTAGGGGTGCCAACAATTTTGGCCATGACTGTATGTATGATCATGTATTTACAGAGTGATTTTGTGGGAGCTTGGGCAGGGAAACTCACTGAATGAATAAACAGTCCATTACAGAACTAAGCCAAAAACACATACACATTCACTATTACAGTTTTATATTGTTAATTCATCAATCCTGCATTTATTTGGAGTATGAGGAGAGCATGGCAATTCTTAGCCCTTTCAATTTCATTGTTTACAATATGTTTAATTGTGTCACCACAATGACATTTATTCTCATAGTAAATTAAAAATGCGTCCTTTGAATATTGATATCCAATCTTTATCCACAAAGCTGTGTGTTTTGGCAAGTCTGTATAATATAATCCTAATAATGAGGGGAAAAAATCTCACTTGGCAGGAAAAACTTCTGCCTATTGTTTCATCTAATTAAGTTGGCTTGAGAAAGCCAACTTAGTGATATTGTATCTAAACTTATTATTATTATTATTATTATTATTATTCTTCTTACCTAAAATTCTCAATGCATCTCCTCCTAGAGCTTTAAAGCTACAACCACTAAACTCTGCTCAGACTTCAGACCTGTTCTGACTTGAGTTGCTATCCCTTTTCAGACTGATCAGACTTATGATTTTTGATAAAACTGAAGATTAAAGTCATAAAATCTCCATAGACTTTCACTAATGAAGTGAAAACTGAATTTTAGATAGAGCGTCCACTCCATCTGTTGGTAACATCACAACATTACACCTGATATATAATACATTTCAATACAGTATGTGTGAACATGTCCATTCCAATGGGCATGCATTTTTTTTTTAAATCCTGAAAAAAAACTTGCAGGTCTACAATCGATTTTTTACTTTAATTAGTAAGTTAAATCTCTCTATTTTACATACATAATATCACAAAATTACACCCCTGTCAGTGAGAGCACTGACGTTTGAACGAATCAGAGCGCTGCAATTCAAAGCCTCAAAGCTTTTCAAAGACGCCATTATTGCTGGAGAGAGAGATCATAATCTCCTAAAATAGATTTATGTGAGAGAGTTTATGATCAAACGGAAATTGTTTCCGATTATCAAGTAACCGCTGCAGCGTGTTTCCTTGAAGATTTATGCACTTATATGGCCAAATTCTGACTCTCATTCGTCTTTACATGGCGACGGGTTTTCGCTGTTGAGCACTATGATACTATAGGAAAGGTAAGTGAAGTTTAAACGCGCGTCCTCCTGGACTCGCGCCAAAGCATAACCGTCTAATCGCCTAAGTTTATTTATAGCGCTCATTTATGTACTTTATTGCCGAATTCTGACTCTCGCTCGTGTTGTCATGGGGAAGACATGTAAAAGGCTTCCCTGAGCAGCGCGCGCGCTGACTCTCTTCAAATGCAGCGTCTAACAGTCAAAGTTATTTATAACCAATTCTTGAGTATGTAGTTACATTGTGTTAATTCTTTTATCTGCTTTTAACTAAAGTCTGACTCCTGTTCTCGAGTTCAAACGCGCTTCCTGAGCAGATTCGCTGATAGATCGATGTTTTGTGAACACTTAAACAATAAATGAAATAAGGTATTTAAAAGGATGCAAAAACGATGGCAGATCGATTCAAACTGTAAACTGCTTGAGTTCAAAAAAACTGCATTACTCTGCTGCATTACTTGAGCAGGAATTATTTTTAAAATACTAATATTTAAGTTATTTTGTTTCCCATGGAGGAAGGCTTTATACAAATATTACATTGCGTTGATTCCTTTATCTGCTATAATTGCCGTGTTGAACTGAAGTCTGACATGGCAGATCAATTCAATCTGAAAACTGCTTGAGATTAGAAAAAACAGCATTACTCTCCTCATTGTACTTTAGCAGGAATTATTTAAGAAATACTAATATTTAAGTTATTTTATTTCACATGAAGAAAGGCTTTATACACACACACACACACACACACACACACACACATATATACATATATACATATACATATACATATACAGTAATACCTCGGTTTACGAGCGACTTGGTATACGAGAAAATCGGTGTACGAGCAAGGAGGGTCGAATCGGAGTACGAGCATTGTATCGGTGTACGAGAAAAAAATTCCCTCACCCATGCGCAGTTCTGTGTGGAAAAAGTCCTAACGCTCAGCATCCTTGTGCGCATTTTTACATGAAATATCCTAATGACAGCCTCTCATAACACAGTCAGGAGGTTCCAACCCCTTTTATAACCCTTTAACTCATTCATTGGCTCTATCATTCACCACAGTGATATTTTTATAAGTGATTTACAGAAGTTTTTACCTCATATTCTAAACATTAATTAATTGTGATCACTATTGTTCACGTAGTGAAATATACACGGTTTTAGCCAAATAATAAACAAAGTAATAGGGTTAGACAAACCATATTTTTATACAAACAACATATAAGCCTCTCCTACAAATGAGCACTGTTTTCATGTTCGTCGAACCTGCAGTTTCTCTGCAGTATCGGCAAAAGCGCAAGGAGTAAAATGTCGTTTTAACAGACAGCGGGTTAGTTGTAACACCATGTTATCCAATGCAAGTTCATTCACGTATTTTTATTTGTTTAAAAAAGTTGTGTCTTGATGATCATAAGCATAACTTTTTTCCTTTATTTTTTTACATTTGTTGTGTTTTGAACAATGTAATGACATGAAAAACGTTTTAATAGGTTAATACAATGCAAAATATATGATTATTGATGCAACTTGTTCAATGAGGCTTAGTGTTACAACTAACCCCGCGCTGTCTTGTTTACTTCAGGACCGGATAGCAGCCACTGTTTTTCACGTCTTTCAAAATGGTACCATCTTTTAGCCAAGAAGATGGTAATCATAACAATATAAGATTAGACTAACAATTTTTCAAACATTCTTTGAAAATCGAAAAACAACTACTATAACAAAAAATATTTACATGCTGCCAAAAGAGTTTTTCCTGTGGTGCTCATCCAAACTTCTATGAAATTTCTCGAAAAATGGCCAGAAGACGTGGGCAAACAGTGTGATGAAAAGCCCTTTAGCACGTCACATTTATGCCCCTGCAACTATCTAAAAAAATCGCTGTTACTATTTACCCCGCGTTACTTTGTGCCCCGCGCTCCCCTAGTTCTCTCGAGGCTCCCGCGAATTCGTTCGTTCGCGGCTTCCGCGAATTCGTTCGTTCGAGGCTTCCGCGAATTCGTTCGTTCCAGGCTACCGCGAATTCGTTCTCTCGCGGCTCCCGTGAATTCGTTCTTTCACGGCTCCCATGTTCCACGACTTTAACTCTGGATTATCATTCGTTTGTTTTCTGCACTATTATAATAAATTCACTCATTTGCTTTCATCCTTGCTTTCCCCACTCCCCTCTCCTCCCTCCTCTCTCTCCTCCAAGCTGGCTGCTCAAACCTGACGTGCTTTACAGTAAATTGTCAAGTATTTTTTGAGTTTAATTGTCAATTATTAATTAGTATTTATATGAGATCTTAATGGTTACAATTTTAACTGCAATTAATAGGGTAAAACCAAACGAATATTTAAAATGGGCATTTGTGGTCATGTGGAACGAATTAATTGATTTTTAGTGCATTCTTATGGGGAAATTTGTTTTGGTGTACGAGCATTTCGGTTTACGAGCTCGCTCTTGGAACGAATTAAACTCGTAAACCGAGGTATTACTGTACATATATATATATATATATATATATATATATATATATATATATATATATATATATATATATATATATACACACACATACATATCTATCTATACACACATTTATATAGTAAATAAATGTATAAAGGGCTCCATATATATGCAGTGGAACTGCAGTCTGTTTAGAAAGTGGTAAGACTATATTAATAATGCTTAATTACATCTTTAAAATAGAAATAAAACAAAGTATTCACATTAGTGAAAACTGACCGTTAAAAGCCAAGGTTGTAATTAAACCGTAAACATTTTTATAAACTAATTGCAATTTTCAACACTTTGGGGATCAAAAAGCATTGTTATTTATTTTTTGGTATTTCGTTACAACACCGATGATCCCTCATGATGAAAAAACTCCATGTATGTTCCCTAGATGCCATTTTGTGCACTAACCAAGTATTGCAACACTTCTGTAATCAATTAATTATTTACTCATGTTTATTACCAATGTAAATGTTGTTTATTTTAGATTTATATTTAATATTCATTATTATTCTTTGATATTTCAGACCACTCACTGTTCAGCTGAATCATCAATAACCTCCAGTCTCTGCGTCAACTGACTCTTGTGTTCTTTAAAACATTAAATCTCACTAGTGACTTGTTAAATAACATTCATTCTCGTCAGTGACATGTTAACTCATGTTAAATCTCACAAGCGACCTACGAATTAACAAATCTCACTAGCGAGATGTTAGTTCACACTAAATGTCAATAGCGTCTTGTTAATTAACGTTAAATCTTGCTAGCAACATGCTAGATCACGCAAATTCTCACTAGTGACATGCTAGATCATGCTAAATCTTGATAGCAACTTGTTAATTAACAATAAATCTTGCTACCAATATGCTAATTCAGCGAATTCTTGCCAGCAACATGCTTATTTATGTTAAATGTTGCTAATGACTTCGGAATTCATTCTAAATCTTGCTAGCAACAAGATAATTAACATTAAATCTTGCTAGCAAAATTGATCATCAATTGATTAAAGATTAAATTATGATCAAAGAACATAACGACACCTTAGTAACTGCCTAGAAACAACGCAAGGCAATAACTAACAAGTGTATATATGCTCAAGATCTAATTCTTTCCATCTATCTATCTGTAAACTTAAACAACTTTTTAAGCTTTTACAAATAAATTTAACTTTCAGGATAGGCTTTCTCAAGCCAACTGAAGTTTATATCATAAACTTCCTCTATCTAGTTTATTTATTGCAGTGCCTGAAGACAATGCTATTGAAATCCTTCAACATTTCACACTTAAACTTGATTAAAGACAAATTTTCAAATAATTTCAGTCTTTTTATTTTTTGTAAACCTTACATAGCATTTGCAATGTAACGGACAGTAAAGTTTTTGTCACTTTAGTTTCTATAACAATATTGATTTTGCAAAGTTATAGTTATTATCTATTATCATTATCCAAAATATCTTTGTCACAGTAATCACAATTTCCATGATTCTTTTATTGCGTGGTTAATCAGGCTTTCATTGAAATGTGATGTTCTTTAAACAAACTTCAAGATATCTCAATGTTGGTCAAATTTATGCAGAAATATACAAAATTCTTACATTTAAATAAGATAAATTATTTTGAATGGGTTTTTACATTGATTAGCAAGTATAGTACTCTTAAAAAAAACAGAAAAAAGCTTCCTCTACCAAAGCATCATACAACTGTTTTGTGCTGCACTGTACCTTTTAATACACAATTAAAAGAGGTTCTGCGAATTCATTCTGCCACCCATTCAATATGATGTTAAGCAATAATCAAAGCGGAGGTATCGATCATGACTCTGAGAGCTGCTCCTGCATGTAGTTCAATCTGAAGCGAGATTAAACCTGGCCTACGTGCACTGCTGATGGGCCTTGGGAGAGAGACACATTAAAAAGGCTTCCATTCAATTGCTGCTTCTATTTGCCCAGGGTTGAAGCACAAGGCTTTGAGCAAGGACAAAACGGCTATAAATCTGAACATGGGTGAAAGCTGTTAAAAATGAATAAAGTCACTGCTGATGACAGATAAGGCATTTCCACACTATGACAGATAAGCTCCTGGAGAATCACCTATATATGGCGTCAAAAATTCCATTTCTTCACTGCGATAGTAGACAAGCGATGGAAGATAGCAATCTGTGTCAACACAAACTAAATTAAAAATGAGGAGACTTAAGAATTGATACTATTTGTGGCCCATGATGCAATTTATTCTGCAGACATTACATGTTTAATGTTAAGAATTATGGATGGGGTTGGGAGAGTCCGGCTATTGTTTTTTGATCGGGAGAAAATGTGAAAAAAACAAAACCATCCCTCTTGTTCATATTGTAACTTTAGCAATGGAACATTTGCATTGTTTTAAAATTGACAACTATTAATCAATTAAACCATCAGTTCAGATGGAGCAGTTATTTCACATTGTTATTTCACAGTCACAACCGAGTGGAGGTCGGTTATGTCGACGGCCTCTGGGGTTGCAAAAAAGCATTGAGATAACCTATATTACATATATTAACAGATACTTTCCCACATATAATCCGCAGCACGCTCATATAGCCAGCGGGATTTGGGGTTTGTGTAAAAAATCGTTGGCATAACCCACACCCATAGATTGATGAACTTTTTTATGTATGATCACATTTCTAATTTCACATGTTGCTGAGACAAATAGGGAGTTTGGCGGTTCCACTTCATAAACGTCGACATGATAGGATTGGCGAGTTAACCGTGACTCGAGATAAGTGAACTCCACTGTATAGACATATATCTGAATAAAGCTGCACTAACCTAGCTAGTACAGAGATTAACTGCAGGCTCAGGGAAATGTGAATAGCAACGTTTGTCCAAATGAGCTCCCCTTACCCTGCTATTGGACAATTTCTATTTGTTCTGGCAGCTGTTCACTGGTCTTTACTGGTCCAGTATATATATCCAGTGTACATACAAATTGTTGAAAGGGTAAGCAGATCTGTCTTTGTTGGTAGTTTATGATCAATCCTAAGCAGTTCCGCATCTCTGACCATATTTACATTTTCTACAAAATCATCTGTATTATTTTCACTTCTAGATTATCTCCTTTGATTACACTTTATTTCGATGGTCCATTTTAGACATAAAAGTAACTAAAAGTAACTTTGCCACTTTATGTCCATTAACTCTCATTAGACTATTAGTAATATGTTACTTATCTTGATTTAGGTTTAAAGTGTTACCTACCTTTTTATTTTTTCTCAGGAAAATCTGATTGGTGCTTGTCCATGCAAAACTCAATGCAATGGTACTAATGGGTGGTTTTAAAATGGTTGCAAGAGTGTTCTGGGTTGTTGCTATGCTTGGGAGTTGGGGATGATTGCTGAGCAATTTTCTAGCCTAGCTATGGCTCGGGTCCATCCTGAAACCTAACTCCTTGGAATGTTTTTATCCTGTGGTCATAAAATGTAAATTACTAGAGACATGCAATGGCAAAAAAAAAAAAAAAAAAGATTCACAGTAACTCGGTACCAACTGATACCCTCAGAAGAGCTGAGAAGATAGATTTCAAATACTTTTTCACAAATAGATCTGTTGAAAGACTGCCCAGACAAAAAGTATCAGAGGGCCACTGAAGAAACAACAACACAAACTCAAACGCAAACACAGGCTGTCTGAAGCAATCTTTTCAATCAGACAGCAAGATGGGAACTGTAAAGGTGGTCATTTCCTCCAAATGGACTGCCACACAAGTATTCTGAATGGAGTACTGAAAGCAATGATTCAAAAAGGAGGGGGGGGGGGGGCAGGGGGAGAGAGTTCCCAAAACACAAAATAAAAAAGAAGAAATTGTAAATTTGTCCTTGACAATGATTGGGAAGGTCTTGAAGGAAACTGAGATTGACAGCTAAACTGCATTTGAACTGTCTGCAGTCATTTCATAATTGCATCACTAACATTTTTCTCCACTCTTGTGTTCTTGCACTAATGGCTTTTGTTTCTAATCTGGGTTTTGAAATTGCCTTAACTGCACACTCAAACCCTCCTTTTTATCTCCTTTCAGTGTCCTTCTCTGCCTTTGTTGCTGTTTTCTATATAAAGTACTGTACCATGTTCAATCCACAGCACAAACAAACAAAAACAAATTCAATACTGTTACTACAGAGTAAAATATGCTTCTAATTCAAAACCAGAAGTTACACCAGCTCCATCAACAGCATATTATTTGATTTACAAATAAGTTTTTCAAGCAAACCCCTATGGCTGATGTTTCTGTAACCAGACAATTTTTTTTTTAAAGTAGGCTCTCTTTAAAAGTAGACTCATATTTTTTCAAATATGAATATGACTTTAATATTGTTGTCAAA
Organism: Rhodeus uyekii; assembly: GCA_037043235.1. Taxonomy (NCBI): domain Eukaryota; kingdom Metazoa; phylum Chordata; class Actinopteri; order Cypriniformes; family Acheilognathidae; genus Rhodeus; species Rhodeus uyekii. The sequence goes on along the minus strand of JAWRVZ010000191.1, from coordinate 1,176,883 downwards.
TGCATTTACTACTCGTTGCTTTTATGTTTACAAAACGTTTAGTTGGTAAATTATATAGAAAATATAAATAATAAAGTAATAGGACAAAAGGCCTGCAGTACAATAGAACTGATCTTAGGAATATAACCTGTCCTAGGGTGGAGGAAAGCCTTCACCATGCTGGGCGCAAATTCCAAACACAAAGGGCCAATCGGCAATACATGAAAATCTTTTAATAGACATGAAAGCAAGAAGAAACATGGCTTTTAAAGTCAAATAATTGACTGGAGTCTCTTCAATTTACTTGAAAGAAGCCAGGAAGTACACGGAGGACCATGGTCAGATCCCATGTCGGTAATCCTATTGCGTACTGCAGTGTGCCACGGAGGAAATGTGTTATCAGTGGGTCTCTCCCCAGATACATTTCACCCAAAAGGATACGGAAAGCAGCACAATACACTCTTAAAGTGGATGGGGATAACCCTACAGTGAATTGTTCTTGCAGGAACTCCAACACTGTACCGACCGGCCAGTTAACTGGGTTCAGCTAACTATCACTGCAAAATCCTTGACTAATCCAATGGTGGTTAATTATAATAAACACTATTAGTTAGAATGTAGATGTAGAATGAGCACAAAATACTTTATCCATCGATCTTTTATTCATAGACCAGTTACTGGAGTTATACTCACAGTTCCCGCTACCAAGATTTGTAAAATTCCAGTGTTGTGAACATGATTCCTCTGCATTGCCATCTGTGCACCACCTTCAAACCACTCGTCGCTGCATAGCTACTGTAGTTAACTGGTATCGCCGTCAGGTAAATCACACCACACTCCACTCGCACTCTTCACCTTGAAGCTCTTGATCCCTCCTTAGAGGGGGGACAAACATTCCATTGCAGATACACTTCCAGACAGAAACTGGGATTAACACTCACTGGGGACCACTGCGCTGATGCACGCAATGTGGCGGGGATGGCAGAACAGCCTCCTGAGGGCACCAGGGAAAAACTGGCATCGTGTAATGAGGTGTAAACCACTTCCCTTTAGTGTGGACTGTCCTCAGAGACCTTACATCACTGGCATCATCTTGTTTATTTTCCCACAGCCTTCTTTACAGTAAGGATGGTTGTCAGATCCACCCTACCCTTAGAAGGTTGCTGGGGGGAAAACCCCCCTGGTCCCCCTGCTTTTGCATGGCATGGTGTGAGGAGCTGGATTTTTGAGACCTGAGAGTGATAGGGAGTTGTTTCTGAAACCCTGCCGTCTTCTTGGTAGCCTCCTGGAACCTCTCAACAATAGCAGTGAGAAGAGGCCAAGTAGCACAAGCGAGGTATCTACCAGAAAACTGAACTTGTCCCTCAAGTTGAGTCACAAGTGTTTTTTCCATCTTTCTGAAGAACAGACACAACTCGTAGACTGCATTGGGGCCGATTCCCCCACGCTCATCAAGGTCTCCTATGTCTGCTTGGATGACCTCCAGTAGTGCCATAGTGTGTCCAGACGAGACAAATTACACATCATATATATTTAAAAATCTGGCTAATTACTTACAAAGCACAAAGTGGTTTAGCTGCCCAGAACTTCAGCACGCTCTTAACACTAAAATCCTTCACGTCTATTGCTTCTCAAAATTCTGCCCAGCTGATAATACATAGAATATCAAAATCAACCAATGACAGTCGATCCTTTTCCTCTTTAGCAACTAAATTCTGGAACAGTCTTCCAAGCATTGTTTGGCAAGCAGACACACTCAATTTAAATCTAAACTAAAAACACATTTCTTAACCACAACACAGCCTTGATGTGTTAGCAGTGACCATGTTTGCTAGAGTCTCCCTGTTTTTTTCTCTTTTTATTTCTCAAGACAAATTGTCACAGATTGACTTTCTTGGGGTTTGCAAGGATATTATAGTGTTATTGTTTTCAAAAGCTTGCACACTTACTTTCGAAGGTTTGTGTTCTTTAGTCACAAAAACACTGATTTAATGTATCAGTTAATGAGAGTGTCCAGAAAGCTTTAAATGTTTTCTGTTGAAAACAATATTGTGCACAATGCCCCTAAGTTAATAACTAATGATTTTTACAATGAAAATTAATCAATCACAAACTTACTTAAGCTGGACAATGACTTTCTTATAAAGCTACTGTACAGCCGAAAACAATCTATGTTGCATTGATTTCCTATTTTCACTGTAAAGCTGCTTTGAGACAATTTGCATTGTAAAAATTGCTATATAAATGAAGGTGGGATGACTTGACTTGATAAAAGACTATTTTTTCTTGTTTAAAATACTGTAGATAAAGCAATGGGGATTAAATAGTTTCTATAAGCCAATGGAGCTCTGAACCTGAAACAGCTACCTGATGGGAACAGTTTTGTTAAGCAAAATCATGATAAATTGCAGAGGTGTTGTGTATGTTGTGTGCATTGTGTAAACATGATGGTCTCTGTAGTTTTAGAATAATGTAGACACTTGCAAAAAAAATAAAAAAATCAGTGTTACTCAAAATGAATAACAGTGAAATGCAAACAGTGAATAACCAAACCTGTAATTAATTAAATATATTCAATTACACAAATATATTTAATTTCCCAATTTGTGTGTGTGTGTGTGTGTGTTTTGTGTTTTATTATAAAAAAAAAAAAAAAACATAAAAGCAAGTCCAGTGAGGTGTAAAGAGAAGGCTGAAGCCGTGTTAGAATCCATGTGCAGTTTATTTTAGGGACAATCCAGATCAGAAACCATATTCCAGGCGTGAGGTCAGTAACAAAGGATCAGTCCAAAACATGAAACAAGACATGGCATGATGCAAAACAACAACAAGTCATGGTAAAACTTGGCTTGGCATGATAACAAGACATGGCAACAGTGAAACATGGCATGGGCTAAACTAGGCATAGCTAGACATGGCATGGCATAAGCTCAACATGACAGAGACATGGTCCAGTAAGCTATGCTACCAATCAGGTTGTTGGCAATACCACTAGCGGTACTAGCTACGGCATAGTAGGACTGTGCTACCAGCAAGGTTATGGCATTCCCATAGACTAGACTGTTCAACATGACATGACATGGAACTAAACACCAAAACATGACAAAGCAAGAAACCAAGTAAAGCATTAATGTGACTAGACATAACAATGGGACAAGACAACATGGCTAAGTAAAGCGGTACTGCCCACGGAGTGGGGGGCAGCCCATGCAATACGTCGCAAAGTCCATGACAGATCCTTGCCCTTAAATAGTCCCCAAACAGGAAGTGGTCGCAGAGGGAGCGGTAACAGGCAGACCGTGAACGTGGGCTCCCTCTGGTGGTGTGGCATGGCATTACATAATCCCCCCCTTAAAGAGCGCCTCCTGGCGCTCAACGTGAACGTCTCCGAGGTCAGGAGGAACCATGGCATGACTTGGTACTACTTTGTCCGTGGAGACGACTGACCTGGATGACGTCACGGCGGCGGGTCCCAGCGGAGCCGAAAGACCGATGGAGCCGACCGAGACCGCTGGACCAGAAGACCGAAGGCCAGCCGCAGCGCCGAACATCCGAGGCGGAATCCAACGGACCGAGGGCAGAGTCGGAGACGGAGTGACTGAGGACAAAAGGCGCAACCGGAGGGAGCAAGGAGCCAGCCGAAGCCACAGGTGTAGGTAAGGCGACGCACGACCAAAGTGTAGCCTGGAGGACGAGGGAACCCGATGGAGAGGATGACCAAGGGACTTTGGTGAAGCAGAGGGAGTGAGAAGCCAGGTGCCGAAGTGTCAATGGGCCGAGGTGAGGGAAGGGGACAGAGATCAGAGGCGTAGTGGACGCACTCTGCTTGGCTTGGTCGAGGAGGTGGGAGAGGGAGGCCGGGTGGGACAACAACGACCATGGTGATGGCAACTACAGCCTCTGTCCATGACAGAACCTGCGGTGCACATGTTCTCCGGGTTCTCATCACAGTTTCTTTAGATCCTTACTCTATTGTCCTGAAAAAATTCCTGCTGGATTCTGAGGTGGCGACGTATTCTGTAAAGAGAAGGCTGAAGCCGTGTTAGAATCCATGTGCAGTTTATTTTAGGGACAATCCAGATCAGAAACCATATTCCAGGTGTGAGGTCAGTAACAAAGGATCAGTCCAAAACATGAAACATAGAACAAGACATGGCATGATGCAAAACAACAAGGCATGGTAAAACTTGGCTTGGCATGATAACAAGACATGGCAACAGTGAAACATGGCGTGGGCTAAACTAGGCATAGCTAGACATGGCATGGCATAAGCTCGACATGGAATGACATGGTACAGAAAGCTATGCTTCCAATCAGGTTGCTGGCAATACCACTAGCGGTACTAGCTACGGCATAGTAGGGCTGTGCTACCAGCAAGGTTATGGCATTCCCATAGACTAGACTGTTCAACATGACATGACATGGAACTAAACACCAAAACATGACAAAGCAAGAAACCAAGTAAAGCATTAATGTGACTAGACATAACAATGGGACAAAACAACATGGCTAAGTAAAGCGATACGGCCCACGGAGTGGGGGGGCAGCCCATGCAATACGTCGCAAAGTCCATGACAGATCCTTGCCCTTAAATAGTCCCCAAACAGGAAGTGGTCGCAGAGGGAGCGGTAACAGGCAGACCGTGAACGTGGGCTCCCTCTGGTGGTGTGGCATGGCATTACATGAGGAAAAAGTAACAAAATGTTACTTTTTAGGTAGTAAATGCAATACTTTAAAAGTAACGTTCCGCATCACTAGATGGGAAGCTGCTAAGCCTGATAAAGAGAAAATGAAGGGTCTGTATTCATTGAGGTTGCCTTTCTTTTTACTACATGATTGTGAAGGTCTGAACGTTTTTATAAAAGTGATTTTGGTTGCCTTGTTTTTCGATTCAATATATTTCTAGACAAGATACAAGATACGATGGTAAATTTAAGGTCTGATTTTATTGTATCTACTACAATACTGTTATTGTCATGCCTTTAGGTATGGTGAGCAAGCAGAAGACGAGGAGGAAGCAGCAGGTTTCAATAAACTCCCTTTCATTCAAAACGATAAACAAAAGACATTAAATATAAACAAAACTGCACTCTTTGTGCAAATCACGGAAGAAAGATTTAGAGAGGAACACAGGAGAGATTTATACACAAGGAAAATGGAACACACCTGACGAGACTAACAGGGTAAGTGATTAACAAGACAGGTGTAGGAAGGGCATGGAAGATACAAAGAAGGGACCCAGATGTGAACATCATGATGAGACTGTGAGTTATAATATTCTTTCTGACATAAAACCTTTCAGGATCCTCAAGAGAAATAACTGCCATTTTGGATCATTTTATAGTCTTATTTCTCCTGCATAGTTCTTTTGTTTGAAGAACACTGCTGGTCATTCACAGAGCCCAGATATGTAAGATGTGCCAAAACATGTTCCATCACCTTCCCTTCCAACCTGAGTGGGTCAGAGAGAGGGTATAGACTGTATGAGGTGGACTGAACCTCCAGCAGCACAGTTCTTTGGTCTTACTAATGTTCAGTTCTAGTGAGCTTTCCTACCCGAGGACTGTATAGTGTCCACAAACTGCCTGTATGTGAACATGGGTTGTTCACAAGCACTGCAAGTAGATTTTCAATGTGTGGTGCATTGGGAGCTGGGAAATATCCAGAGGGCTTGATAGGTCATGGTCACTGTTTCTGCTTCTTCCCATGATAGGTTGATGGCGCGTAAATCTATGATGAATGTATGATATCAAGATTGTCTCAGGCTTCCTTGCTCCGGCTTCCCATGGTATGCCATCCATGACATGGCCATCTTTTGTAAAAGTCCCAGGTATATGGAAAGAACATGGCCGGCAAAACGAAAATGACACTCAGTGACGACATTGGCCCTCGGGTAGAGGTAACAGTTCTTTTGTATATTTCCTTTTTGCTGACATGGTATGAGACCCAGAGTATTTGCCGAAGACATCATTGTTGGAACAATTTTGGTGATGCTTGCTGACATTTACCAGGTCTCACTCGTGTGGAATTCCATGAAAATGGCGGTCGAATTTAGAAGTCGGATTTTCGCTCTTAATACAATTTCTCTTGACACCCTAATCGACCATAGTAGACACATAACTGCTCTGTCGCAACTTCTTGTTCTGAGGCACTGTCTGCTGTCACAACGCTGGGGAGATAAGTAAGTGTATCGCCTTCACCCAGAGGCTGTTGATTTATGTGTACTGGAGTTTGCACATGAATGTGTTTATTAGCGTTTCAGTACCGAAGTCTTTTCAGCTTTTACCAAATTTAGCAACAATTATTCTGAAAATTTTGAATTCTGAAAAATAATCGGTTATTAATAAGGTACATAAATTAATACAGAATACAGAAGAGTACAATACAGTATAGAACAATACAGAAATCCCTTTATTTCTTGTTGAAAGCTCTGTTACGCAACATAAATGCAGTCAGTATGATATGAGTCTCCTGTTGCAGTGACGCTTCAGGCAGCAGACGTGAAGTTGTCATGCTGGATGCTGCTCAGCACTCAATGCTGATGCTTCCTCACATATCCATCCTTCAGTCAATGACCCGGAAACAAGGATGTGGTTTAAATAAGGCATAAATTTCACATACTTCAACAGTGCATCTTGCTTTATTAATATTTATTAAGAATGCCTTAATTAACAAAACACAACTGCAAATCCCTTGAGCACATGTCCCTTTGAAGCGATGCATGAGTGAGCAAGAATATTCTATTTTACAAATACAAATTTGCTTCAATAATTTCATCCTTGCATCTGGTCCTTGATGCATGAGGTAAGAGGTGCATGGAAAGTGAAAAAGGAGGGATTGACTTCCTCCAGGATGTGACATTATCTTTGGTAGGGAAGCAGTTCGCACATTAAATCTGACATCACACATCATTGTCAACCGTAACAGTTTCCTCTTTGGGACCTGATTGTGAAAATAACAATACATCGCGTCATCTTGAAATAAATAAATAGTGCTATCAAATAGTCAAATAGAAATTATACTATTTTATGTGATTGTATACAGTGATAAAGTGGTGTGTGTGTATACATATATATATATATATATATATATATATATATATATATATATATATATATATATATATATATATATATATATATATATATAGACGATTGATGGCTTGAAGAACACCGTTTAAACCATAAAAATGTTGCAATGGTGTGTTAATTATCCTAATCTTAAGTGTCAAAATCAGTCAAAATGTCTCTATCTGCCTTTTATTCCGCTACAGTGATCAATGGATGTCCACATTAAGGATTTCCTGGAAAGTTACTCATGAGTTTCATTTTGAACTTTATGTGTTAGGGAACCCTCTGGAGTCGAATATGAATTACACGTAAATTAAATGTGAATTAAATTAAATTAAATGAGCTCTATAATGCTCACATTGTCTTATTTTCGGTAAACATAGAAAAAGTAGTGTCCTGTAAAGATACTGGAAGTAATTATAACCCATAATATTTTATCTGAACGAGCACAGTTTTGGTCTAAAAGCCCTGAGAGATCTGCTTCTTTTTTGCATGTGTTTTGATCTGGAGATTCTGTACTCTTTCAGATGCATAACAACACCTCTACTGTATGACAGTGAAAACATGGATACCTGGAAATTAAGACAATGACAAAAAAAAAGGGTACCTCATAAGGTTTATGCTTAAATAACATGACAGTGCTCATAAAAGACAGTCACGACTTACAATCGTATTATTTTATGTTCTGTAATGTTTGTGGTATGATGTTCTCTCATGCTAAATCACTCCTTCATGAAATAAAAAATGGGTAACAATATCACACTTCAAATGTGAGCAGTTGAAAGGTTGAATATAGCTCTTTTTTTCGTTTCTGTTAATTCTATTGCCATTTCCTAAACAACCAGGTTATAATTAATGCAGTTGGATCGTGAACAGTGTATTTTTGAACGTTTACAATTTAATTTTACATAAAAATTTACGAGAGAAAACTCTTAACAATTAATCGGATTCAAAGACCAATGTTGAACAACTGAAGACCAGAGCAGGTTTCTTCTTGCTTTTTTAATATTATATTTTTTTAAACTTTACTAGCAACAACTGCAATAAGGCGACAATCCTGCAATGAAATAGTGAGTGCCTTCTGTATCCAGCACAACCTCTGTTCTAAACTCTACTGTTTACACACGCAAACACACACAAGAGAATAAAGTAGCATCTCTAAGGTTGTGAATTTCAAGGAAAAGTTGAGTGCTTTTTTATGAGTACATTTTGTATTTTTGCTTGTTTTGATTTTACCTTTCAGATAAGGCTCATGTTAATAATAGTAATTTTGAAGGGTGGACTCAAATAATGGATTTAAATAATGTAACCATCTGGTTTTAGCCAGGTTTCTGTCAAACACAGCACATCTAGTTTATGATCTGTAATCATAAATTACAATAAGTTATTTTAAGGAAATGGTGAAGCTTCCCTGTGGTGAACCCAAGCTTCATCATCTGTTCATCACTGTTATATCCCTTCTTAGTTGTTTGTACATCAATTAAATTTTTACCCTTAAACGGTTTTGAAAGTTTATTTGCTAATTCGGGGAACAGACACAATCTCTATAGGATGATATCTAGGTGAAAGATTCTCTATGTTTTGGAATTTACCTGATCTACGTGAAGTGAGACAGATGGTTGGTTTAGCCAGTTTGTCTGCTTCCTAACCTGGTGCCCAGTTAGTCAAGGTTCAACTCTAAGACTATGTGCCAGGTGGGATAAATACCATCTCTTTCTAACAGGTCAGGTCTCCCCCAAAAACTTTTTCAATTGTCTATGAACCCTATGTTACTCTGCAGGCACCACTTAGACATCCAGCCATTGAGTGAGGATAATCTGCTAAGCATCTCATCACTCCTGCGCATGGGAAGAGGGCCAGAGCAAATTACGGTGCCTGACATCGTACTTGCGAGTTCACACACCTTTTAATATTAGTTTTAGTGACATCATTAGTGCCGACATGAATAACAATCTTAGAATATTTACGATTAGCCTTGGCCAGCACTTTTAAATTTGCTTTAACGTCAGGCGCTCTGGCTCCCGGCAAACATGTGACTATGGTGGCTGGAGTCTCTATTTTCACATTTCGAGCAATAGAATCGCCAATCACTAGGGCACTTTCAACAGGTTTCTCAGTGGGTGCGTCACTGAGTGGGTAGAACCTGTTTAATGTTCTAATCGATCAATGCAATTAAATGTATAGTTAAAAAAAATTGCAAAATTTGCAAATTAATTATTTTTAACTAACACAGATTTCTTTTCATACATCATATAAAATGAGTGGTTTAGTCCCAGTCTTCTTAAGTCATCATCATTTTATATGTTGAACAGGTTTAATTTAGGCTTTTATTCACACATAAACATTTGTAACCCTGGGTATATTTTTGGTTATTAAGACGTCACTGATTAAGAATCTTAGCGTTTGTATGTAACCCCTTCTTATGTGAACCTTTTTATTAATTCTGTAGGCACATTTTGTCGAGTAAAGCCTTTATCATCTCATTAGTAAAAGTCTTGGTCCGCCTCCCATTATGAAAGATGGATTTATATTGGAGGAGAGATCCAATACAACAAAGAACAGACAAACATCATTTTAGTCTGCACATTTTAATCATACAAACAGTGACATGTTTTAGTAACCCAAATTTACTCAGGGTTACACATTGATAAACTCACATATGTAGAGCACAAAGTCATTCGTACTTGCTTGACGTGTGAAAACAAGCACATTTGAGTTTCAATGATCAATGATTGTGTCTCTTCAGAAAATTTGGACTGAACTGCTCAATTCATTTTGCATGATTTTTACAATGTTTTTATTACCTTTTTCAAGCATGCAAGTTAAGAGGAAATTGCCCGTCAAGGGACAGAAATCTCACATTTACACAAATTAAAAAGGCAACTTTCTTCAGACCATCAGCATTTGTAAACACAAATTAATTAGGGAAGAGGAAATCAGAAACACATAGGCTATAGACAGTGAAACTGAATAACATTACATGATATGTTCAATCCATAGAGCACCTTTTTTGTCCTGAGACCCTCATGCGAACAACAAGGAAAAACACAAGGTTTGTTTCCTGCACTTAAACAATTCATGTAATCTTTCCAGTTCCTTATTTTATTCCTTTATAGGCTATATGCATTTTTATATATTCTTTAAATAGCCTATGCAGATGTTTGTAAGGATCACAGGCTTGGACAGGGGGACCATTGTGGGGATTTTAGACACAAATATTTAAACGGATAATAATAATTATAATCGTAATAATCAAAGTTCAGAAAAATAAATATCATGTTTAATAAAGAAAGCGTCGAAATTAAGTATGTAACTACTCAAAAAATTTGTGTTTATTTGTCCATCATGGCTTCCCAATCATCCCCTTTCTCTGATTGGCTTCATCACTCTGTCTCCTCTCCACCAATAAGCTGGTGTGTGGTGAGCGTTCTGACGCAAAATGGCTGCCGTCGCATCATCCTGGTGGATGCTGCACTCTAGTGGCGGCTGAGTTTCTTTGAGTGTCTATGATAAAGCGATATATAAATGTAATGAATTATTTTTAGATTCGATGTACGCGCATGCTGGAAACACGTAAGCGACTTCACGTGCGCACGCATCTGTGTGAGTGATTCGAATGTTTCGTTGCTATAGCGACGCGTCTGTTGTGATTTGTGTCGCATATATAAAGCCTGAAGCGTCGCTGTTTGTTGTTGAGAGTCGAGGCGATTCAGAGACTTTGCTGGATATTTTCTGAGCGAATCTTGTGATTTTGACGGATTTCTGACAGAGACTTTTATTCTAGAAGGAGATCGGAGGAGATTTTCTTTACAATTTTCTTTATTAATTATTATTATTTCCAAGGAGTCTTATTTTATTCTTCTTTTCTTGTTTTTTTGGAGGAGTTTGGAGTTTTTATTTAAATTTATCATTTATTTGTATTAGTTTATTCTTTTTTTTTGGGGGGGGGGGGGAGTTTCTGAATAGTTTATTGTGTTTGTGTTTGTATTTGTATTGTTTTTATTGCAGATATGAGGAGGATGTCTTTGATTCTCATGAATGAAAGAGGAGGTGAATGATCCAGTGTTTCATTTGTTTACGGTTTATTATGGTGTAATGTTATGCAATGATTGACTAAATTAATGTCCAGAAACCCATTTTATCCCATCATTTTCCCAGCTAAATGATCATATGTATTTGATTCCTTGTAAATTAAATAAACGTTTCAATTTGAGTGACTTTAATTCTGATTTGTAATTGACCGGTGACACTGATTATAGATTATTATTAAAACATGTGATGTGTGAAATATCCCCGACTCAGGCTCCAGATCCAGGAGAGCTGATTCCACGGAGACGGACGGTCCGGAGGTTTGGAGACTCAGATCTGATGAGCGGGATCAGGATCCGCTGCCAGACTCGATCCAGACACTGAGGCCAGATGATGGATGTCCGTCCATTTCTGTTACAACTATTTTATGTGACCACTGTCATTGTTTACTGACATCATTTAAAACAAATTTTTTTATGTGTGAAATATTCCCGTCTCAGGCACCAGATCCAGGAGAGCTGCTTCCATCATGTCCACATCATCTTTGTCCGACTCTGAGGACGATATGGAGAGGCGGTTGAGCAGAGGCTTCAGTCTGAGCAGCAGAGGCTCGTACAGCGTTGTGTGGAGGTGGAGTGGAGAGAGACCGGACAGCCCAAACCAACAGGACAGTTGTGGCGACGGGAGTTTGTCCATGACGGACAGCCTCCAGGAGATGATGTGTCCTCCACTGCCAGGACAAGTTCCCGTCGAGCCGACAGAGACTCCAGCGGCCATGGAGGCGTTTCCTGGAAACAAGAGCTCAACAGGTCAGATTGAAATAAGACTGGTAGAGATTTTGCTGTTTTGTGTGTTTAACAAGATAATGTCTGTTCATGTTTACTGTTGCTCAGCAAAATGTAGCTGAAATTCTTTCCGAATGACTTTTTTTCCTAAATATTTTAGTTGGACGTTCCTCTAACATAATTTCATTCAAAAGTAACGTTCTCATAATTGCAAAATTATAAAATGAAAAGTTCCCTTAACATTCGTATAATCAAGAACAAAACATTGAAAATACAGGATGTTAATCCTTAATATTGTGAAATAAGACTTTGCAACATTAATGCCGGCGTATAATAGTGACGTTATTTGGATTTGTAACATTACAGACAAAAATCGACCAGTAAAATGTAAGTGTCATTGTTTCTCATAATTTTTTTTTCAATTGTTTTTCTCATTTCAGCAAAACCTACAGGATGTTGGAAGTGGAAGAGAATTGGTTCTCTCTTCCAGAACATGTGGAAGGCGATGAAACGTCCTTTCCGCTGCTGTTTCTCCAGTTGTGCTGTGGATGTCGTGGAGCCGTTTGTTCCTCCAGCACATCTGGAGCCGGAGCCGGATCTCCATCACTGTGGCGTCAGGACGAGCCACGGTAAACCGGCACACATTATTTCATCAACACTGATTCACCCATCATTGCCGTCTTGTTTTACACTAAAAATATCTAAAGATATTTAAAAATCATCAATATTATTATAATTTTTCCATATTAATATGATTATTTCAGTTTTATTAATACAGATCCTATATTTCTCATATTTTCAGAGTCCTTTGAGTCTCTCTTTATTGTGGGAGAGATGCTTGGATCCGGAGGATTTGGGAAGGTGTACGAGGGAACGAGGAAGTTTGATGGCAAAAGGGTAAATCTTACACAATTAAACAAACATTTTGCTCTTGCATTCATCAAAACATATTTAAAACATTTCACAGATGGTTTAACATTTAGTGTGAGTTCAAGTGCTTGAATTCTGTAAATGAAAGTTGTTTTTTTTTGCAGGTTGCCATCAAGAGGATCCGCAAGATCGACAACGATCGTTATCTTGATATTGTAAGTTGGTCAAACCTTTAAGTGTGTCTTTAATTCTGTCATTGATACGCCTGTAGGAAGATCAGCTGTGAATATCAAAGAATCAAAGAAAAGTTGAAATGAATGAGATGTTTTCTTCAGATTTGTACCGTTAACCTTCTGTCTGCTGTTTTCCTCTAGCCTGGGCGTCCCGAACCTCTGGTGACAGAAGTGGCGCTGCTGATGATGATGAGGCGAGAACCCATCAGCCCCTACGTCATACAGTTATACGAGTGGTTTGAACATCCTCGAAAGTTCACGCTCATAATGGAGTATCCCGAACCCTGTGAGAGCTTGCTGGACTTCATCACTCGTAACCCCAAACTGGATGAAGCAACAGCACGGGTCATCATGAGACAGGCTGTGCTGGCAGTGCAACACTGCATCGATCACGGCGTCTTTCACAATGACGTTCATGCGCAAAACTTCCTGATGAGGAAAAGCACATTAGAGCTCAAGCTCATCGACTTCGGCTGCGGTCAGATTCTTACGAGCGACGGCTACGAGAGTCAAACTTACATTGGTGAGCATTTTGGGACTGTGGAAACCTGAATGTACGACTTAATGATTATTTGACACAAAAACGAAACTGAACAACTCAAATGTCTTGCTCACAGGATTACCGCGTTACTGTCCTCCTGAAGTTTTCACCGATCCTGGATTCCACGCCGTCCCGGCCAATGTCTGGGCTCTAGGAGTGTTGCTGTTCCAGATGCTGAACGCGTGTACTCCTTTTCGCACCCAAACCGAAGTCACGCAAGATGAAGTTACATTTCAGAACGGCAACTTGTCCAAAGGTGAGTGAATAATATTGGTAACTTTGATCAACACACACATAAAGCAAAGGCTCTGGAGAGAAACAGATAAAGGTGAAGTAGGGAAACACAGCTAAACGTTTTCCTAATGTGTCGGAGATGAAACATGTTTTCACAAGAGCCAGTAAGAGCTGCGTTTGGCATGCAGGGAAAGCCGTGACACACCCAAGGTTTTTTTGAAAATATTCTTTCGTTGTGTAATGGCACTATTGCAGAAACTACATACTTCACCTTTAAAGTAACGATAAAGAACATTGTACTTTATTCAATGTTATAGATGATCTTTTCTTAGATGTCGAGTCACATGATCATGACTAACCAGCTCTCCTTATTAAAATGTGCACAGAATGCCGTGATCTGATCATCCAGTGCCTAACCAAGGATCCAACTGAACGTCCAGCATTAGAGCAGATGTTACGACATAAATGGATCACAGATGATTTATTGTAGATTGGAGAAGTTCAGCAGATTCACTCGATCAGTGATTTCAGGTGTGAGGAAGTGTATCAGACAGAGTGGGATTATTATAGTTGATCAGTTCTACAGTTTTTGTAGTAGATTTTCACTTGCATGAGATTGTTTTAGTGTTCTCCTTATAGTCGTCACCATTTATATACAAACCATTCAGTTCTGCTGTAAAGCACCTCTAAAAAACATTTGAGTCGAAAGTTGATGCAATCTTTGTATTGTATGGGAAATAACACACTTGCTGTTGTTGGTGGAGGACTTGAGCTCGAGACTTGACCCGAAGCCCGAACTCAAACCGTCCTGACAGGAACTCAAGCCGCCAACCAGAGAGATCAGAGAGCAAGAACACGAGAGACTGCAAGACTGGAAAGAACTCATCGCAGACATATTTGATTTGTTTAAAAGTTAAGACAATTATCTTTATTCACCAGTGACACAAACACAATTGAGTTCTGCTGTAAAGCAGCTCTTAAGAGAGTCGTGTCATTATTCAGCTGAAGTTCATAGTTGATTCAGTTCAGTTCAATAATTGTGTGAAGTTCATCAGTTTTTGTTACGGCTTTCCATTTAAGCTGCTGGTATTGATAACAGGAGTGAGCAAGCATAAACTCCATGAACAAAGATGCAGAACAGTTAATTTATGAAATTATTAGTTTTTATTGTGCTTAATTAATAAGCATTGTTTCCCATCAGCTTCCTGTGCGTCTCATTTGAGTGTCCAATTCTGGATGATGATGTAGCGAAGGATCTCGTGGAGTGGAGGATCAATGAAACTCCAGAGGAGAGACCAACTGTGGAGGAAACGCTTGCTCACCCCTTCATCTGTACTGATGAAAGCTGTTACACACAACCAACACCAGCATTAGTGAGTTACAAGAATAATTAACAATGGACTGTTAAATTATAGAACAATAATGCACAACCTGAGCTGGTAATGTGTTTAAAATGCATGGTGATCAACAGCCAGACGGAAAGAAATATCATAGATTTGTAAGAAATTATTAGATGTACAATAATTGTGTTGTTTGTGTGTCGTTCTCTTCACAGTAAAGCAAATCAACCTGAAGACTAACTTCCCTGATGTTTTTGGGAGCGTCTACCTGTTTGCAAATGAGAAAGTGTCAGTTTGAACATCAGCTTGGCATCATGGATGCACATCTGAGATAAAATTAAAAGTAATTTTGCAGTCACTCATAATTTAAACAAAGTGACTGAACACAAAAAAATATCCACTGAAACCAAGTATTTTACTATCAATTTTAGGTTTACTAGGTTTAAATTTTTTGGTTTAAAACCTTTCATTTAATATCTCAGCAAGGCTTTTGTTTTGTTTTGAAAAATATTAAATGTAAAATATTTTATAATTGCATTCAGATGATCGTGAAAATGGCACATTACAGAACTATAAAGAAAAATCAATCAAGAAACATCTTATGTATCACAAATTATTATTTGCTTTTGAATTGACTGGTAACTAAAATTACAATCGAACAAATTACAAGAAAATAATGTTTTTGAGTTAATTATTTTGAATCTATAAATGGGTGGCCATTTTTTCCTCATTGTGACGACCAGTGTCATCAGTGTGGTTTCCTCATTAGTGAATTAGCCCTCCTGGGTTGTGATTACATTGGTGACACTATGGTGTTCTTTCCTTTAAAAGATGGAAGATGGTGGCCGACATGATTTGATTATGCTTTTGCTTACACGTGCCTCATCACATTACATTTCCACTCATTCACCTTGCAGGACATTGCTGATGACTGACTTTGACATTACGCATTTTTGTATTGTTTTCTTTAATAAATGAATCACTTTAAAATTTTGGCTTTTCCATGTGTCCCTTCTTTGTTGCGTCCCTTTTTAGTCACCGGGCGTAACACTCATTTAAATCGAATCTAGATCTAGGGAAATATTGCGTGCGCACACACACACACACAGCCAGTACACACCCTCGTGTTTAACTGGAGCTCTTACTGAAGACAATAAAGCTTCCACTTCCGGTTTCCACCGCACCTTTATCCTCCTGGTTCATGACGTCATAATTCCGCGACATGCATTCACACTTGGTTGATTCAATAGTCCTTCACGAGACAATATGCTAAAGCGTTCCCGACGCAGCGCGTAACCTGAGATGTTTCCTTTCGAAAGGGAACTCTGTGCTACATCCCCTAGGGGTCGCTAGAGGGAACGGAATACCGTTGGTTGAGCTGAGTAAACAGACTCAAAGGAGTCCTCCTAAGTCAACAGCATTCATCACAGGCCAGAGCTTCTCAGAACGGAGGCTTCAGGAACATAATCTGCTCTAACCTAGCTCATATTGGAGCCTAACACTTGGAAATTGCAATACAGAGATAGCTACGCTCAGTTTACTGGCTCACCAAGCTGCGGAGAATGAAGGCCTCGATACCTCAAGACTTTCCTAACTAGAGGATCCCTACAACACTCTTGAGGTCAGTAGTCAGCGAGGCTCCTGGGAGGCTGAACACCAACATACTACCTTACCTTCTGCCAAGCTCTAGAAGCTCCTCAGCATGAAGACTCTCTTTAACGAGAGGAGGCCTAACAACACCCTACACTCCATATGGGTGGAGCTCAAAGCAGCAGAGGTATCAGTAAATAAGAATAACTCTGTCTAAAGCATCTTGAATACAATACATAACTGTAGAATATGTAAAAATCTTGTATTTGAGGTAAAAGGAGCCGGGAAAGGCACAATAATTAACAAGTTAATAAAAAGCCACCTGACATTTCCTATTGTTGACATCCTATGGTTAGATTCAGAAGGAAAATAACATACACCTCTCACCCGGAATATTGTGTGAGAGGTATATGTTATTTTCCTGGAGGTGTACTTGAGTCCCAACAGTTTTGTCCAGTTTTGTCCATAACTTAGGTTGGGTTTCCACCTTAGAGACAATCACCATATTTATAATGAAATCATTATATTTCAAAATATATAATATAATAAAATATAATGTATTTGTATTACTGTAAATCTATATTAAATTACATTTACATATTTGGCAGATGCTTTTATCTAAAGTGACTTTCATTGCATTCAAGGAACACATTGATATTTTAATCAGTTCTTGCTTGGAATCAAACCCATGACCTTGACCTTGTCAGCACCAATGCTCTACAGACTGAGATCTCCTTCGGTGCTTTCAGAATCTTTGGTTGAATCATATTTGATTTCAGGAGCGACAAGTACCAGCACTTTTTTGTTCCAATTTGGTCTTTCACCTGTGTCTTGTTTAGTTCATTGTTACTCTGTGTATTTATACTGCTCCACTCATCAACAACTGGATTTGACTCACAATTTGTTTTATTGTGAGAGATTAATTAAATACTTGCCAATACATTTAAATTATATGGGTGCATTGAACCTTCATAGTAATATAATATACTAAATAATACTAGGATGTTTTTGAGAGAGCTGATAGCTATGATGTATATTAGTTTCCTTTAATGTTTTTAATTACGAATATTTTGCTAATATTGTTCCACTTATGAAGACATTTGTTTTCATTGGTATTTGACCGGGTACTATTGGCTGCTTCTATCCTTCTGTCATTTGTTCTTTCTCTGAAGCTGACCTTGAGAATGTCCTCCATTTCCCTAGCCTAGTTTTCAAACACCCACTCTCTTTTCATGCTAATGTCTTACACAAGGACTCCATTAAAAATAAAAGTTGGTCTATTTCTTTCTCTCTCTATATCTTTCTCACTCTTTCTTTACCCTCCCTTTCTCTGAAGTTCTTTCATGAAGCATCAAGAGCCATATATTCATTATCTGGCATCATATTCATTTCTATGCTAATGAGGACCATACCCACTGAAATCTGTCCTTCAGATAAGAGTAAGTGGTAATCAGGTTGTGTTTGTTTTGAGGTTTCTTTCTGGAATGACAGAACATATTTCCAGTATTAACAGCAAATTCAGTGTGTAGAAACTACAGTATGTAATATTCTCGAGCAATTGAATTTTTTTATTGATTATTTGTGTGTTTTCGGTTTATTCAAGAAATAATTTTTTTGGACACTTTATATTTAGCCTGTAGTTTTTGTTTTCATGAGAGAGAAATTAAATCAATAAAATCATTGAGAAAAAAACAAAACATTTTATAGTTTCCGATGTACTTCCCATTCAACGATGTGCCATTTTAATTATCAAGATGTTCTCAAGAATCTTTACACATTTATTTTGCATATAATGATAACAAATAACAAAAATAAATATTTATCACAATTAATAAGCTATATTCTGAAGCTATTTCACTGGTCTTAAATGACTTGATGGCTAGATAATGTTCAATTTTGGATGATGTATTTTTAGATTCAGATTGCCAGAAAAGTACCCTTGAATGAACACTTCCACGCGTCTTCACCTATGGAAGTTGTTTGTGTCTCATGCTAAGTAAAATTCAAACTTTTCCATCAATCAGTTGGTGCACCTCCCCGAGCTGCAGCATCTGAAACGTGACATTTTCACAGCACGATGAGAGCTGCCACTCTCTCTCTGTAATTATTTCAGCGGCACTCGCTTGCCCCAAATTGAAAGAATGAATATCTGCCTATATTTCCTCTGAATCACACCATTTAAGAGGCTTTTTATATGTTTAATAAAGCACAGCCGCCTGCCTCTATCACTAAGGAGCAAGTCATTTCCTGGGGAGGGAGAAACATCTGTTCCCAATTGAAGGGCTTGCTGAGGGGGAAATAAGGCTTTTTTCATATTATAATTGAAGAGAGAATAGTTTTAAATGGCACATTAGATGCAGCACAATCTAAAGGATTGAGAGGCGAGAGCCACCAACGCTCGAGGAGAGGTGAGGACATGTGTATTATACTGACCCACCTGTTCAGGATCATTTAATGCTATTTATTGCAGCCAGCAAACTTTATAGATGTACCGAAGTTAAGCAGATGAACACCCTGCCACTAGTACACAACATGAGAGGGATATATCTTTCCTTATCTTTCTAAAAAGTGTCTGCAAAGTTTGTGAAGTTTATAGACTTAACAATTCCTGATGCTATTTTACGTAACTGTAAACTGTAAAAAACACGCAACTGAGTTCACTGTATACTTCTGGCGACTAGTTGCAGAACTAGCATGGTTAATTTTACAGCAGTAGTTCTATTACTTATTAGAATTATCTGGTTGCGAACTCTAGCGTCTTACAGCATTTTTTGAGGGAAAGGAGAAAAAATACATGATTTCTTGGATGTCACTCCAAAAACTTTGCAGCATGTATGTGACTGCTGGTCAAGCATAAAAAACAAAAGTTTTATTCAAGTTCTGAATTGATGATTTTGCCTACAAAGCACGTAAAGAGCAGTCATTTTCTAATCACTAAAAAGCTGTGACTTCGTTCGAACTGTCTACACTGCAAAATGAATCTCTGATTTACATAATGTGTATGCTTTGCTATAATAAGGGGATCTGCGATCATGCAGAACTCAGAAAGGGGAAAAACTCCAGCTTTGAGCAGTGAGTGGATTCTAACTTAAGTACCTCTGGTTGGCCATTACCTTGAAGAAATCAACATACATGTCTGTGATTGACTACATTGCTCAATGCTATAAAAACAAGTTGTAAATATAAACCTTTGATGCTTTCCGAAGCGCAAACACAGATATATATGGGTTCATTCGCAAAATCACCAATCTGCTATTATTAAGGGTGAAAACTTATCCTAGACAAGCAGTTATGGGCAGCTTTTCCCTCTGAAAGCAATCAGAAGTTTGTTGCCTGGGGAAGCATGTTTCACCAAGGTCCACTCACTTTAAAATTTCTGGATTCACCACAACCTCACAGTGAAACAGAGTGGAATATAACTTTAATGCAGCAGCAGCATTGTGCTCTAGAAATACAAAATTGTCTATTTTACAATATTCTCTTGTTAATGCATGCTGTCTATTTAATAATGAATTGCAATAGTGTCCACAGGGGTCTTGTCGTGTTTAGGGATTGTTTTATGTAGTATTTTGTTCATTGAAAGACACCATGTTTGTTATATTGCAGTTTCAAAACACAGGCTCATAGGTTCTTTACAAGCAACATCCAAGCAAATCACATCATTATCGCATGGCCTCTGCTGATCCTGCAGCCAACGAGATTGCTGTTCAACATTTATATACCCTGCTTCATTATTTGCTGTAAGCTAGTCTTCCAGTGCTATCAGAGTTCCTCTGAAATGCTCCACTTCCCCCAGCTCCACCTGCCTAGATCCGCCATGAGATTTGTATACGTCTATTCATACAGCAGCAGTAAAGTATTCACATCGTTTCATAAGACTAATGTTGATCCAGTGTAGTCACAAGGTGTTATAATAGATGATCTAAATGCAGTGACTAATTTTTTAAAACAAAATAACTCAAGTAAACATCATACTCGATACATCAGAAGAAGAATGGCATCTACGCTGATATTATTCTCTGTTTATTCCGAGGTTATCATGGTCAGCCGTATCCAGATCAGATGAAGGACCGGCACCTGGACACGGCACAGCACTGCCCTGAAATGTCTGCGGAGACCACGACTCTACTAGAGCCTCCAACCGAACCATATTGGACCTAATATTGGACTTGAATTGTGGTTAATATAATAATCATGTACTGTTTGGCTGTTGGCCAGAAGAGAACTGGTCCCCCGACTGAGCCTGGTTTCTCCCAAGGTTTTTTCTCCATTCCGTTCTTCATTCATTTCCCGTCACCTGCTGGAGTTTTGGTTCTTTACCACTGTCACCTATGGCTTGGTCAGTTGGGGAAACTTAACACTTAATATTCATCAATTGTATTAATTCGCCTGCTCTTTTAAGGCTGCTGTTCAGACCACTGTAAAGCTGCTTTGAAACAATCTGTATTGTAAAAAGCGCTATATAAATAAGGTGACTTGACTTGACTTGACTTAAATCCAGGACAAAAAAAAGCAGAGACTCCATCTGTGGGGAGAGAAAATAAAATTTCAGAACTGAACAAAGCATCCACGAAGAACAAGACCTGCCAAAGAACACAGGAAACAGAGGGATGTAAATACACAAGGGGTGATTAGCACACAAGACACCAGGGAACAGGAACTAATCAACAAGATAAACTACAAAGGACTACAAAACGTGGTGCAAAAGAGGAAATAACATAAAACAGGTGAACAAAGGTTATCTGTTTGGAGCGACAGGAGGGTGAGTAATTTATGACAGAATATTAATTTTCGTGAATTAAATCTCTAAGTTAATAGCTTTACTAAAGCTCAACATAATGTATTCACCTTTTATTTCTCTGACAACAGTTATCAGGGTTTAAGCGCCTTAAGGCCTTAAAAAAAACAAGCAATTTACTAAGGAAATAGTAGTTTTAAAGCTATCGAGTTTGAGCCAAAAACCTAGTGGTAGTTCGCAAAGTAAATAGCATTATTATTTTTTACAATCTTCAATATTTAAAGAATGGTTTGATTGACAGCTGGCCTCTAGAAGTCAAACAGGCCCAGTGAGTTTCGTTCTGATTGGCCTACGTTAAACTTGTCTGACAGCCGTTCTAACTTTTTTTGAGATTCACGTGTGTCCTCGTAGACAATCACGGTATGTTGGGAAAAGACACTGCATGCCAATTTTCAGGTCCATCAGACTGACTATTACGTAGTTGCAGCCATTTTTGTTTTTCATTTTAGAGCTCCATCAAGTGGCTAGTCGCCGCGTCCTTTTTTATGTTGACGGTTTTTAACAGTACCATCACTTCCTGTTGGCTCGTCATGAATGGGAGTCTTTTCACAGCTGCTACTAGAGGAGGGCAGTAAATCCCACTCATATAAAAGTGCAGTCACACGAGAGGCAATCATTTTGTGATGGTCGGCTGCCCAGACTCTTGCATCGCCCCAGAGCCACACACGGACACACTCCCCCTCTGTCGCTTCTCTCTGTGCTTCAGTTCCCACCTAAATTACAGTAGACTCCAGCACAGAAGCTAAACTACACCTACAGGCTTGACTGCAAAAGGTCAACAAGCTGCTTAAAATGAAAAATAGCGCAGGAGTAATCTACTCTCCTATCTTCTTTCCCCAAACCACCTCTCTCTCCCTTCTATTCCCTCTCCCAGCTTCTCTTTTTTAGAATATAGTGGTGTTCTTAGAATCTTCACATTTTCACTCCACATCTCTAAGAACATTCATCTTGTGTGTTATTTTGTTCTATTTCATGCATGCAACGTCGCTGACATGGAAGCAGATAAGGATGATGGTAAAGAGAGCCCAGGCGCATATTATTTACAAAAGTGAAAATCCAAGCCATGAAACCAGACAGACATGATCTATGAACTCACTTAAACCATTGATCTAGTACGTGGACATTTTAACATAGAACCAGCATAACATACTTTAACACCTGGCAACTAGACAGAGTAAACATGAGGATTATATATACAGTGGAACCCGGTTATTTGAAAAAAAAAATTGCACGCGGTTACTATGGTTTCTTTACAAACTCTAAAATGCTTTGACTTTAATGGTCTGCTTGAAAACAAATGCTTCTAAGCTTCTATCAGTAACAACGTCTTTGTCGATGGCAATGTATTCTGGGAACTCCTGGACAGTGAAGATGAACTCCTGTGCTTCCTCTTCCAAGACAGCATCTGCAAGGCTTGATTTTTGCGCAAGTTCTTCTGCGGTTGGACGGCACTGCGCCACAAGAGTGAGTGAAGCGTCACTAGAGTGAGCGACCCTGATATCTCGGTTTTGTGCTCGAGATATCAGGGTTCGGCACATATAATAATCGACATAACCAATAAGAAAATTAGGGAGTTTGGCGGATCCACTTCAAGAACGTCGACATAACAGGGTTGGTGAGTTAACCGAACTCGAGATAAGTGGGTTCCATTGTATATTTATATATATATATATATATATGAATGAATAAATAAGGACCACCTGTGAACAAACAAAAAACATGTACCAGTGAGAAAGCATAACAATATGTTTTTTTCTATAATTGATAGCCTATTAAAAATAGATATGCTACTATAGAATGGTTTTCAAGTTACGTTGCAATTAATTAATGTATAATTTATTTTAGCACATTATGTTCAAAAATGTTTGTGTAAAATATGCACAGAATAATAAAAATTAAACTCAATGATTTGTGTTAAATCCAAACGTGGATTGAAAAAACCCAGCAATGTTTAGTGTACTAATCAAGTTCATGTTCATGTTCATGTTCATGTAGTCCAACCGCATATTCTAGGTCATGCCATTTCCTAATGAACTAATTGCCCTTCACCCTTGACACACACCTGAAGGTTCATGCCAGGGCAGCCATAAAAATCCTATGGACCTCTAGATGATGCATGATAATTTACTGGTTATGCAACATCAGAGGCTGGAACAGAGAAAAACACATCTCTACACACTCTCTGGCACAATTTACACAAATTCAGCTCTTAACATATAAATGAATGCATGCATGATACTTCAACCTTGTCTCAGTTCAGTGAGAGATTAATAGACACACTATATTTGGAGTATCCTGCCTGTAAAGGGAAGATACATCAACAGATACATTACATTCCGAGTCTTCATTCAGTGAGACAACAACATGCTCAGCCTGTCTTGAATCTCCATCCAAGAGAGACAAAAGCAGACTGAGCAAGTTTTGAGTCTCTGGCCCAGAGATGCAGAAGACAATACAGAACCTTCACTTTAACGTACCTTTGCCTGTGTGTTCCAGATAGTCCTTGTCTGCCAAATTGCTAGAACCTTCTTTGTTCTAAAGGAAATCAGCATCTTACAGCGCTTATGAAATGGGTTCCACTGGATTACAGTCATATTTTTTACACGCATGGTCCTCAATACCATATTCATCTATTTTATATTGAATATCTTAAATATCTTTTAACTTTTCCTAAGTTTGTGAAGGTTCACACATTAGGTTCCTTGAAGTTGGCCATTCAAATTTTTAATGCGCCATATGCATCATACAGTTATCAAAATGCTGTTCTCTAGAGTTATTTTTGTAGCTGACTATTGAGTTTATTGTCATTTAATGCTCTTCTGAGATAAAGGTAACATTACGTGACATTATTTTTCAAGCTGTTTTATTGACGTGGGCATGATAGGAATTTTGGGATGTCGTACTGTATCTTTCTACATTCCTTCTGATGTTTATTCATGTTTATTTTGAGCTTTAACTAGAAGTCAAAGTCATGATTATTTCACTCTGCTTCACTTGACATGAGACGGCAACAGAGATCAGTCACGACACAATAAAGAGCACCACAAAAGGTGTATCGAGATGAAGAGGAAGATGATGGAGGAGCGTTCAAAAGGTAACCATAAACAAAAGGGTATTAATGAAAACAAACTAAGACAATCCACAGAGATGAGACCAAAGTAACAGCATGTCTAGCTTGAGCTACAAACAACAACCTACGACTGAAGTTTGAACAGAACTTAAATGCACATGGTGATAAACAGAAAAGAAGACTAACTGTGATGATTAGTGTCCATGGTGGCAGAAAACTGAATGAAAACAGTCCTAGCGATGTGAAGGTGTGACAGTTTGTCTATTTTTTGGTATATATATGGTTGATCTCTGCGCTCTCTCTATACATACAGAAATACACATTTACACACAATAAAAAAAAAGATAAACTATTTATATATTTATTAAAATGACAAACAATGAGAACGAAAAGGACAAGAGTACACGTTCACTCCTTGTATGTATTTATGTATGTATGTGTGTGTGTGTTGTTTTAATATTTTTGTAGCAGCTGCTGTTGACTTGAATGAAGCTAACTGACAGCTGACGGGAAAAACACCACAAAATAAACAAGAGTTATTTTTTATTCATTTAAAAGAATTTACTGCTGCAGTAAACACACATTCAAGCATTCTCTGCCAAAGGAAACAGGATACAGTTTAAAGCCATTGTAAGATAAGTTTTAAGAATTTTATTAATTACAAATGAACAATTATTGAACTTTATTTTATTTTGGGTGCATTCATATATTAGCAAGAAAACGCTAGAGATGGTAGTACAACAGAATAATGTTGCCCCCTGGTGTAGAGATGAGATGCTGCCAGCCACAGGAACAGCTGCAAGAAAATAAAGAATGCAATTTGTCTTTGTTACTTTGATATGAACATCTATTTCACTTTTGCATGGACGTAGCATCAGTATTGACTTCATATGAATTCAGAGTACAAGGACAGGTGAGAGAGCGTTGAGAGGAGAAGAAAGAGAGAAAGGTAGAATCAGTCTGTATGAATAAGTCATTGTGCTCTTCCACACCCTTTCTTCTTTTCTATAGTCCATGCGACGTATGAGAGAATACTTTACCCTGCCCACTAGGTGAGGTGTAATCTCAAAGGCACACAACATTCGCTCACAAACATTTCCCTCCTTCTCGTCAACAGAGTGATCTCGTATGTGTCCATTTGATTCTTTTGATCCAGTCCCTTGAACAGATTGCTTCAAATGGGACTGCAGGTGGTCTGTTCGGTCTCATCACCTTGTCTTCTGACTTTCTCTTTTCTTCAATCATCCCTTCTGTCACAAGGGTTCGGTGTTTGGCTTGTTAGCAGTGGCAGTTAAAGGGATAGTTCAGCCAAAAATGAAAATTGTCATAATGTACTCTCTATTTTTTTTTAACTCCTATCTTTCAAATATGTACCTTTACCATTCAATTTTGTCTCAATATTCTCAGAAATTTCAATGTCAAATGTCAATATTAACAATGTTTACTAGTAATGACAAAGCATTTTTATTTTGAGTAAATTATCCCTTAATCCAATAACTGTCATTTTTGAGCATTAATAGATTCATAAATTTTTTAATAATAGATTCAAACTTAAAGTTGGTCCCTAAATAAAATTACTGCAGAAGTGAAAGAACATCGCAGTTTAAGTTTACTTTGAAAAGCAAATTAACTAAACTAAAACTTTTTTATTATTATTCAAGACATCAATTTTGCTAAATAATTTGGACTGCAAAAGTTCAAAAATCAGTAATATTGTTACGGCACAGAGACTAGATGGTAAGTTCTCAAACAGGATAGGTATTAATAAGGAAGAAGTTCAGGGATCAGAAATGATGGTAGTAGGGAATGAAAGCATTGATATGACCTGAGTGTCTTTACCAGTAGGCCATGGAGGTTATAGTTGGTGGAAAGTCATGGCATGGAAAAGAAGATACGCAAAGGGGATCTTGGGAACAAAGGAGACAAGATGTAGGAGCATGTAAGTAGATTAGACAATGGGGATCGCAGGAGTGAGTCCAGAAGCTGAAAGCAATGACTAGAAAGTGAGGTGAGTATTTGTATTGCTGGTGATCAGAGCTGTTGGGGAGTGGTGCTGGATGAGCCTGGCAGATCCATAACACATATGTGTTCCATATTTGAAGTCTATTTCACAAACATTGAGCCAACTAAAAGGTTTTAACCTGTTTTAATGGTAATGCAATGTACAATTTCATAATGGATTTCATAGAATTAATTTCCAACAGCCAATATGGCGATTTGTTTGATGAAGCGATCGGCATGCTATAAAAATATACATACACTGTATAATCATATTCTCCAACATTGCAAACACAATTTCGCTCACAGTGTTATAATTATATAACATGAAATCATCAATTACATAACATACAGTCCTTATGACAGGACCATACAAACTAATGCGACCTACTGCTGTAAAATCACAATCTGACTGCAAATGCTAAGCGGCCGGAAGGACCGGAAAGACCAAAAAATAGTCATGGCATGACGTGCAACGCAAACTCGGCACATGCGCAGTGAACTATGTACTATCTTTAGTCACGTGATCGAGATAACCTATGTGAAGTGCAGAATTTGTGCTCTCTTTTGTGCTCGAAGTATCAGGGTTTGGTGATATAAAAGAATCGACATTACGGAAAAGAAAATGCTAAGACAAATAGGGAATTTTGGAAAGCTGACCAATCAGAGCAGACAGTGCTTTTCAGAAGGCGGGTTTAAAAAAAATCGAAACTAATGACAGAGCATTCCGATAGAGGGTTTATCACATAAACCTATTTTAGAAGACTCCTTGAACAGAAATATGAGCCTGTAAATGAGCATAATAGGGGCCCTTTAACTTGTTTTTAAGTGTTTTTCAGATTATGGCTTTGAAACTAACACAAAAACTGTGTTGAGGCAGATAAGACTGCGAGGATACATTGAGTCTTCTTAATTAATTTTATTAATAGGGTTGTTTAAGTAACAACAGGTATCATTATTTTTAATGAGATCATAACAATATAACATATTCAAACATGTCCTCAGCTCAGTGTGTATGTGTAACAGAGTTATATTGAGTATCTCCACTTGCTAATAAAGATAATCTAGTAAAAGGGCTTTCTATTGGATGGCTGGCTATACATGTTATATTTTTACTTTGTGAATGCATTATTTTGAATCTGTTATAATTATTAGTTCACGTGTATGAGGCCAGCGTGCCAGTGCGAGGAGTACCTAATCTACTTTAATACATCAACTCACATTGTGGTTTTGTGTTATCTCAGAGAAAAAAGTTGCTGAAAGAAGAATACTTGAGTTTTTATGAACCCAATGCAAGAGAACAGTTAAGTATGAACCATTGCAATGTTTCCACTTGTTGAATGTGGAGAAACCATAGGAATAAAAGGTGAAAGAGGGAGAATGGGATTGGGTCAACAAATCTCCCAAATGAAAACCATGGCTCAAAGTGACTAAAACATGTGAATTAACCAGTAAGCTGTGATTCCAACTGTCTGGGCTTTTTCCGTGCAGGAGAGGATCTGGCACAAATAAAGGGGTGGCAGGGGTGCAATTTGGAGGGGGACACAGGCATCTTCTCCAATCAGATCGCAATTAGCTAACACTCTGATGCCAACAGTGACAAATTCTGCATTTAACATCCTGCTGCTCTGTATTAATTGTGTTTCGCTAGAATTTGAATGCCATCACAGGGAGCATAGCACCAAGAGACAGTTGCCGTGACGATTAAAGCCAGGAATGATGCTGTGATCAGCCCTTGTGCTTGGCAGGGTGGGACTAAGACCAGGAGTCACACAGACTAGCATGTAGAGCAGGTTCAGAACAGGGCAGATGGTTAATAAACCAAAGCTGTTTCTCTCAGACTCTCATCTTACACAGTTTGAGGACCCATACATGACAGAGTGCCTGATTCTTAATTTAAAGGGCTCGTTTCATTAAAAATATAATTTTCATACTTTATCTACATAAAACATTAACTTCCCCAAAGGTCTCCAAAAAGGTCATTAATTGAAACTGTAAACATGTATTTTCAAAATGTCTGACTACATCAAAGAGAAAATGAAAATTGTTAACGTAAATAGGATCATAGAAAATGCAAATAGGATTGCCAAATAGACTATTGCAGTTTTTGGCTACATGCAAGCAAATATCGTGACCCTTTCCACATTTCTGGGTTTCTCAGCAGAAGTCGTGATGGGATAAACTTCTATAGCGGTGAGTGAGATATTTTTTTTTGTGTTCATATTTGCTTAAACAGCAAAAAACACACTCACAATAAAAAACACAACAACATTCTTTTCTCAATTTTCAAAAAAAGAGGGAGATTGATATCGGCAGTCAAAAGAGAGAAATGTGTCAACGTTACAGTCACAATCATAGAGTATAGTATTAGAGACATCCTCACAGCAGCGTTGAATAGTTTTTTGCAATGAGACAAAAGATAATATAATACAATATAATACAAATTATAGTGTTATAAAGGTGCACACATAAAATAAATTAATTATAGAATGTTTTAGAATTTACTGGATGCGGATGAATTTGTCATCACTGTCTGTGAAAAGGTTCCAGTGCGCTCACTGTGAAGGTCAGACACAAGTAAAGAAAATGCTTTTGTGCTCAGTCAAACTGCTTTAAGGTAAAGTATTCAGAACTTGTTAAAGCTAAAGAGTGACGGGTGCTGCCTAGTGATGCCCAGATCGCAGTTATATCTGCCGGCGCATGGATCAAGTAATAAAAAATAACATTCTGATTAACTCTGAGTGGGTTGCGGGCAGATAAATCATTAATGATGGTAATATTAAAACAGTGTGTAGGCCTACATGTGTATGTGAGTGTGTTGCTGAAATTTGAACGGTTTATGAGCTGCTGTTTGGAGGGGGAACTGCGAGTTACACAAAATTGTCAAAATGCCTGCATTAGAGAATATTCACGTAAACACAGTTGGTCATGTCTTAAATTAATGCAAAGCTGCTTCTCCACTGCACGCAACTAGTGGCAGGTGTGATGATCTTTCATTTTGTTCTTCTATGGCAACATGTGAAAGAAGCTTATTCTCGGTGACTGGCTAATCTTCCCCATTAATAGGGCAAGTTTTGCACTAAACAATGATATTCTAATATGATTTACTCTTAGGTGTAAGAGAACTCCACAGTTACTCTTCAAATGATTGCATGTAAAAATTGTTTGTATTCTTGTATTTGCAGATCACAAATTACTTGTATTTTAATTAAAATGTTCTTTATATGCTTTATATTTTATTTAAATACATTTGATGAGTAAGTATTTGTAATTAAATACTTTTTGATGTATCATGCAAATCATCTCGGTTACGTATGTAACCTTAGTTCCCTGAATTGGGAACAAGATGCTGCGTCTATTGCTGTGGGAACGCCCCTGCGTGAATGCGTCATGAAGCACGTATGTAATCTAGCCAATCGCGTGAGAGGACGTCAGAGCGGGTGACGTCACGAACCAGGAATCTATAAATGCACGCTGTGACAAACAGCCAGTAGCTGAAAGTGCCTGAAGTAGATGCTGTTGACAGGCACGTAGGAGGTATGGCGAAGAGACGCAGCGTCTCGTTCCCTATTCAGGGAACTAAGGTTACATACGTAACCGAGACGTTCCCTTTCAAGGGAACTCGCGCTGCGTCTATCGCTGTGGGAGCGATATACCAACGCTGCCATAGCGAAAAGTGCATGTCAGATGTGATCACCCTTAGGTGAAGACAGCTGTGCCCCAGGAGAGAAGTCTAGGTCTAAGTTGTAGAGCCTAAAGAAGTGTGCGAACAGGAGAGAACAGCCTGCCGCATGACAAACATAACTCCTGACAGAAGGGCCTGAATGCTGGCCATACCCCTAGTGGAGAGAGCTTGGGTTGACAAGGGTGCGGTCAACCCAGCTGACTCAAAAACTAGCGAGATAGCCTCGGCTAACCACTCGCTTAATCACTGCTTGGACACGAGAGACCCCCATTTTGTTTTTGTTAGGGGGCCTAAACACACGAACAGTTGTTCAAACTTTTGTATAAGCATCCAATGCCCAAAGGGCAAGCATAATAGTTCCTGGCGTGAGCCACAGAGGAGACAGGATACCAGGGGATAGTCTCCTCATGGCGGGAGCTCTGGAGAAGATAACGGTCCCGACAACCTCAGTTGAAGGACCAGAGTTATTAGTTGGGCCCCCTCAGAGGCTGAACCACACTCAACCAATCTCCAGAACCCCTGGGAGCAGAGGGATCAGGGAATTCTTATGAGGTACCGACAAGCCTCAGCCAAGTCTGAGCCCAAGCATCCATTCCAGAGGAGCTGGATGAGACAGACAGAGTGGACAGAGATGTATCTCGAGACGCCAACAAATCCACCTGTCTGAAACAACCACCTGAGGTGGGGTGATATTCCCTGGGCCTCGGCCCCTGCATCGACAGGATGTCTGCTCCCAAAATGGTGGGAGCTCTGGAGTGGAGAACGGCCTGAGCAACCTCAGTTGAGAGACCGGACCTTATGAGCTGGGCCCCCTCGGAGGCCAAGCCCACACTTCCCACTGTTCTGAGCAGGGGTGTAGTATTAGCCCCCTGCTTGGGACAGAAAGTCCCTCCTGATCGGAATCTCCCAGGGAGAGCCGTACAGGAGGGATACCTCATCCCGATGAACTTCCAGAACTCCCGGGAGCAGAGCGATCGGGGAAAAACATACAGGGGTAGCCTCGGCCACCCCTGAGACATAGCATCCAGTCCACCAGGAGCTGGATGAGACAGGGAGAACCAGAGTTGAGAGTGTGAAGTCTCTCAAGATGCGAACAGAACCACTTTGAGCCTGGCTAAATATCTCCCATGTCCGCTCCACCACCTTGGGGTGGAGCCTCCATTCCCCGGGCCTCAGCCCCTGTCTCGACAGGATGTCTGCTCCCAGATTGTGTTCCCGGGACGTTAACTGCCCTTGGTGACAGCAACCTCCCTTGGGACCACACATTGCCCATCCAGTGAGGGATGCATCCGTCGTAAGCACTCGGCGACGACAAGGAGCTCCCAACACGCGAGACTGGGCCAGAACCAGGGTTTCTCCCACATGTCTAAGGCATAGCCGCGTGACCTTGATCACGTGAGACAGATTGCCCCTCGGGGAAACCCCCAGGTCTTGAGCCACCGCTGTAGAGGTCTCATGTACAGCAGGCCAAAAGGTGGGCCGTTGGACGCTACTGTCACCAGACCTAACAGTTTCTGGAACTGCATCACAGTGAGTGACTGCCTCGAAATATGTTTGGCAGAAGTCTCCACGCTGCCAAGAAAAACGACAAAGGGAACCAGCCCCTCGGGACTGGCCTCTAGTGTCGTATGAGCAGTCAGCTCAGTGCCCTGAAGCGGCGAACCGGCAGGGAACAACCGAACTGATGGCTCAAGGACCCTCCTCGGAGTGGCAAACATCCTGGTGCCGCAATGTTTCCGGGCGGACACTGGGACTAAGTTCGCTGGGGGCCACTGCGCCCTGAAACACACGAGGTGGCAGGGTTAGCAAGACGCCCCCCCCCCCCCCCAAAGGTGCATCGAGAAAGGACAGGCACCGTAGACAGAGGTGAACACCGCCAAGACTCGATGGGGCCAGAAA
Source organism: Rhodeus uyekii (assembly GCA_037043235.1). Lineage (NCBI taxonomy): Eukaryota > Metazoa > Chordata > Actinopteri > Cypriniformes > Acheilognathidae > Rhodeus > Rhodeus uyekii. The sequence goes on along the minus strand of JAWRVZ010000191.1, from coordinate 1,144,762 downwards.
ATCTACCAAGGGAACCGGTCTCTCGAGACTAGTCTCTGGTATTTCCTGAGCAACCAGATCAGTGCCAACTAAACTGGCGGGAGGGCGTGAACATCCCAGTGCCGCAACGTTTCCGGGCAGACACTGGGAACCAAGCTCGCTGGGGGCCGCTGCGCCCTGAAGCACATGAAGTGGCAGGGTTAGCGAGACGGCTTCATGAGGGGCATCGAGGAAGGACGGGCACCGTAGGCAGAGGCGAACTCCGCCTGGCCTCGATGGGGACAGCCCCTACATGTTTGTGAGCAGGACCCACTGAGAAAATTCAGCAGAAGCATCACACGCTGCTTTCCTTTTCCTTAATTCTCTGGTGTTTTCCGAGCAACCAGCTCGGCGCCCTGAAGCGGCGAACCGGCAGGGAACAACGGAACTGATTGCTCTAGGACCCTCCATGGAGGGAGCGAGCATCCTGGTGCCGCAACATTTCTGGGCGGACACTGGGAACAAGCTCGCTGGGGGCCGCTGTGCCCTGAAGCAAACAAGGTGGCAGGGTTAGCGAGACGGCCCCCTGAGGACATCGAGGGAGGATGGACACTGTAAGCGGAGGTGGAGACAGTCCTCAGCAGCCCCCCTAGTATAGAAGAGTAAAATAACAGCTTAGAAGCCGGACTCATTATCTGGGAGGGGCCCTTTACCCAGGCAGATTTACACTCCCTGTTCCATAACAAGAGCCTGCTCGGGGGCCGCCACTATGGGCGTTGTGAGCAGGACCTACTGAGAATATTTAGCAGAAGTATCACACGCTGCCAGAAACTCTACTAAGGGAACCAGTCTCTCGAGACTAGTCTCTGGTGTTTCTTGAGCAACCAGCTCGGAGACCTGAGGCGGTGAACCAGCAGGAGACAACCGAACTTATGGCTCTAGGACCCTCCTTGGAGGGACCGAAAATGGGTTGTAAACCGTTTCGCTGGGGACTGCAAACTTTTTTACAGTGTGAGGAGCTGAAATTCCTGGGTTTGTGTGTGGGGGGGACTTCGCAAGCACCCGTATCTCAGTCTCTGAGACAGCAACGTCCAACTCTCCAGAGCTTGAAGATTGCATCACTGGTGCCTTCTCCTGGGTGGAAGTACCACAAAGCATGCTTCCAGCCCCAGGGAGAGCCATTAGATCTGAGTAATGGAAAAAGAGATGAGGGAAACCTGTCTCTAAGCCGAACTACAGATCTTGAAGTGTTCCATCAAATAATAAATATATGTATATACACACATTCATACATAGATGGAAAGCTGGTTTTTATTTCTCTTCTTTGTTATATATACATATCTGGGAAAAACCTGTTCTCTGCTGGCCAGAGTGTACTTCAGTTTAAACCTGGCAGCATAGAAATGATCTAAATCAGCTCCTTCATATTATTAGTTTGTGTTGGAGAACTCTAGATCCTCTTAATTATATATCAAAATATACAGACACACATTCTATTTATTACATGTAGTTTTATGCATGTATGTGTACATCTTTAACGATCCAGCGTCGAGCATAAGCAGGACCGTCAAAGTTTATGCTGACAACATCCAGTCCCTCTTGCTGTTAGAACTGGATTGCTGCAGCGCTGGTGCTTCTCCATAGGCAGAAGCAACCGCAGCTGCCTCCAACCTGAGAGAAAGCACTGGATCAAACGGGTGAGGGCAGAGAAAGGGCGATGCCCGTCTCAAACCCCTCCGACAGATCCATTTACGATCCCTATGCTCTGAAACAATGCTGAGCCTCGGCTGCAGCGGGAACAGAGCTGCGAGGACCGCGAGCCCGAGCGCTCTCCTCAAAGAGCGGCAGGCGCAAGCGGAGCATTTTCAGCGCATAGCTGTTATAGTGAAACACAGACAGCACCCTCGAGCAATGTCTGTGCTGCTCCACACAAAAACAAGCACACCAAACACATGTGTCCCCACCTGAGATTGCGAGGGCAGGGACGAACACATGCCTAGTATACTCTTGTTCTCCATATACTCTCACTTTTAGTTGGTAGACAAACAACAATAAATATGACAGACAGATCACATATAGCGCTACTGAAGGCACAGGAGCTACTGGCTGTTTGTCACAGCGTGCATTTGTAGATTCCTGGTTCGTGACGTCACCCGCTCTGATGTCCTCTCACGCGATTGGCTAGATTACATACGTGCTTCATGACGCATTCACGCAGGGGCGTTCCCACAGCGATAAACGCAGTGCGAGTTCCCTTGAAAGGGAACTCCCATTCCACCACATTTAAATGTATGCATTTGGCATACGCTTTTATCCAAAGCGATTTACATTGTAAAGGAAAACATTGAATCAGTTCTTGCTTTCCCTTAGGTTGAACTCATGACCTTGGCATTGCAAACACCAATGCTCTACTGATTGAGCTACAGGAAATCTCATCCCACATCCCAAATCTGCTCTGTTGGATTGAGATCTGGTGACTCGGCGCCGTTTGATTTTAGTGAACTTCTTGTCATATTCAAGAAACCAGTTTGAGATTAATTGAGCTTCATGATAGGGCAAATAGCAATCAGAATGGTACACTGTGGATCTAAAGGGATGGACACTATCAGGAACAATATCAGGTCAGCTGTTGCATTTAAACAATGCTCAGTTGGTACTAAGGGGCTAAAAGTATGCCGAGAAAATATCTTCAACAGCAAACTGAATCACAGTCAGGATGGTTCCATGCTTTCAGGTAGTTCAGGTTATGCCAAATTCTGACCCTTCCATCTGAAAGTCATCTTAGAAATAAAGACTCAGACGAGGCAACGATTTTACAATCTTCTATTGTCCAATTTTGGTGGGCCTGTGAAAATTGTAGCCTCAGTTTAATGTTCTGGGTGAGTGCAATTATAATGTATAACATTATCATTTTAAAGCTGAGGCTTTCCAGTGAACACTGAGAAGTTATCCAGAATAAAGAGCCTGTGTGATTCTGTTGTACAAACAATCCTTTATTACAATGAGGAAGCATTAGTGGTTGAGCACTAAAGAAATGTACAATAACGTATAATAATTACTTTTGCTTGTTCATTAATGTATTTGAATTTTACATGCTAGGACTGATATTATAATGTTTCCAGGTACTTTAAGTAAGGGAGACCGGGGGCAGTTGTTTCATTTTTGCATTTTTCATAAACCATAGACTACTTGAAATACATTAGTCATATTTTGATACAAGTAGATAGGTGTGATAATTAATAATACAATGTACATATTTGTATTAATAAAGACAAGAATATAAGACCTTGATGGAAGTGATTGTAACAGTGTTTGTGGGAAATTATAATATTCATATTCATATAACCCACTGTATCTCAAATAAAAGGCTACCTCAAAGTAAGGTAGTTGCTGCTGTAGTACATAATAATGTTAAATCTATTTGGTTTTTTTTGTATACATTGAATGCATTCAAAAAGGAACATGGGATGAAACTATGAGTTGTTTAAACCTTGTAACAAGTATCATCAGCTTATTCTTAACAGCCCTTCTTGCAGTGCCTCTTTGTGTTTAAAGCCATTGTTGAAGACCCGATGAAGGATTTCATGGTTACGTGAGTCAATGGTGTTAAAGTTGCAGTCACTTTCATTTCCATGGATGAAGAAATCATGATCAACTCTATCGATGTTAGAATGTATGTAACCCGATGTGTTATTTTTGTCTCTCCTGAAAATCACATGGCTGGCTTCAGGCCACACAAGCCTGCGGAAAAAAAAATGCAAAGGAAAGAGAGAGAGTCAAGAGTAAGGTGGGATCTGGCTTTTATCCTTTGGGAAATGGTTTCTCCTCCCAGAGGTCAGTGACCAATTGTTGCTCAAAGCTGACGGAGGGATAGTTTTACTTCTTCAAGGAGAGAATTTGAATATGTAACTGGATTGGATGCTGATGAAGGAACTGTCAGGGTTCTGTCTGTTCCTAGAGTTTTGGAAGAAAGAACCCTGACACTGCTCTCTCATCGTGTCCGTGTGAGGGCGCATGATGTCTCGTGCACGCTCTCGTGTCCACGTGCCTTCATTTCATTTTTACTATCTAGTGACGCCGTCTCGTCACTATTTGTGAGCACATGGCGATGTATGTCTGCATTCGCTGCGTGTTCGTGTCTTAAGCATCAGCCCCGCGGCCCTCTTTGTTCTCGAAATTATTCCCAGCTGTTTCTGATCACCACCCTTCCTCTTGTGCCATACATAGCCCTTCGTGTTGGCTGTCCTTTGTCAGGAGGTTGTCCCCAAGCTACTCGCCCTGCCGGACCTGCAGGCAGACTCCGAACTCTCGCCGTCTGACCCTCTGGCCCCGCCAGAACCGCCTGACTCTGCCTGGCTTTGTTCCCCGGCGTCGCCCTGGCTTTTTTCCGGGATCCTAGACCTGCTGGAGCACACCTGGTCGGTTCCTCCGGTCCCAGCCTTGCCCCCTGCCCAGAACCCACCTTGGCTCATCCCTCCTGCCCCTTTCTGGACTTTTTGGTTTTCTCCTAGGTTGTTGGACTGTTATTCTGCCTTTTGTTTTGCGTGATCTGTTGGCCTTCCCTCCCTCCCTGCCTTGTTTTCTTGTGTGTTGTTTGGTTTCCCCTGTCCTTCATTTGTTTGCATTGATCTGTGGTGATGTTTTATGTTGGGTAGTCTGGGATTAATGTAGGGACGCCAGGTAGACTGAATTATCTGGATTGTCACTGTCTAAAATCATTTAGACAAAATGGCCATACTATTCCTTAAAAGAGATGCTAAGAGGTTTTTAATGAAGGACAGAGAGTGAGTCAGAGATGTGCTGTATGCCTTTATACTAAAATAACTGTAGTTGGCCAGAAATGAAAGATACAGCTAAGTTGCAGTGAAAAAATATCATACCCACATGCATTTTTTGTTGAAATATAAAAATAGAGCGTGCAATTAAAAATTATGCCTCCAAACTGCATATTTGTCCATGTAGCCATTTTACTACTAAGTTTATTTTTAAATGCTAGTTCTGGATTAGACAACTGTGCTATACCTCCCCCACCTTGATTATATAATTTTAATAAATTACGTATATTTTAATATACTCTATAAACTTATACACTATCGTCTCTTTTCAGAAGACTTTAATTTAACACCTTGATTCAAATGTACTGTGTTTAATTGTCCGGAATTAAATGAGTTATTGTATGAAGAATGAGAAGAATGAATGAGGTATTTTGTACTTTTTGAGGAGTGAAATTCTTGGTTGCAATGGCTTTCAATAGATGGAATACAGTTAATACAAAAAATAAAGTTGAACCGTGAGCCGTGATCCACTCAATTAAAAAAGTGTGATAAAAAAGAGGACTTGAGTGAAAGCACTATTTTGATCATTCCTTACCCCAAATGGTTTGTAGGAGCAGTGCATTTATGTTGACTAGGGATGGTAAATTCTCACACTGTATAGTAGCTTTGGTTACCTAAAAATAGTAGGTGTATGGTTACTGGTAAGGACATGTTCAGTTCACTTAGTATTATTTAGAAACCTTCCTTTTTGAAGGAGGCATGGATCTATCTTCTCCACTTGATATTCCTGTCTCCTACAATTTTGTGACAAAATACGGAGTCTGAAAGTTGCAGGTCATGGTCAGTTTGTATATAAATGGAACGTTTGACTTGGTTTCCTGTGAGAATATTTTTTTTATGGTAATTCAGTTAGTTCTCAAAGTTTGTTTGTTGTGGATCAGTTTGCATCAGAAACTTGTCTGAAATCAGTTTTGTGAGGTACCTTCGGGAAGGCATCAAGCCAGCTGCTTAAGCTTTCAAATGCAGGCTATATTAATGAAATACATAGACCTCTCTCACTATTACTCATGTGTCAGTGATTACGCCTCCCTGTGCCAATGTTGGTTGCCAACTCCTATACTACATAATAAATTACATTTTGTCAGATATTCTAAAAATGTGCTTCCATTTAAATTTTTCCCGCTCCACCTCTCCAAAGTTATATGGGGTTCCTTACTGCTGCTCAAAGTGGGTCACTAGATGCGTGAATATCACTATACTGTGCTTATTACACACATAAAAACTTGATTAAAAAATTCAAGCCTAAAATACCCAGCAGTCATAAAGTTGAAATCATCTATGTTGATGTTTTCCTGCTGACATGAGAAAATTGGAGCTAGTTTGATGGGCCATGGTTTCCTGGGCAGTCTTTTTGCAGTTCAGTACACACTTATGGCAGCTGAGATTTTGAGTGTTATGAGACACTGTCAGTTGCTAAGCAGGCAAACCGCAACATGAACAAGAACTGTGCATAGTTAGACATTTTAGATAAAGAGAGCACATTTTCAGTGTGTACTTTCTTTCAAGCTCCATAGAGCTCACCGGAGATGATGTCAATAGTTCAAGCCCCCTTGAACATTTTGGTCTACAAAACATTTTTAGATTCATTTTCAGACTGAATTTGATCACAATGGAAAGAGATAATAAAGGCATCATGATGCATTTTTTTCTTCACATCTGTTCTACAGGTCAATATTATGCCCAGAAGTATATGCCATCTTTTCCCTCTCACTATCACAGCATGCCAATATCATTGTCATCATGCGAAACACACATTTTTATGCTTCCCTGTTTGATATCAAGCTGTAATTTGGCATCCCAGACGGGATGAGCACCTGCAGAACAATTACCTTCTTCAACACAGCAACCATCTCACAGCAGTTTCCTGTTGAAAAATGAAATTGTTCAAAAAATAAAACTTATGGCTAGCCGTTAGCAAGTAGTCATACAGCAGAGATTCTCAACTGGTGGGTCTCAATCCAAAGCATCCAATATGCAAACAAAATAAATGGTTAACTGAACTAATTTTGCCTCTGTCTTTAAATTAATTCAACTATAATTAAAAGTTTCTCACTTGCACATTACTATAATACTGAAGGTTAAGAGCCCAAGCCATAAATTATGTTGCTGTTTATTTTTTAGATATAATAATCAACAATCAAATAACAAATTGTGAGCAAACATTTAAACTGCATATAAGGCAGTGTTTGCATTCACTTTTAATGTTTTTAGTCGAATCCTTTGTTGAAATATAATCATTTACTTAGTGGCTGTCACTTTCATGACAGATTTATTTAAACATACATAAAAAAAATCTGTTTAAGTAAAGTATAAAGAAATTTCTAGGTTAATTTCTCTAGAGAACTAACAAACTATGGATGCTGTATGAATGACTGTATGAGGTACGGTAAATGTAATGCTACGTTACATTGTTTGCAAGCGGCTTTATTGATGCCTTTCCACCATTGAAACACTGAATGATTGCACAAGTTGATACGTTTCTGTACGTTGTACTGTATCTTTCAACACACCTTCAGATCATCATTCATGTTTATTCTGTAACTATCAAAGATGGTTGGCGTTAACTTGCGCTCCACACTGGTGCTTGAACTGAGTGCCAAACCAACACTTATTCTTTGGATTTCTAGATAAAATGGACAGATTTGTGACATGGTAAATTAAGATCAACTTCAACAATGGGCTAAGGTTGTGCATTTGGTAAGCCATGAGAGGCAGTACATAAGTGTATCACATTGTTTTGGTTCAGTTTGAATATCATCAGACCCCTACAAAATACCCAGACATAAAGTCTGCGTTCTGAAGCAAAAACTGTTGAGAACGACAAGCATATCGAAAGAGGGAGAAACAGCTGAAACCTGGAACCTCAACACAGCTCTCTTAAGACGATGTGGCAATTTAATCTAAAAGTGCTTTCGAGTGTCTGTGAGATTGTGTAAGAGTCCACTCCATTGTTTGTGACTGATGCCCAAGCTTGCAATGGGGTGAGGAACAGGCTTTGTCAGCAGGACTGCAGTGGCTAATATGTGGTTGGGGGGGTCACTTCCAGCAGCTGAAAGTCAAGGCCCACAGGCTCTAGATCAGATTACAGGTTCATCCATCCTCTCACGAGCAACTCATTCAACTTTGCCGACTGATTCAATCTTACTGTCGTGCCCATAAATGGCTCAAGCAATACCAAACAGCACAGATGCCGTAGACCAACCAAGAGAGTGCTGAGAGGTCCATCCATTATCCTGCCACTGTGGATAACAGAAAAAAATCTCGATTTGTGTTTCATTTAATCAGCATGCCTATGGAGATCTGCAGAATTGAATGAACAGATGTGATTGAATCATAGGCACTGTACGATGTTGAGCAGGGAGAGGAGAATGGGTCTGTCTGGGGTCGGAATGGCAAGGAAAGCAGCCTGTGACAGGGAAAGCGTTTCGCCGTAACCCTGCCGAGAGTTCAGGTCCATCAGTCTAATGCGCAGTGACATCACATTACCAGCAGCACTCAGCACCTCTCCTCTCCTGCTGGCTGCTCCATTAATTAGGTTAGGGCCTGCTAATGGTTCAACTCACAGTAAGGGAATGCAAAACAGGGACTACAATCCACCTGCACACGCAAACAGCTTTGTCTTGTCCGCACACTTGTGCAGGCAAAGACCATCAATGGGCTACATTGAGTCAGCGCCTTATCGTTTGATAGTGGTTTAAGACTTCCTTTGCAATGAGAAGAGGACAACCAAGAAATCGATAGTCTATTCCTTCAGTTAATGGCTGTTTTATCGATGAATTAAAGGCCGTTGTGTGGGTTTCACTCAGTTCTGCTGTATCCACCAAAGAGGTCTATAACAGTTGGACAGAGCATCACTTAGTATTCCAGTTCATCTCAAAGTTGCTTGGCTAGCAGCAGACCAGACAGTATGCAGTCTGTGTTTGCTCATGGGAAACGTTTTAGAAACTGTATTCATGAGAAACTTTGTTCATATGTCTAATTATCTTTTTATTCTCGACCTCGTTACAGAATCATCAATATCCTTGTGGTTTCAACTTTCAGTGCATGAATGTTTCTCTATCCATTAGTAGATTTAGCAACCTGAAACTACATCTAACACGGATGGATCACTACTTGTCTCAATACTAATAAAACTCTCCTGATATTAGAGTAACAATTACAGAAGAATGAAATTAAGCACATTTTGTTACTTTTTGGAGCTTGGAAGGGTTCAGCTTTAGCGGATGTTTCGTACCATAATCACTGTCACAATTGTGATCTTAAACATTATTCTCAAAATTATAATTTTCAACAATTTTAGGACTTCATGTTCACACCATTAAGAAACATGTTATAGTCTTTGTGGTGAGCAGGGTGGAGTCGAGGGACCATGAGAGCGCCACGAGAGCCAGTGGCGTGATAAATGATGTTTTATTAACAAAGTTCGGGAGAGCACGTTCAAAGGATTAAGGCAATCAACACGTCATCAGCAATTACACCTCATCCAATCAGCAGGAGAGGAAGCATGTATATATAGACATGTTTGACTCACCTACAGCTCTTGACATTTTTCGGCATCCCTCCACCACCCCGACTCCTCACACTTAATTGTTCCTATCAAAGTCAGGATAACAGGGGGAGCGCTCCAGGTTCGGGCTAAATACCGAGCTCGGAGCCCTCTCCTCGGACAGCACGCCAAATACGCTTAACATTTATTGCTCCTGAATCATTTGTAAGTGTGAACTCGTGAATGAGTGTCAACTGTGAGACTCGTATCTCATGGAGGAGCAGAGGCATAAAAGGAGGAGCAACGACAGTGAAAGACGAGAGAGTGCCAGGCCTGGACTTTGTGTTGTGTTTTGTGTGGGTGGCAGTTGTCCATGAGGGACTGCCACCATTAAGTTTATTTTGCATTTATTTTTATTTTACTCATTAAAGTTTGTTAAATGTCTGCTGGTTCCCGCCTCCTTCCTCCCCGAACAAAGAACTGTGTGCCGAAACTCAGTAGTTTGGAGGTCAGAGAGCCTCCGGTGCTGCGGAGGTCGTTGGGGGTATGTGGCGAGCAGCTGAGGGGTTGATGGACCGTGAAAGCGTCACGAGAGCTGGTGGCGTGTTCGGTAATGAGCATCACCTGTGAGCCACCGGTCTCGTATCTCATGTGATCCGACGACCCTGCCCTGCTTGCCACAGTCTTGTTTTAACAACTGAAAGAATGCATCACTCTACTGAAGTGTTAAGAACCACAAACTGAGCACCCAGTCCTGACTTCACAAGTTTTTTCAGCATCAAAATTAAGGCCTCTATTTACTTAGATTTTATTCTGCGCTTGGGGCTTAAAGTAATCAAAATATCTGAGCAGTAGTATGTTGTCAACAAATATCTACTGGGAGCAGTGTTTAGATGAATATGTACATATGTGCTGTGCACTTTTCTCTCAGTTACAAATTAAAAATACACAAAAAACAGCAGTTAAGAAAGCATCTGATAATAGTGATGTGGAATTCATGTTTATTTATACAGCAATGTGTATACAGTAAAATATATTCCTTTCAAGCAAGCAGCTTTAAATGACTAACTATGAAAAAGTGACAGTGTCACGTTCAATTAGAATTACAACTTCAATTTCTAAGCAGCTTTCCATTGTGTTCATGTTTTTATTTGTGCCTGACCTTGAATAGTCTCAGTCTCAGACGTCACAGCCATGCACCATTAGACGTTAGCCAATAGTGCATGGCTGTGACGTCTGAGGCTGAGACTAATGTACTTTTGAAAATACAGCATTTAGTTGATCCTGTTGAGCGCTCACTGTCACACTTGTAAACACAGCGAGCGCTCAATTGGATCAACAAAATGCTGTATTTTCAAAAGTATGTTAAATATATATGAAGTTTGTGGCATAGACTTTTTAAAATGTGTCCAGGAGCTATTGTTGTCAAAAGCTCTTGTATGCTTATATACACCATTATTTTGCCATTCATTTTATTATTAAGTGTAAAATGTGTAAAATGATGAATAGAAATAGCAGGTGAAGCAATACACTAAATCTTTCATTGTCAGTCATTTAGATAATGTCCTGCTCATTTTGGATTGATGGCCCCTCATTTTACCATGTCGACTCCATCGTCCAAATCTCTCAGCGTGTGACAGTTTCTTTCCTACTTTTCTTTGATGTTTTCATACTGGTTCATTTACTACATAACAGTATAGTATTCATACATGGGTATGAAAAATTTGAGTAATATATTAGGGTAATATGGGATATGAATTACTGTCTACTCTATTATAGGCAGAATCTTTCTCAAGCAGCATGCAAACGCATTTAGAACTTAATAAGTGACTGAATGCTTGGACAACAACAAGTGTAGTTTCATTTTGCAATTAGTGTTTATTTATTTGTTAAATTATCTTGTGAAAGCTTTGGAGTATCCTTCAGTTTACAATGATTTGTCAATTGCGACAGACGGATGAATCTCTCTCTCTGATTGTATATTGTAGTATGTGTGTGAACTCAGTCCAATGGCATGACAGAATATCACAAGTGGGGTGACGCCTTGGTACACAGAACAAACATTCTCAGTTTCTGTGCCTAAGCAAGGACACTGTGTGACTTGTCTTATTGCTGGAGTGATGAGAAGAGGTGACCCAGGGTCAGTTGAAATGGATACGAGAGATCTTGTTGACAAGCTGGCAAGTTGACACCATATCGTGAATCAGATGCAGGGATCTGATCTGAGGAAGCATGGGGTCTAAGAGCCGTCTTGAAAATCTTATCATCCTCTTCCATGTGAGAGGAATAGGTGGTTTAGTCCAGCTGTAATACATTCTTTTTCCAGCCAACTATCCAAACTTGAAACATTTTAATCTAGACACTGATTCACCCCCATTCAACCTCACATGTAGAGGAGTCCTGGAGAGTGTAAACAGCTTGTTTGACCCTCTCGGCATGGGGGTGGCAATTAACATCCAAGGGAAACTGCAACTCTGTGGATTTTCAAACAGAAAGTCTTACTGGGGTGCTCTCCTCACAGCTGAAAAAGAAGCAGAATGAAATATTTGGAAAGTCTTATCTTACTGCTAAATATTCCCATATACTTCAGTGTCTATTTCCCACTCAGTAAAACAAGAGATTTAAATCTTCTCAGATGCATCTGTTAAGATAAAATCTGCTGTTGCATACATGAAGGTAATGAATCATGATGGATTGTGGATTGTGTCATGTTGGGTTCATTATGAGAAAAGCCAAGCTAGCCCCACAGAGTTGACATGCAGTTCCCAAAACTGTGTGGCGAACCTTGCAGCTCAAGTTCCAGAATAAATCATCCAAGAACAAAGTTCTACTGGGGTACAACTATTTGTACTGGGGTTGTGACTTTACAGTCCAACCACACAAAAATCTGCCAACTTCAGTCTCTGGCCACATGGCTGTTCGAAGAGCAACATCTGAACATCTGAATTTATATGTCAATATGCTCCTCTTTCATTGTTTTTGAAAAAAAGGTTTTTCGTTCCAGAATTATTAATCAGGTCTATGGGGTATGGGGAATGGGGTATGTTGAAATCAGGCTTACTTTTTGGCAAATCAGTAGAGCTGGTTGTTAGTGCAATCTTAGTTTTGTAAGTTAAGATTAAGCATTTCAGTGGTTCGCCTCTTCTCATTGAGTTTTCGGGCTTTACAGGGGCAGTTGGAGATAAATGGAATGAGAAACTTGGATCGTTGCACATGTAGGCTTCCTTGCATGGAAAGTCCATGAAAAATGTGATTGGAGGAAATAGTTCCTAGAATTGAAACTTCTACTAGGACACTTGGGACATCCACTACTCTTGGAGGTTAGGAGGGAGTTTTTTGACAAAAGGAGCCCATACTCTGTCCAGGAAAGAGAGTCCAGGTATGTAGCCTCTAAGCTTTGTGGACTCCACTTGATCTGTGAGTTCTTTTGGGAATGTTTGAGGTTCTTCATTGACAATTTTATGGAAAAAGCCCAATACATCATGGAGCGTTTACTCAACCGTTGTAGCTCTCCCAGTGCTATCTTCTAGATGTAGACCCCATACCATGCTATTCATCCAGCCACTGTATCAGCGGCATGCACAGCTCTCATTCATTTAAATTATTCTAAGCGATGCGTTCCTTTTTCAGGCGATTGTCAAAATTACTAAGCCCCGAGTTCACAAGCTCACGATGCACCAGGTGTCTGGCCATTTCATGCCTGCATGGTCTGAGGAGGGTGGCTGTTGCTTTGAATCACTGAGGTAGGAAGTCCGAGGTTGACTCATTTTCTCCGGAATTTGCCCATGAGAGAACGAGGTGTATGGCAGGTTATCAGGAGTGCATTCTACGGTGATTTCCTGGGTATAGTTTGGGAGTTGATATTGGGAGTTGAGTTCACTCTGCCTATGTCTTTTATGGCATGGCTCGTGGAAGCCATGGTGGACATTGCAGGTGCAATCATGAATTGTTTGTAATCACGGGAGTCAGGCTCAGCTTTATTGAGAGGGAGATGGTGCATGTTTTATGCAGAAAGACTGTTTGCGCAGTCATTTGAATGCTTTTCAATAGTCTCTTGTGGAAACTTGCCATGTTCATGTCTCCTGACTCTATCTCTGCAGCAGTCGCATCAAGAATTTCAGCCTCTGCTGCTGCAAACTCCTCTTTATGCTGTAGGTATAACAGTTGAGACTATTCCAGTCCAGTTTAGCCTTTTCTAGCAATACCTCAGCCTCTCTTTCAACGAAGGTTGAACATGCTCTCACTGCTTCCGTTTTGGCTTTTACTCTTGGTTGCTGCCATACTCTCTGTGGATGACCTTGAGCTCTTGGAAGGTACAACTATCACTAATCGTTTTGTTGCTCTTCAGTCTTCTCTTTAATATCCATCTTGAGTCAGTTGTGATGGGTGGAATAACTGGATAGCTGTAATTCTCAGATGTGTTGTGTGAAAAATGGCTGCAGTGCTTTGCCTATGTAACACAGAGGACTCACAGGCAGGGATCCAAATGCTAGTGTCTTTATTAAGAGTAGTCGTACAGGCAGATGGTCAGGGCAAACAGAGAGATAAACGTAGTCAATAATCCAGGCAGGGGTCACAAAGGCAGGCAGACAGTAACAGGCACAATAATCCAGGCAAGAGGTCAAGACAGGCAGTAATCAATCACTAATGGTATTCCAGGCACAGGTCGGGGCAGGCAGAACAGGATCAAAGACGGGCAAACAGGCAGAATCAGTAACAGTATAAACAGGCAGGAATAACAACGCTCGGCATTGACAACCACGGCTAATCAAGACTTTGCAGTGAGTGAATGAATGAAGCAGTCTTTTATAGTCCAAGTAATGAGATGGGTAACAGCTGGCGTGAACAAACAGACATCATTGTGTTCAGCTGGTGTGTGTAATCAGTCCAGTGTACTGCATGATGGGAAATGTAATGTGTAGTATAGTGTCAGTATATGTGTGAGCTCCCTCTGGTGGCCATGGAGGGGAGCGCAGAGCTCATATTTATAACAGCCTAATTGTCGCTATGAAGCACAGAAACAAAGTAAACATGTAATTGGTACCTTGGGACTCTTACCCTAGGAATTTTTTGGATTGTTCTCCAAAACACAGCCTAATAAAACTTGGTTTCAAAGTTTTGAAAAGGGGTGGTGTTGATCTTAAATAATCAGTTATTAGCCATGCAAATCTCTGAATCCTACTACTTTTTAATATTACTTTGCACAGGTTTGAAACATGGCAGCAAGTAGAAAGAACATTTTCCTGACATTTTTTACTTGATTTCAGACATACATTTGTTTGTCGACATTGTATTAAATTGCATCAAGTACTAATTTATCTGGAGCTCATATTCTACCACTACTCCTTCTCCATCACTCTCATTATCTTCTATGATTCTTTCTTTAATTTAAATTTTTTATTTCCTTGTATATTTGACAGTGACCCACTTTGAACATGTTGAAACGGCCCAGAATATGCTGTGCACAGGCATATACCCCCAAATACAAGCTGTTGGACCCTAGCTTCTGATAGCATGCCAAAGGACTGCTCACAGACCATTCATAAAACTTATTTTTTTGCGAGGACTGAAGCACTGAGGTCAGCCAGAGAATCCTAACTTAACTCCACACTGAAAATGTTTGCTGTATTTGGTATCATCAGCAACCAATTATTGATCCCAAACTGACAGACATGCATCTCCAGACATGCATCTTCCATCTGTTCCATACCTTTCTCCCTGTCTTAATTTTTGAAATCTGAGAGAGTCTCATTATATATGACTAATTCACAATTAAACTGAATGTCAACATATGCTGTCAAGATTCAAAAAGGCGAAAAAATTATTAGTTTTGCTATGACAATCAGTGATCTGCATTTGCATGTGAATCATGAAGACCAGAGTAAACTTTTTTATGTCTTATGTGTACATGCACGGATAAACCCACAGCATGTCAAAGTATACTCCATTTGATAGCGTACTTGAAAATGGCTAAACTCTCTATACATACACACTTGAAAGGTTAATTCCCCAAATAAGAGATAAAAATACTAATTTAAAGTATAGATGTGGGTATCTTTTAAATTCACTCACTCACAAAATCGGATATCTTTTTTTTTTACATCAGATATTAAAATTTGCCACAGTCACATTCATCTGACATTGCTAGCTTTTTAAATCGAAATAGTTAAGAGAGCTTGTCATTTATGCTTACTGTCTCTTTTCTCTTTTTCACTCTGAACTGTGTTAAGTCAGAGTCAATCAAGAAACACAGTCTTGTCATGGCATCTTTAACTGTAATTGTTACTTGTTTAGCATGCGTCTAACGAGTCCACGAGTTTAGCATAGCCTTAAAGGAATAGTTCACCCAAAAATCTCTGTCATCATTTACTGACCCTTATGTTATTCCAAACCCAAAAGATTTTTTGTGCAAAAATTAAGATAGTTTTAAAGAGATGAATTATGAATTATGTCATCATTAACTGATTTATGAGCATAAAAGAAGATATTTTGAAGAATATGATAACTAAACAGTTGATTGGCCACACTGACTTCCATCATATGGGAAAAAAAATGATATTTAGATATTAGATATTTTAAAATATTTAGATATTTTAAAATAAAATATGGACGTTGTAACAGTAACAGGATGTAGAGCAGTTACTGGTTTTTTTTTTTGTAATACCTCTCCTATGCTTAAGAGGGCTCTCCTGAGTACTAATCCCTCTGATATAAAGGTGAGAGAAAAGTAGAGTAAGAGTTTTGTTTGGAGAGATTGTCTGGAACTAACTTTACCACTATAGTCTGGGTTGGGAAATGATAGTTTTAAGCCTATCCAAAAAGGACTTCATGAGTTGCCATTCAGATTCATGGGTGTTGTGGTGATTCTTATACCATCAGTAGAAAACATATTTGAAGAAATACTTTTGTAAAACACTGTTCCTTGATTGTGAGAGCTATGGAACCCAAGATATGATGGGGATAACATTGTAACGTTATCAACTGGACAATCGGATTGACTTTTGGTTCCCAACTTCTCACCTTCTTTTCACCTCCAGATGAAGAATTCTAGAGGACTGTTAGTCTGTTTATGCAATATCTTTTCTATGTTATGTTCTTCGGGTTTGTACATATGATGGTTGTGTGTGGGTTATTTAATATAAACACTTTTGCATACAATTTAGTTGATTGGGTTTTTGGTTGATTTCTGGGTCTGAACATCATTTCTAGTCCGAGTCCTCCTTATAAATATCATAGTGTATTTGGTCTTCTAACGTCCCTGATGACGCAAGTATTTATTTTATTTAAATTGTGTGAAATGGATACTATTATCCTGTGACTGTTGTGTTCCTGGTTCTTGCTCCGCCTACTGTGTCTCCCTAAAAGGCTGATGAATGCCACCTGATGCCTGTTGTACATTGAGTGGAGCATAAAATAACCCAGTAAAGACCAGCCCAGAGAGAGAGACTGAGGCTTTCCTCTGTGAGAGAGACGGCCATCTTCTGGTCCCAATGTGAATGTGTGGTCTGAGTATTGTGATAGTGGAGCTACAAGCTGAATTGTTTTTCAGTTCAAGTGCCTCGTGTATGTATCTTTAGCTCTAAACTCTGTGTTTAACCTGTATGTTACAAGTGTCAGAAACGCCTGAGTTACCATCTTCTTTTTTTGTTTGTTTTTGTGAGTTCAGTTATCACTTTCTTTGAGAGTTGTTAAGTGGGAACTTTTTGTAGGGAGGTGGATGACTCATTTTCTTTTTAACCACGTTTTCTCCTGGGTTTGGTTAGAGAGGGAGCTAGGCTATTGTTTGTCTTTTCTTTCCTTTTCTTTACGTTTCGGTAGATAAGTTAGCGTACAAAAATCCCAGAAAGAACCCTGTTTTGTTTGTTGTGTTGGCCTCTCCCCTCCTGAAGTTTTGGTTGTTTGTTTTCCCACTATATCATTAATAAACATTTATTTATTTAATTTTGAAATGTTTCTGTGTATTTGCCTTGGGACCCAGAGACGGAAGTCTCTTCTCTCTCTCCAACAATTGGTTACGTTCCCTCTAAAAAAAAAAGACTCCTAGACCTAAAAGTGGGAGGGGCGCGTAACAGGTCTGCTGGGAGTTCTCAGTTGAGCAGTTGCAACGTAAATGGGGACTTTTTGGTAAAATATTTTTTTCCCCGATTTCAACCGAAGAGATGAATTCATGTAGGTTTAGGAAAAACTTGAAGGTGAGTAAACTTAATTTGAGTAAAAAATTTTCAGTGAACTATCCCTTTAATTAAATATTCACATAAGAGCATTTCTCAACCCACACGCTTGATGCGGGAGAACCAATGAGGTTCGTTCTCATGTGTTACGCAACATGTTTGAACTGCAAGAACCAGTGAGGTTCATTATTGTGTGTTTTGCAGCACATATGAGATTAAGCAAGAACCTATGAGGTTCATTCTCGTATTACACAGCACGTTTGACTTCTGTCAGAATAATTTGGGCTTGTTCCTGTTCATCAAACAAGAACAGTTGAGCTTCTATGTTCTCTGATACATGTTTATATGTCAATAAATGTGTAACTTAAATCTGTTTATCATATTAAGCTATCAAGTCTCTTCAAAAAATTGATTCATTTGGATTTTTTTACGATCTCTTGATAAACTCATAGACTATCAATAGACGGACAGAAATAATAATAAAAAATAATTTGTCTTACAAAGAATGGAATGACATCATGAGATGAATAAATAATAACAGAATGTTCGGGTGTGCCAACTCTTTACATTAGCTGTGAGGAATCCTCGTGTGATAAATACAGGGAAATAGGTTGACAGAGAAGGTTTTAATATTAGAGACACACATATGTAAGCTTTCAGATGCTGTGATGCTGCAATATACTGTATATTTAATTGAAAATCCAGCTGTGGGCAAAAATGTCATTAACTGTTTTTGTGAATGAAATAATGAGCAGGATATTGATAATCTTTGAACCAAGATGCAAACGATATGAAAATTGCTTTGTTTTTCTTTCTGCTTCTTTATTAGCTGAGAAAAGCAGTCAAGAGTTTGCTGTTTTCATGAGGGCCAGATGACTTTGTTTCATCCCACATACACAACAAACTAGAACATTCAGCAGTCTCTGCATTACCGCTTAATTCCTCTGCAAATGCACCGCTGAAAAATAGCACCTGCTGTCCCTTGCCTCGCATAGCTAGTACTTTGGTTATTTTCCAGTAATAATAACAACATTTGTGGTATGTCGGCTTCATGCATTCATTAGTTGTATTTTTGCCAGAGCTTACAGTTAGATCTCCCAGTGTAGAAGAAAAGACATCACACCATTTTTTCCTAGAGAATGGTCTCTTCTGTCATGTTTTTTCTTTGGCTGTTTTGAGATTTATCTGAAACTAATTTAAATGTACATCTTCACCAGAGTTAGTTTTTGTTTACGTTTTATATTTTTCACTTTTAAGGTGAAGTCCGTAATTACTGCACTACTAGTGTTCCAAAAGAGAATCGAAACAATCACCATTTTCAAGCAGGGTTTCTTTCCTCTCCTCAGTTGCCATTAATTGGACAAAGAGATGGTTCTAGCTTTAAATTGTCTTCAGAGTAATGGAATTCTCAATCATGTTTTAAAGATCAAAAATGACAACTGTTTATATTATGGCATCTGATATATTGCTTGTTATTTGGTGTTGTAGGCCGATATGTTATTGGGAATAAGGCCACTGCCGGCCCTCGTAACATGGCGCGACACATGTATCCCAGAGGCATTGCCTGTGATCTGCCTCATCAGAGAGAAGCAGCGAATGAAACCACTGGCTGTTCATTTATGTCAAGGGGAATAGCAGTAGGTTAGCATGACCGAAAGTGAATTTCAGGAACAAACACAATACTTGTGAAAAGGCTGCGCATTTTTATGTATCTATTTTAAATTAGCCTGAACAGAAGGTTTCTGTTAAATGTATGTAGTTATTGAGTGGTTCCAAAAAAAACATTTAGACACTTAGGTCACACTTCACACATTTTTAGAATGTCATTTTCTTAAATAAAAATATGTAATCTGCAAACGTATACTGCGAGAAATTTTGCAATGACGTTCAAAGTTCAATCATTTTCTTTAAGGTCCCATTTTAACTAGTGCAGTTAACTGACATTAACAAACAGAACTGTATTGTAAAGTGTTTTCAGGTGATTTTTATCTGATGAATGAAGTCAGTTCATCTAGGTGTCAAAACGACAGCGGTGGAAACTAACTAATTACAAATCCTTTTGTTACATTACTTGAGTAAAGTTGTTGTTTTTTTCTCACCAAAAGTACAAAATACAAAAAAAGACATAGATTCCGGTGCCGACAGAGATTCAGGGCGAGCTGGCGTTTGATGGGCTCTTTTCAACCTCCTGCGGTGGAGCCCTGCGCTTCAGGCAATAACTGACAGGTCTGACTTGGGGTCAAAACCAATCAAAACATCCAGTTCAGCTGGGGGTGGGGTGTTCAAACCACACTTGGGCCTTAAAGCACTGGCATTTTGAATCAGCATCGCTAATTTTTCAATATGTACATGATTTATGCTCTGATTTTACATCAATTTTTTTTACAGCACCTGAAATGGGTAATGCAACTGATACCTGAGCTCGTAGCAGGTGAAGTGAATAGAAAACTCATTTGACAAAAGTTGTAGTATAATGCTCACAGCACCTCATTTTAGGTATGTCACGGTTTTGTCATCCCTGTCTTCATTATCGTATTGTTTACTTCTAGTTCCCCATAAGCTCTCAATGTGTCACCCAAATCACCTGTCTTGTCATCATCACATTGTTAGTCATGTCCAGCTGTGTCTATATATCATTGCCCAATCATCCCTTGTGTATTTAATCCCTGTTTTTCTCTCAGTCTAGGTCCATTCTTGTCAATAACATTTAGTTAGGCTATGTATATTTGTCTTGTTAAACTAAAGTTTATTGTATCTTTCGCTGTCTATAGTTTTATTTGTATGTATTTATATTTGCTAAATCTTAAATAGCCTGAATGGCTGTCTTCCTTTTTTTATGAAGTATGCTAGATAAATAAAACACTGTTTTTGGGTGGTTTTGCTTACTGCATGGCTGGGTCTTCTGTGTTGCTTAGATACTTTCTGTGGGCAATCATTGCAGTACTTTGTTTTTTGACGATTTTGTTGAGGTCAACCAACTGCTGTTTCCAGCAGACATTGAACTAATTCAAATTGTGTGTTTCAGGCACAGTCCTACTAAGGAGTGATTGCTGGGGTTTTATCAAAGGTTTCTTGTTTTTTCTTCTCTGCATGGTTGCTTGATTTTAGTGTTACAATGACCTTTGCACACTTTATCTCTTGCGGTTTTTGTATGTTACTAGTGTGATCAACTAATCCTGGGCTCCTAACTTCCTTAGCAGGTGATTGTGCTTTCTCTCCCTCTCTTAAGCCCTGTTCACACAGCCAGTAACAGAGCAGCATGATGCCATTCATTTTTATTTTAGATCTGGTGACTTCCAGTGACATTGAGAGGCAGTGACTATGCAAATAAAAAATGACTTGTGGGAACAACAAATAATAAGAGTGGAGGCTTTCTTGAGAACAGGCAAAGCAGGACAGTTATTGTTATCAGTTATTACTGATTTCACTGTTCTATGTGATTTATCTTTAACTCCTTAGATACACATAATGCAAAAAATCATTAAAAACAATTGTGATAGATATTTATAATTATATAATGCAATGAATAGTTTAGACCGATGCAGTTCCACTGCAAATGATTATTTGTTGTTTTAGAAGTTTTTTGGCCACATGAGTGAGTTTAATTTATAGGTTGGAAAATAATTAACCACATAAACAATAGTATGCTCTTAGCAGTGCTGTAGTTTATATAGCAACACTATCAAACAGCAATGTGTTATTATACAGAGCATTGTGATATGCATCATTATATATACATTATATACAGTGGAAATTGGTTATGTCGACGGCCTCGGGGTTTGCAAAAAAGCGTTGAGATAACCGATGATGGAGATAACCAAAAGCCAATATGGCGATTTGTTTGATGATGTGATCGGCTTGCTATACAAATGAACATACACTGTATATGTTTGCTCACAACAAAAGGCATATGTGCACCAACTAACAACAGAGATTGTAACGGCTACTTTGTTTATGTTTGCAATATTCCTTTAAGACGGAGTGTGTTGTTGTGTGCGTGCTGTTCTGGTGTGAGTGCGCACAGGGAGGAGAGTGTTTTTGAGTGAGGAGAGAGATGGCTGTCAAAGTCATGTCACACTCCTTCTGTGTGTCCCTTCTGTGTTGCCGTAGTCTGTCATGTAACCACTCCCCATTGTTTGTTGCCGGCTGTTTCTTGTTATTCCTGTCTATTTATACCTTCATGTTCTCCATTTTCCTTGTCTATCGTTGACGGTACGTGTTGTTAGTGCGTGGATGCCTTATCCCGTGATTGCACTAAGAAGTGCCACTTTGTTTCTGTTTATTAAAGTGTTATCAGTTCAAGCTCCAAGTTCTCCTTCCGTGTTTCCGCATCGCACACGCATTCCTTTGTGTGACAATGGCCGCTCTACTGCTGACTGTTATATAGCATAATCTACTGTTTCTATTTTCCTTCTTTTATTTGTGATGTTTGTCAGAGTGTTTTCATTTTCCTGGTTTGTACTTACGCTCTGTACATGTTTGAAAAGAATGTGCTGGTATGAAACCCATCTATAAAGCTTGTGTGACCAGTTTAAATGCCTTGAGTCTTTCATTTCCATTTAATGTCTCAAATATGTGTGTACACACTGTGTGTGTGTGTGTGTATATATATATATATATATATATATATATACACACATTCATATAAATATATATATATATACACACATTCATATAAATAAATTTAGATTACACAGGTAATTATATGCAAATTGATACAGAGATACTGATCATTTCATGACTAAATAGGATATAATTATAATTAATATCTGTTTTATTTAAAGGAAATGTACTGGGACCTATAAATGAATTAATTGTGAATGCTTTTATAGTTCGCAGCTGCTTCCCCAGGCCTATACGAGGATCAGTGCTGAGTCCATGAGCAAGGTCAGGCCTTGACAGGTCTGTGGGGCAAACCTAAATTGGAGAGGCAATTAGAGTAGACGGGGTAGAGAGAGGGAGCAGAGAGGAGTGATGAATTACTGTAGGCTCACAAACGGACAAAAAATGGCCTCTGGTGTATTCTCCTACAGGCTCGCATTGCCCGATGGTAAGATATGACAGCAGGTCTTTGCAGAAGTTAACAGTAAAACACTCCTCAAGGATTTAAGAGAAAACTTACCTTCTGAGCAACATGCCAAGACTATTTGATTTTATCTGTAAATAAGCAATTCAATAAATTCAGGTAAGTTTAATACTGTAAAGAATTACAACATAAACTTGCTATGAAAAACAAATTAAACAAATCTTTAATTTACTCGTGATGGACTAATCACCTAAGTTCACCTACAAAAAACAACAATGAGGTCATTTTTTCACCCTCATGTTGGCCCTCAATGCCTATGACTTTCCTTCTTTTCTGGAACACAAGGATTTCTGGGCAGAATGTTACTGCAGGAATTAATAGGTTGTTCATGAATGATTCTTTCATAAACTTCATAATCAAACTCTTTTGGACTATATTCTGGATAGGGGGTGTAATATCAGGGTTTTTTGCGGTCAGGCGTGTGTGGGAGGATGGAACACAAATGAACTGAAACTTCCTTGAATAACGAAACTCAAAATAAACTTTAAATATAAGCAAACAAATGGGCACGTCTTGTGCAGAGCGGGTAAACAGTCCAATCAAGCCCCACCCATACTTCCTTTGCTGAAGGTAATCTAGATTTCTGTATCATTATTTGAGGAAGTAGAAGAGTTTATTCACCACTTTCCCCCACTTAATTCCAAGTCTCCTGGATCACCCAGCCTTCCTCTCCTAACTTTGCCAATTCTAGCTACTTCCTCAGATCTTCTGGTCTCCATCTCTGCCTTGGTAAGTGGATCCCTTGGCTCTGCCTTAGGGTGCCAAGCCTGTCATTCCACCTTGCCAGTCAACCAGTCAGTTCCACCTTTGCACGCCACTCCCTCTGCTCCACCTGGGTCCATCAAACTTGCTGCAAATTACTGGCAAAAGTAATGACTATGACACTTGCAAATGAGGAATACAGCAAGTTATTCAGTTGTGTAAGAGCAAGTGGAAGTAGGAGGTCCTGAGCCTATGGTAGATTAGCAAGCAAGCATCAATTCCTTGAACTTGATGTGAGTAGCAAGCGGAGGCGCTGTAGAGAGATAAAGATAGGTGTGACTTTTGGGCTTGTTGAAGACTGTTAGCGCATGAGGGTGAGGGAGGATGATGAAGATGAGGAACACAGGAGTAACTGAACCTATCCTTTAATACCAATCTCAAAATAAACGCTTTTAAAGCTATGAATTAAAAGACACTCCTTGTGAAAAACTGAAACGAAAGAAACTGGAATAAATGCAACAGGGACCATGGTAATGGAAGGAACACTAACATGAAACAATGACGGATAAAGAGAGTAAAACATGAGGGAATAAACACACAATGTATGATGGATCACAGGTGACAAGACTAACGAGGTGACTTATTGACGCGACAGGTGAGTGGAAATACACAGGGAAGAGGAAACAGGAAGTGGGTGGAGATATGACAAAGACTAGATGTAGATCAATTGTAGAGGTTTGATTGGCCAAGATGCAAGTCCAGCCCGAAGAGTGTTGCAACAAACAAGCTTAGAAATTACACTAATAAAAGTAGAACTTATTACTCTTATCTGTATGACCACAAATGATGGAATGTTCTAAAGGGCCAGTCACACAGCGAAAATGCATGAATCACGCACGAATAACGCACAGATTTTCGTTTCTGCGCGGAGCGTGGGTCGTATGCGTAATTCGTCGGTGGAACGAACGTGGACCGTCAGTGATTGTAAGTCGATGTGCATCGAAGGCGGTTTGTGCGTGATTTTGAGTTTTGAACGGTTCAAAAATGTTCAGTTAGTGCGTTATTCATGAGTCGCCGTGCGTATTTTATACGTTGAGTATGCGTGACTATGTGCAGGACACACGTCGGCCGTCAGTGCTTATGCGCGCACGTCCACTTCGAAACCGCGCACGTCCACTTACACCCCACCTTCATATCACGCATGAACCGCGCACATATCACGTTCATTCCACTGACATCCACTGACAATGTGGATTCTGAAAGTGCTTGTACGTAGAACGTTCGTGAAGCGTGTGTGTTTGGACGCGCTCCGTCAGTGATTCATGCGTCGGGCGTGCGTCAAATGTTCGTGGAATACTTTGGTCAATTTCTCGACACACAAGCACGCACAAACCCAATCTGTGCGTGATTTGTGAGTGATTCCTGCGTGATCGGCTATGTGACTGGCCCTTAATTTGTTGACACTGTTTTCAAGCTAATTGGGCCAACGTCTCCATGTCATGCACTAATACTTTAGCTTCCACATTCAGCACAAACACCTTGATATGCGCATAATGATAGTGCACATTTATCTAGGTGAACATTACAGCGAGCGGTCATGTAAAGTTCCCGGTTCTGTTGATCATCCTTCCTTGTGTGTATAATCCTTCAATTCATTCAGGTCTTTGTTCTGTGTTGTATATGATGTGTGTGGTTCACTTGTCTCCTGTATGGATTTATATGTTCTGCTGAGTATTTTGGATTATAATAAAGACTGTTTATTCATATCATTGTGTATGCTGCCTACCAGATTGTGACAGTAATGACCTCAAAAACTTAAACCATAGAATATGATTTGTAAATGAATACATTTCCAATCACATAATCAGCTTTATATCTTTACATTTTCTAACAGAGTAAACAGGCTCAGTAACTCACCTGGTTCAGCATTGCACTTGCATTGCAGAGATTCAAAGATTCAAATATCAAGTCGTTAAAATCCAACATTTCCATAACTATTGCATACAGAAAGTTATAAATAAATTATTACTTCTCTAGCAAACGTTACCATGTCCACATTTAATATATATATATATATTTGGGCGAACACAGACTTGTTTATGATCTACGCATTCATGTTGACAGCCTTAATCAACATTTAGTTTAATTACAGATTGTTTTTCTCCATGCATTTGATTGGTGGCTAAGGCTGTCATTACTTTTGTTATGCACAAGAAAAAGTTATACAGATCAACTTCAACAGCATGAGAATGAGTACATGATGACAAGATGCTGGGAGAACTTTTGGGAGAATTATCTATTTAACAGAAGAAAAAAAAATGACTGACAGTCAAAATCATTTTATCACTCCAAACTTTGGTATCATCATTCGTGTTCAGGATTTTGTGCATATATTTGTTTTTTTATTTTTATTTATGCAGTATATCCCAGATTTGACATGGCAGTAATTGGAATCATTCAGTGCATCCAAGCTTTCCTTTGAATGACTGCTATTTAGAGGCTGCTAATCCTGTTTTTCAGGCAATGCTCAGCGCTGTGAGTAGTTGGGTATGTATGCGAGACAAATGGAGTAAATTGGTTTGTCCTAATTCAGTGCTGCAATGTGTTTTGTGACCCATAGATCAGTGTATCACACACTCACCTGCTTTTTGTGAGATATGTTGTGTGTGTTGTGGACGGCAATTCAGCAATGTACAAACACCTAAAAAGTGTGCAATCAGTGATGATGAATCTTTTAATTGTTATTTAGACTACAAAAGCAATTTATTTTGTGTAGTTTTACATATATTATCTCTGTAGGTTTCTGACATTTTTCCTCACCATTTTATTTTTGATCAAACTTCATGCTCAACACTGTCAGGTTTTTTGAGAGAGGAGCAGAAGGAGAGCTGAACAGAACTATTTTGTAAACATACACCAAGCACAGGTGTGTAGTCAAGTCCTGAAACAAACTCCAAACCAGAATGGAGAGGACACAAGGGAAATTGAGAGCTCAACCTCAACCTGAACCGGTTCTCACTCCCTGTACATCCAATACATCCCACATACAGACCCCAAAGAACCCTCTAGCACCTTAATGCATCTGTGGGGATGATTTGGAAATCCATTGCCGCTTGTATATATTTCATATTTATATATATTCTTTTTCTTTTTCTATTCTGTCTCTCACCTATGCAACCAATTATTACTTAAAGCCATTCTTTACTTTTCTGTATTTTTCCATAGAGTAAGGATGAATATTGTCTGCACTTCTCACCAGATAGAACATGTTGTCAGAATGTTTTGAGAGTCTCTCTGTTGATAGTTGGAACCTGAGCCGAGTTCAGCCTTGGAGAAGTTGTGTATCTGTGTGTGTGTGTGTGTGTGTGTGTGTGTGTGTTAATCTGATCTGTATTGGTGAGGTGATTAACTAGCACCATAAGGAGACGAAATGACTTGTTGTTCTCGACAAGTCATGTGGAAGGTCACTAACCCGTCACCCATGTGATCAACAAAGATATGCTTCTGTCTGCTCTTGTGTGGAAAATTACTAGATTTTTGTTTACCGTTCTTTTTTCCTTTCTTAGCCAATCATGATCATTTAACGGTCATCATTGGCGTAGTTAGCACCCTCTGATAGAGTATAATTGCTGTAACAATGTTATTGTATTTGGGGCGGCCTACAAACTCTTTGTGAGACCTGAAGCTTCTGCTGATGAAACTGCAAACTAAACTTCACTAAAATGTCTTCTATTGACTGCACTTCTGACTCCTGGTCTTTATTCAACATATCTGCTCCTCGGGTCTTAACTGTAAATCCCCTACACATCACACACCCATTCTGTTCCAAGTGAAACATACCATCAAAACATTAGCATAAAATCATGGGAATTTTATCATAAAACAATATTGGTGGGGTTTAATATTGCATTAATGACATAATATTGTGGGGCATAATTTTCATGAGAAAGCATTGACTTTAAAAGAGTCATTAAACAAAGAGAAGATGATTCAATCCACTTAGTGACTTTGTTTTATAACATTTATGCATTTGGCTGACGCTTTTATCCAAAGCGAATAACATTGCATTCAAGGAACACATTGAATCAGTTATTGCTTTCGCTCACATCAAACCCATGACCATGGCGATGTAAACACCAATACTACTGATTGAGCTACAGGAAAGCTGTATATAATTGAATTTATTTAAATCCAAGCTGTGATTTTGATCATATTTATTTCTGATATTTTTGTTTCTGGCCGATAACTTAAAATTGAGCAGCATTGGCTGGTAAAAATAAAAAGTACATTTCAATCCCTGGTTGAAAGAAACCATATTTGATTTGAGAAGTGCAGAAGAGGGGAAGACTATCAGCAAATAACAATTTATTATAAACTATCATATAAATTATTACTATTTTCCAAGCCATTTGTCCTATGTAGGGTTGCGTGGATGTTGGTGCCTATCCCAGTATCTCCGGCAATAAGCAGAGAAACACCTGAACAAGTGGCCAGTTCATCTCAGGGCTTACAATCTCTCACATACTCACAATTTGACTTGTATGGACAACTTAGTGTCTCCCATTTACCCTTGTGTTTGGATTGTGAGAGAAACCAAAGCACTGGGAGAAAACCAACGCCAACACAGGCCGAACATGCAAACTCCACACAGAAAGGCTTCCTAGCTCAACCAGGACTTGAACCAAAGACCATACATAGAGAATTGTACTGTTTGATGTATGGGTTTGTTATCTATGCTGTCTATGTGTGGGGGTATGTGTTTCTCACTGGTGGCATGATTGCAGTCGTAATGGATTAAGCATCTCTCGGTGTGTTTCTCTAGATAAGACCAGCATTCTCTGAATCTTTATGGCTCACCAGGTTTCATGTTATCTACTGCAGTTTCACTCACACAGAACCGACACCAAGTGCCAGACTTGTTTCCAGTATTCCACTGCTGGGGTGTCAGTGACAGCTTCTTTAATGCAGATAAGCTGCTGTCTGAGGGAAAGAGGAAGGACTGGCCACAAAAAGAGATGGGAGAGGGAGGTAGAAATAGCTGCAGGGGTGAGTGAGAATAGGAGGCAACATTCCTCATCAACATGGTCGGCTGGCACAAAAGCAGATGCTTTGAAGTGTGCACATGAGTGAGGATGAGATGCAGTGCTATTTATCGTCAAAGTAAACTGGTTGCTATCGAATGTAAGTATCTCTTTAATGTTGATATTATGAGAACTACATCATGTGTCACATTTTCTCAAAATAAAATAACCTTATGGATCAGACCTGAGACAACAAAAGTGATCTTGTTTTACTGTATATGATGAACCCAATGACCATGTCCAAGTTTATTAACAAGTCACCAGAATGTTTCCATGTACAGTAGTACCTCAAGATACAAAAGGCTCAACTTACGAAAAATCCAAGTTACGAAAGCAAAGACGAAAAATTGTACAGCTCTACATACGAAAAGTTTTCAAGATACGAAAGGTTTCTGAAAGTCCGAGATTCGCTCCATAACAATTTTGAAACTCGCGCCGCACGCCGTCATCTTATAGTAGACTCGCCAGTATCCTCCTGCTCTCCCATTGGTTACACGTACTGTAACGCGTTTGTTCTCTAGGAGAGGCCTGATAGCTCGCGTTAACATAGAGTGAGACACAACTGCTATTCCACAGGGGTCCTTTAATAACAGGAACTGTCCATTCGACACACCAGAGCAGTCGGCAAACAATGCTTCACTCACCATTGCGTTACCAAACAACAAAACAATAGTAAGAGCAACAGAAAAAAAAAGAAAACAGTGGGAAAAACACCTCACTCCACATACATGCGATGCTTCCCTGCCCGCGCTCAGTTCGAACCACCTCATTACTGAACTTGAGAGAGTGAAAAAGCGCTCCGCCTTAAAGAAGCCTTACCCATTATAACTCGTTACAGTACGTACGTACGTTATCTGCCGTTTGTCCTCCTCCTCCTCTGCCGCCACTTTTGGAGATAGCCTCACTCGAAAGGTAAGCTTCGACATTTTACATTATTTCATTGTTTATAGGTCAATTTAGCTTTATTATGAAATTTAATGGGGTGTTTTTGGAGGATTTGGAACGGATTAGCCATTTTACATGTAAAATGTGTTCCAAGATACGAAAAACTCATTATACGAAGGCCGCCTCGGAACGGATTAATTTCGTATCTCGAGGTACCACTGTACTTGGAAGTTTTTCAACAAAGGTAAAGTTCTCTTATAAATCAATAAACTATGCTCAGTGTATACAATTTTATGCATTGTACTCTAACTATAAAAAGGTTGGTGTTGGTCAATGTTTTTGAAAGAATTCTCTTTATACTTCATTTATTTACCGTAATCTAAAATACAGTAAACATTAAAATATAAAAAAAATATATTATATTTTAATCCGTTTTAATATTTAAATTAGGCCTGTGATCAAATCTGAATTTTCAGCATCGTTACTCCAGTCTTCAGTGTCACATGAGCCTTAATATGCTGATTTGCTGCTCTGTCACGATTGAGCATGCCGAGACAGATGATGAACTTAACTGCGTGTTTATTGACAGATGAGGTAAATAGCAGTTCTGAGCCAATGTAATGAAACAACAGATGATAATGGTGAATAGTGGCAGGAGGTGATAAAGACAACAATCCACAGCACCAGCACAACATATGAGAAAAACACAGGTAAGTGCAATGTCGGGATGCGTTCAACAAGCACGTGAGCATTGGTGAATCCAGACACTGACTGAGTTTACAGCTGATTACTTTCGTCTATGGGATCACAAGTAGTCGAGGACAACACATAACCTAAACGTGTGTTTTTTTATGTTTTAATCCATCGTCTTTGTCTGTTTTCAACCACAACCAGGGTAAATGTACGGCCTTTTTTTCTCTAATGGATGAAATAATCTCACAAAACTGACAAATGACCATGACAAAAAAACAAATAGTTTTAAAGCTTGATCAGACTGTTGGCTTTACAGTTGAGATGTGCAACAGATTGATCTTGACTAATAAAATGGTAGTTTAAATTTTAAAAATAAGGAACCAATCTGTAAAACGTCTCAGGTTACTATTGTAACCATAGTTCCCTGAGAATAGGGAACTCTATGCTGCGTCCCCTAGGGGTCGCTTTGGGGAATACCTTCGGTGTGACAGGTGTCTGAAGTAATCATCTAATCACGGCAATGAACTTGACAATGGCCGGCAGCTGCCTATGACGCCACCACGGGTGCAGCTGCAGGTATAAAAGGAGCACCCGAACAGTAAGTCATCCATTTTTTATCTGAAGGAGACAAAAAGCAGGAAGGCTCGAAGCATGGCAAAGGGACACAACATCTCGTTCCCCATTCTCAGGGAACTATGGTTACAATAGTAACCTGAGACGTTCTCTTTCGAAGGGAACTCTATGCTGCGTCCCCTAGGGGTCGCTTTGGGGAACGAAATACCAACGCCGCCATGCTGAAGGGCGTGACTGCACTTAATGGGTAAAACCATCAGTCAGAGACCCCCAGGGGAACTGTCCTGTGACCTGCAGTGACCCGGGTCGGGCTACTAGAGAACGGAGTCCTCAAGGAACCAGAGCCGAGGCCCAAGCACGCTCGATCTAGAGTCCGAGGGAGTGCAGGAGCCACTCCACTCAGGACTGAACCTGCAAAGCGAAGACCTAGAGCCGCAACTGCTAGGTCTACACGTTTAGGCGCTACTGAGCTCTAAGAGCGGCTGGGCACACGGCCAGCACTTTGCAGCTGTTCCTCTAGCGTAGAGGGGAACAGCACTCAATGCTTGTGGACAGCAAGGGGGTTCAGCGGAACCACTTTCTTACAAGCGGAGCTCAACGGAGCGGAGGCCATAGTCGTCGGCCTGACTACGCTTAACAGCCAAGTCCAGTTCGGGAGTCAAGGGTGACTCCACTGCCCTCGCGCCGACCCAAGTCGTTTGGGTTCAGGCAAGAACTGAGGTGCAGTATCGCTTCGCTCAGAGAAGTAGGGCCAACCTCCCGAAGGGTACACTCTCAAGATGAGAGGGCCAAAAAACTCCTGTACTTCAAGAGCGCAGCGGGGTCTCACGGGGCGGAGGCCCGATCTCCTCAGAGAGGCCTGACGACACCCCTATGCATCAACCGACCAGAGGAGGCAGGAATACTTTACCTCGCCTACCACTCGCTAAAGGTCGCCGAGCGGAGCTTCGTGAAGCGGAGGCCTCGGCAGAGAATACTCTCGTAACGAGAGGAAGCCTACGACGGCACGGAGAGGAGGATAGCCGTAGAGAGCTCAGAGAGCGAAGAAGTGCCCTCTCAGACCCCAGGCAGTGAGAAGGGGGCTTAAGAGAAGCCGACGACTTGCAGAAAGTGCCTGAGGGAGCATAAGGGAGAGGGAGCTCACCTGCAAGGGGACAACTCTCAGAGAGAGAGGAGCCATCCGCTCACACCTACACCTACTATACCACACCAAGAGCGGAGACCTACAACTCCCCTCAGAGAGGAGGCCTGACAACGCTTATAGCAGGCTCCATGGAGCGGAGGCCTCAGTAAAAGAAGACTCTCATATTGAGAGGAGGCCAACTACGCCCTCTACCGGCTGAGCTCGGCCCAAACCCTCCTCTTTACACCACAGACTTAGGCGAGGGGGTCCCAATGGGGCCACCGACTCTAGCTCAAATAGCCCAGGCGGAGCTCAGGGGAACGGAGGCCTCGCCGAAAGCAGGCAACTCTACTATTAAGAGTAGGCCTTCCAACGCTCCCTGCGCTGCAAAGCTCTGGGGTGAAGGCCAAGCGCAACGGCCTCACCCCACTCGGAACCCACAAGGAGGCCAAAGGGGGCCCACACTTGGGAAAGCCAGCCGAGCGGAGCTAACGGGCGCCTACACACAAGCACTATGACTCCTGGACACCACAAGCGGAGGCCTACGACTCTGCTTTAAGAGGAGGCCTGACGACACTCTGGGAAGCAAGCAGATGTAGCCTCGGCCACAGCTGCCTTTAAGAAACCCCAACGGGTGCCGGGTGCACAACGGAGCCGGGCCCCCAAAAAGGGGAGAACTCTAAACGAGTGGAGGCCCTAGTGCCTAACTGCAGCATGGCTGGTTCAGGGAGCAAGGCTGTACTCCAGAGAATGTGTGAGGGCTTCTGGCTTGGAAGACCCAGAGCCCGCAATGCCACGCAGATGCACCGCTGAACGGGGCGAATCTCAACACAGGGAAACGCCTGACAGAAGAAACTATGCAGGGTAGCTTCCTGATTCCGTTCGAAGAACGGATCTGTGGTTACAAGAGAGATCACCAACCGCTAAGCAACTAAAAACTCACGTGAGTGAGCACTAATTGACGCGCACACCTGACGCCGTGGACCCCTCTCGACCGCCAGACCTCAGTACAGTAAAAGGAGAATACTAAGTCCTCTTACAAGCACATCATGGGTCCAGCAGGAGACAGATGTTAACGTCAACGGCCTCAACAATCAAGGGGGGGCGGAGGGGTGCCTGGAGAGGTCGACACCTCAGGGAGGACAGTCTCTTCGACGACCACCCTGGGCGCGACGACTGTCCTGGGCGACTCCCCGGCGTTGCTTGCGCCTTTTCCGAGCTTCCCGCCTCCTCGCCTGCCTACCACCCGAGGGTGGAGGGGCACGAGCAGCGGTACTCGTTCTGCGGCCCTCTCGCTGATCCTCAGATCGGGAGGGGCCGGCCCCCTGCGCGGCCTGAGATTTGGACCGGGGGCGCCGCGGTATGAACGATCTAAAAGCCTCTGAACGCACCCTCGCCCTCTTGAACCTTGAGACCACTGCCTCGACAGAGGTCCCAAAGAGTTTCTGAGGCGAGACCGGCGCATCGAGAAGGAAAGCCCTTTCCCCTTTCCCGATGTCCGCCAGGTTTACCCAAAGATGTCTCTCCGTAACTACCATGGCCGCCATAGAGCGACCAACAGCGAACGCTGTCTGTTTGGTAGCACGGAGAGCCAAATCCGTAGTGCGGCGCAGCTCAGCCACCGCATCAGCCGAGAGCCCCTGGCCCTGATCCAGGTCTTTAAGCAGGTCAGCCTGGTAAGCCTGCAGCACTGCCATAGTGTGCAAGGCCGCGCCAGCCTGACCCGCCGCCGCGTACGCCCTACCGTTCAACCGCGACGTCTCACGCAACGGTTGCGATGGCAGGGAGGGCGCCTTCAATCCAGATGTCTCGCCCGCTGAGAGATAGGAGGCATCTGCATCTCTTCAACCGGAGGCATACTAACGTAACCATAACTCTGTGCGTCCTCCACATCAGCATAACTAGACTGAGTGGGAAAGATCCGCGTGGAATGTGGCTTCTCCCATGATCTCCGTAGCTCAGTGTGGAGATCAGGGAGAAAAGGAAGGGCCGAACAAGGCTGACGTCTATGGCTCGGCAGGAAGCGTTCATCTAACCGGCCACCAGGAGGGGCGGTCGGCTCCCGCTTCCATGGCAAATCAAGCCGTTCAGTGGCGCACGCCATAACCGACAGCAACTCGTCATACGCTGGGCAAGAGGGATGGGAAATCTCAGAGGAATCTTCGATATCCGCATCCTCCCGCCTATCTTGACTCGCGGGGAGCGCACTCTCCCGCGAGGAGGAAGAGAGCGATGCGCTTCCCTCGAGAAGCACGCTCGCGTCATCCTCCGATGGCTGGGAAACACTAACCCTCTCCAGCCTCTCGGAGAGATCCATCTGCGAGCCCCAGGAGCGCCGGTTCCTGCCCGCCTCGGCTAAAGCAGAACCGGAACCCCTCGGTGCAGATGGCTGTCCCAATTCCCTCGAAAAAAGGGACAAACGCGAGCACAACTTTCTCAGCGGGAAGCGATTACAATGCACGCACACAGCTCCCTCGAGAACCGAGCGTGCATGCTCTTCCCCAAGACACAAAACGCACACGTCATGAGTGTCATCGGGTGTCAGAAAACGCTGACACGGATGAACACAGCGACGATAGTTGCGTTCCTCACTGCCCATCGCGACTAAACGATCACAGCATACAAGCTTGTCTCCTGAAGATAAAAAGAGGATGACTTACTGTTCGGGTGCTCCTTTTACACCTGCAACTGCACCCGTGGTGGCGTCATAGGCAGCTGCCAGCCATTGTCAAGTTCATTGCCGTGATTAGATGATTACTTCAGACACCTGTCACACCGAAGGTATTCCCCAAAGCGACCCCTAGGGGACGCAGCATAGAGTTCCCTTCGAATGAGCTAGTTAATATTGATGAGCTTATTCCATGCATACACTCTATAAAATCCAAGTAACACTTGTCCATTGAAGAAACGTTGGCAAAAGCAGCAGAAGCAGTGGTTTAGACATCATGTTGTAAGGTCTGGAATGAACAGACAAGCATAGTTATTTGTTATAGTTAACAAATAGTCTAAACAAAAAGTGTAACAGTGAAACAAACATGATGTCCTGACTTTTCGTCACATGAATTCATAAGACAATCCTTACTGTGAATGAACATGCATCCTTCCAGGACATTGGGTGGATTATTACTGTTTTGTATATTGCCATATTTATATATAATCCTGAAGTTTTATGTCTGTGTTAGAACTTAATTATTAGAGAATGTACCCTTTTTTACCTTTTTCCTCACTCTTTCTTAAATAATCATGCATAATTAACATGTTTTGATTATTCGATTAATCAAGACCACATATATATCACTCTTGGTATCTGTGAATTCATGTTTTGATAACCTGTATGATTGTGTAAATTATATGTTGATATACATTATGTAACTTAGTATTACAAGAGTCTTGAATAGTTCCTTTAGAAACATCCAATCCAGTTACCTATGCCGATGCTCTGCTTGAGACAATGGATCATAAAACTTTCCCTCCACAAGCTTTGAGTTGTCATTGGTCCCTGACCTCTGGGAGGAGAGACCATTATCAATGGATAAAAGTCAGATGCCACCTTCCTTTGCAGCCTTCCTTTGCTTCTATTGCCTGTACATATTCCGTTTGCAGGCCTGGACCAAACCTCAAAACCTTCAGACAGCCATATGCTTTTCAGAAGAGAGAAAGAGAACACGTCGAGCTACTTGTAACTCCATAAGCCACACTAGTGTCAGACTAGCATCGAATATTGTACACAATCATTATTTTTCATTGCTTAATCACTTTAAAACATTATAGTAAAATAATTGGTTTCGTTTCTTTTTGCATTGCAAAATGCGATACTGACTTGGCATGGACAAAATAGCATCTAAATTACATTTTTTATACATTTTTTTTATACCCTACCCTTGCTAACTTCTCTCAGTTTCATTAATCTGATTGTTTGCCTATACTTAAGTTGTAACTGAGTGCACTAATGGTGGAATACTTTCAACGAATTGAACTGGAACATCCTAAACCCATAATCGTGGCTAACGTTATCAAGCTTACTAACTATGCTCACAGAGTTTTTGGTGGATGGGGTAGGGGTCTCTGTCAGTGATTGAATCAGAAATATTGCAGAACAGGGTATTTTTCACAGGTTGGTGGAGTGATGAAGACATGAAGAAGACATTTACCCTTTAAATAGAATTTATTTTGAAGTTCAGGGAGACAACATACAACGGTTAACCTAACAAGAACAGGCCAAGACTGAGGGAAATACAGGGATTAAATACACAAGGTTTGATTAGACAATGAGGCACAGCTGGACAATACCAATGAGGTGAAAGATACAAAGGCACTCGCCTCTGCCGTCTACCATGGCTTTAGTGCTCACGTTTACTTCCAGGTTGGATCGCAGGTTTCCTAAAGGGGTGGGGTGCTACCAGGGTCCCTAATTTAAAAGTCTGGAAGGACTTTTTGCATGTTTATATGTCATTTTTCTTTTACAAAGATGTTGTGAAATAGCATTTCAAATGATTGCTGATTAGTTGCATATGTTTTATCTGTTTATTTTCTGTTGCTATAGATGTCTAGTTTTTTATTTTTTATTTTTTTATTTTTTGCTTCCTTGCTACATAGGTAGTTTAGTTCAATTTCAATTCTTTGTATTTAAGCCAGCCCTTCTCAGCCTTTGGGGAGAGAGTGGAGAGAGAGTTTGGGAGAGAGCGAGTTAAACTGAATTTACGTCTTTTTAAGATAGAACAAGTGTATGCAGAGTTAACCGTTTATGTATAATATATATATATATTTATTTTTTTATAGAGTCACGACACATCAGGGCAGTGCTGTGTCCAGGTGCAGGTCCTTCATCTGATCTGGATACGCTCCGGATCCGGCTAACCACGGAATAAACAAAGACCAGTATCAGCGTAGATGCCATTCTTCTTCTGATGTATCGAGTACATCAGGTGTTATGGGAATGTTTCCGGTTCCGGCTGATCTAAATTATGCAGCCTAACAATAATTTTACATGATTTGGATTAAAAATGTATATATATTGTGTTATGTGTATGCCAGGTTGAAGAGATGTGTTTTTAGTCTACATTTAAACTGTTTAGGAAGACTGTTCCAGAGTTTAGGAGCTTAATAGGAAAAGGATCGACCGCGAGCAGCTGACTTTGATATTCTAGGTATTATAAGCTGGTCAGTATTTTGGGATCGCAATAGACGTAAAGGACTATAATGTGTTAAGAGATCGCTCAAGTACTGTGGAGCTAAACCATTTAATGCTTTGTAAGTAATTAGCAAGATTTTAAAATGTATTTGGTGTTTAATAGGAAGCCAGTGCAGGTTTGACAGAACTGGGCTAATATGCTTATACTTCCTGGTTCTAGTAAGAACTCGAGCTGCTGCATTTTGGACCAGCTGGAATTTGTTAATTAAGCGTGCAGGGCAACTACCTAGTAGAGCATTACAATAATCTAGCCTTGAACTCATAAACGCATGAACTAACTTTCGCAATTTATATATATTTTTAAGATGGAAGAATCCCATTTTACAGATGCTAGAAACATGGCTTTCAAATGAAAGATTGGTATCAAAGAGCACACCCAGGTTTCTAACTGACGACGAAGACTTGACAGGGCAGCCATCAAGTGTTAGGCAGTAGTCTAGATTATTACGTGCTGAACTTTTTGGTCTAATAATTAGGATCTCTGTTTTTTCTGAATTAAGCAGTAGAAAGGTATTAGTCATCCAATTTTTTATATCAGTTATGCATTCTGTTAATTTAGTGAATTTGTTCATTTCATCTGGATGAGAAGAAATATAGAGCTGAGTATCATCAGCGCAAGAGTGAAAGCTAATGCCATGCTTCCTAATAACTGCACCCAAAGGAAGCATGTACATGGTGAAAAGCAATGGTCCTAGTACTGAACCTTGAGGAACTCCATACTGAACCCGTGATTGATATGACACCTTATTTACTGCTACAAACTGATAACGGTCAGATAAGTATGATGTGAACCAGGCTAATGCAATTCCACTAATGCCAACATAATTTTCAAGTCTATTCAGAAGGATTTTGTGGTCGATTGTATCAAATGCCGCACTAAGGTCCAGTAACACTAACAGAGAGATACAACCACGATCGGATGATAAGAGCAAATCATTTGGAACTCTCTTTTGTGAAGCCACAACACGCAAATCCTTGAGGCGGATGGGACCCTACAAATCTTCGTGTCCTGGATGTTCATCCCACAAATCTCCAGCAACTGCAAGATGCTATCCTATCAATGTGGGCCAACATTTCTAAAGAATGCTTTCAGCACCTTGTTGAATCAATGCCACGTAGAATTAAGGCAGTTCTGAAGACGAAAGAGGGTCAAACACAGTATTAGTATGGTGTAATAATAATCCTTTAGGTGAGTGAATATACATATATAGACACACACAAATTGACTCACCTAGTTACCTTGACAGATTCTGCATGTCTCTGCCTTCCCTGACTTTCTCTCTCAGCTGGTTCATAATCCTAGCCGGGGATACGGGGGAGTTCTCTTGGTTTGGGATAAATTCAGAGCTTGAAACTTCCGCTCTGACACCATGTCATATAGGCTCTTTTACTATTTTCGATAATTTAGAATCTCTGTTTATAAGCTCTGTAGAAAAAGTCTGTGCCTATGGACTGAGAACATGATTTGCATGTGTGTGCTGTCCCCTTTTCTGCAGGTTTGTGTTCTTGAGGTTAGGCTGTGTCGTTTTCAGGGGCTTGTATTTTGAGGTCTATTCCCGGGCCACAAAAATGTTGTTGTTGTGTGAGTGACCAGAACACATTACAAGTTTTCTGTTTTCATTTGAAAACGGTGTCTTGTACACGGCCCCTAAGTTAATAGTTAATTATTTCACAACACATATGAATCAAAAACTTACTTAAGCTGGACAATGACTTTCTTATATAGCTAATGTCAAGCCAAAAACAATATTCATTTGCTTTAATTTCCTATTGGCACTATAAAGCTGTTTTGAGACAATCTGTATGATGACAATCAAGGTGACTTAACTTGACTTACCTCAGATGTTGGATCTGGGAATGACATCACACTCGAGTTGACCATATTCCAGCACACAAGTCAGAAAACCAAGATGGATGCATCCAGGAAAGCCATTCCTGCAAGTTTTCAAGTCAGAACTTGAGTGCTGCTTATTCATATATAACCAGTTAGTGACTGTGTTTGTGTTTATTTTTTTTAATTTTTTTACCATTTCAAATGTTTTATTTAGTCTTAAATTAATAAATTCATTACAAATATGTCCGGTGAGTTGCCCAGGTTTAAAATTAGTCAACTGTGATTCATTAGAACTGTATATACCATATAATGAAATGTATTTTCAGTTTGCATCAGTGTAGATTAGTAATCAAAACGTTCTTGTATGTGGTTTAATGCAAAATAAAATATCCTGTTCCGTCACGCAAGCTCTCCTGTGAATCCTGTTAAGTGCTTTATGTCTGTCACAGTCTGTTTTCATTCTGTTGTGATCACAGTCACCTGTGTCCCGTTAATCATCTCCTTCACCTGTCCATCGTTAATCAGTTCCTTTATTTGGTTAAAGTATTTATACCCTGTGTTCTCCCTTATTTTCTGTGTGTTTCACCTGTATCCCAAGATTTTGTCATTAAAAGACATTTAAATTGCTCTGCCGGAGTCTTTGTGCTACATTTAGACACGCACCCCATGCAATGTCCATTAGTCTACAGTTAGTACAGAATTAGAATAATTATGTATTTTTGGATGCTTGCTTAAGTTTTCTTGGGTAAACTATATTCTTCACGCATTTGGAAAAGCCTTTCAGCTATGTGTTATAGTTTTTATGAAAGCTATATTGTGTCAGAGCGATACTTTCATAAAGCATTTATTTGGCTATCAACGCAAATTTGGATTCAATTTTACTTGTTCTTACTGGCAGTTTGGTTTTTTAAAGGTTTAACAGGACAAGCCTGTTTGGCAGTTACAGTTTTTTTTCCTGTACATATTTATGTAATTTTTTAATAAAGTGTAATTTGTTGCACATTGGAATACTTAAAAGAGTATTCTGTTGCACACTGGTACCTATGGAATAAGTAATACCGTTGTAATTTCTACTGCTTATTGAAATTCAGCTCACTGTATGTTGTTTGTTGACAAAAAACAACGAATCAGGTGGGGTGTCATTTCTTAGGGGTGCCCCTTTACAAGTTTAGCTTGGGGCCCCCAGAAGTGTAGGACCGGCTCTGATTATGAGGACCCAAAGTCCTTTTACTGTAGTATGTATTCAGGTTTCAAGCCACACCCTCTAAATTATATTATACTTGTATTTCAAAATGCATACTAAACCGATAATACAAAAATGTAAAAATTCAGTATGCTTTCTGTGATGGGTAGGTTTAGGGTTAGAGGCAAGACAAGTATAAAAAAACATTACACCTATGTAATGTCCTCATATTGTGTGTGCGGGGTGGTTCTTGTTCTGGTAAACCCTACATTATGGGGACAAATTTCCCATATTAGATGGCAATACTCTGGACATGTTTTGATCCCTGTGAGGAAAGGAGCTTTTAAATCATACAAAGATGTTTTTCAGAAGTGTAAAAGATTTGTGTTTAGTGTTAGGGGTTAGAATATACAGTTTATACAGAAATAGAATCATTATTTTTTTATGAAAAATACCCATAAAACACATAAACCCAACAGGTGTGCATGTGTGTCTCATGAAGGAATACTTTTATGCATTTCTGTATTTTGATTAAAAATCGTGTTACATTAAAATGAAGCAAAACAAAATTTCTTGAGTGTAAATTGAGTATAGTTAATCACACTTGCAAGGGCTCAATGAAAATTATTAAGTTGGAATTCAGATAAATGGCTGGTTAAACAAACTCTCAATCCTAAGTATTAACATTTGGCATCTAATTTTACAGTTTGTGAACGATACATTAAATGGATTTGCTGCAAAATGATACTGCTCCATTAATGCAGTCGTATTTCATTCAAAAGATTAATCAGAGTGGTAGCTTTATGCAATCAGTCACAATAAACACAAGCACCAATAGCATTTCACAATCAAAGCTGAGTCTGTTCTTCACACAAAGCAATCATTTGGTCTCATATAACTTGCACTATTTGTAACTTTTGAATAAATTGTGACTATTTGTATACCTGTTATATGTTACACAGGTTATATTTTGATAAATGGTTAGGTTTATGATTAGGATTCAGGTCATGTAACAAAGCATGTCTAAATAGCATAATTTAAATAAAATGATTGTGGCTGTTTAAATCATACTACCGCATAATGATGTCATAATTATACCCCAATGTAAAGTGTCATATAATTCCCTATGCTTCTATGTATTGGGAAGATTTCTAATTGAAAGCAATTGAGTTCCTAGTTTGTTGAGATAGTAATGCTTAGGGGAACCTTATGAAATCTTTATGGTGATGGTAAAGGTGCTTGACCTTGCTTCAGTTGTTGATGTCTTGGGAGTGCGAATGGGATGCATGTCTAGAGACCAGAAATTAGAGACCATTTAAAAAAAATCAAATCACTTTTGTGCCAATAATTCTGCCAATGGCGTGTTAGATGTGCATGATATGTTGGGTCTTTTCACAAGTGTTTCAACAAGATAAATACTTGTTACACTAAAATGCACACTCATAAAGACGATCTTTATGGAGACTTAGGGGCAAAGAAAGAGACTGTCCACATCAGACAGAGCCCTGTGTGTATAGATGCTCTGTCTTCACACTGCAGGCTACCTTTCATTACCTGCTAGCGGGTTGAGAGACTGCCTCCATTGTGTTTAATAGTTTTCATGGAGAACGAAAATAGCCTCCAGGCTCCCAAAGCATATTGCAGTCTGAACCCTAACCTTTCTGTTGCCATGGCAACTTTTGCAAGTGTTTGTACTGCCCAATTATCTCTCATATTTGGAGGAGGGCTCTGGGATACCTGCTGGCTCTGACCTATTTGGGTTTAGTGTCAGCGACAGACCCGTTGAAATGATCTAGACTGTGAGGTTTTTTATATACATTCAGCAGTCATGACAGAACCTTGAATTCTGAACTTAAGGTGTGTAAAGTGCCCTTTTGGAAAGGTAAGAGAAATGGTTGGAACAAAAATAAATGGGCTCCATAAGCCACTGTGTATGGGGATTTCACAGCGTGACCTTGCAAGATTACATGAATACTCCCCGAGAGGAGTGAGAGACTGATATGTGAGGTGTAAACCCATTGAAAAGAAAGCGTGTGTGAGAAATCAGTCCTCTGTTCACCACTAACAAGCTACAAGATCAAAAGATGTGTGCTTGAGGATTTGGTCGTCCATTCATTGCACTGCCCTTCCTTCTTTTACCTTTTCATCTATCTTTTGACAGACAACTCCGTGGAAGTCAATGGAGTGTGATATGCAGGCGTCACAGTTGTAGATATCTCAGGATGTTGTTGAGGAAAAGGTTCGGCGTGAATGGAAGCGAAACAGTTTTGCTGCCACTTGCGTTTGCATTGTGACATCTCTATTCTAGCTGCTCACAACTTCCTGAAGGATACTGCTTCAGTGATTATGAGTCTTACAGTGAAGTGATGTGTGAGGATTTCTACAATGAGACACATGCTGAAACTATTCAGTGAAATTAGTACTAATCAGTTCTGCAGGATTTAGATGCATTTGTAGACATGATTGCAGGCATTGCGTTAAAGGCATTATATTGATATTCTTTACACATTGTGGTTAGGGTTTATTTATAAAAGTAAAATACTTCAACCACTTAACTTATTGATGCCATATGCTGTATATATATATCAGACAGAGCGTATATATTTTCCCATATATATATATATATATATATATATATATATATATGGGGAAATCTGAATCTGTTGTTTTAAACTACATTTTTAAATAAGATTATATAAATTCAAATTCAAAAGTATTTATTGTCATATGCACAGACAGAAAGTTATACACAGACATGTTTCCCTGCACAATGAAATTCTTACTTTGCCGTCCACAATAAATGTCATACAATAAGTAAAATAATCTAAATAATAATAATAATAATAAAATCAATAAAATAAAATATAAAATATATAAGTTATAAGATATAAAATATATAAGATATAATATATAAAATATAAAATATAAAATTTAAAATCTATAAAATAAAATATAAAATCAATAAAATAAAATAAATAAATAATAAAAAAATAAGAGCAATAAAGTCAATAAAGTGAGTGTAGGTTGATTGTTATGTCCATATTATGTTTATGATTATATATTCTGATATATTCTGAAAGTGCAGGTTTTCAGTGTGTAGAATATTCCTTGGAAAAGCAATGTGGTATTTTAGCAGTTACAGAACTGAAATGTGAACTGAAAAGATACAAACTCAAATCCTTGAATTGGTTGTTTCTGATATATCATAAAATATTGCCAGGATGTTAACAAACACTATATTCATACATGTAAAATGAAATCAGTGTAAGATCCTTTCCCCTAGCAGCACAATAAATTACTTTATAAATCCAAAAATAGTTGGTGTTCCCTTTACTCATGTTGAATGCTATATAAATGTAAATTTATTTAGGAAAATTGGATCTGAAATTAAACATATATCCTGTAGCTCAACTGTGAGGTGCTAACAGTGCTCGAGGTCACAGATTTGATTTCTATTAAACATACAAAATGATAAAAAGTATTTTTTGTCTGGAAAAGTATCAAGAGATTCATCTCCTTTTCTATTAACTAAACTACCGGTAATGTCTGTGGCACCAAGGATTCTGTACCTTTCAACAATAAAAAATTTTCTTCTCTTAGCTGTTCCCCAAGTAGTTGAGTATCACAAGCACACTGCTGGACTTCTAGAACAGGAAGGTGCACCACTCCTCTAGCAGAAGGTCAAGACAAGTTGTACAGAAAACATATCAAACATAATCTGTCATGTACAAACTCACATGCTTTCCTTCCCTTATCTGAGAAACTGCACTGTGGCCTCCGTGCACCCTGCCTGCACCACTACAGCCCTCTGGCTTCTTATCCTCATTAATGGACTCAAATTCTTAGTATTCAAAGCTTAGCATGCTGCAGTAGTAGGACTCCAGTAGGAGTCATCACTCCATCCTGAAACATGCCCAGCTCATTAAAATATTCTTCAGGGCTACTATTCATAAAGCCCCCTTCTCACCAAGAACAAAATGAAAAACCCATTTAAATCTATGAAAAGCATCCTGATTGTTTTCATTATTTTACAAAAGCACAGTATGATTTGTTTATAGAAATAAAAGTAGTACATTGACAGTTTGCATTACTCTTATCTGTATAGCAAAAATTACAGTATTTTAAGTTAATTGGAAGTCAAAAAACACAAAAAACACAAATATGCCTCTATTATTAATACACATTTATCTCGGTTAATATTAGTGCAAGCATACTTGTAAAGCTGCTACTACTTACAGGTTTCAACAAGGGCTAAATGAGAAATTTGGAGAATTATAAAGTTGCTTACCATTTGTATAGGTTATGCACTGCATGTGGCTGGTTTTTCACTTTTTGAGAAGGAAGTTCTCCGCCAGGCTCCTTACAGAATTGGCTGTAAGTTAATTTGAATCATCTGTATAATGTGCTGATGGAGTTTAAAAGTGAATATCAAAGTTTGTTATTACCGTTCTGTACTGAAAACACTGCTAATCAGAGTCAAGGATCTGTTTATTAACATTTCACTCACTTTACACTATTAATAAATATGATGTCAGTTTTGATTATTA
The DNA here is from genome assembly GCA_037043235.1 of Rhodeus uyekii. Taxonomy (NCBI): domain Eukaryota; kingdom Metazoa; phylum Chordata; class Actinopteri; order Cypriniformes; family Acheilognathidae; genus Rhodeus; species Rhodeus uyekii. The sequence goes on along the minus strand of JAWRVZ010000191.1, from coordinate 1,100,414 downwards.
AAAGCTTTCCCTATTTTATTCCATTTAATTTACAGTTTTACTCTGTTCAATGGCAGTCGTTTCTGCTCATGTAAACTGCACTACATGTTGAATTATTAAAGGAGCAAGGCACTCATTCAAGAGTTTGGCTTGCTGTGTATCTATATTCACGCTAGGAAAGCAAACATATAGCGAGAACAGTAGTTCATCATTGTCTCATCACTGCGTATTTAAGATTCTCCTACAGTGTCTGGTATTGTTTGTCCTTGTTGCACGCTGTATATTGCCTGCATCTCACAATTCGATTCTGAATTTGTTTGATTTAAAAATAAGCTTTTTGGAATCTTTTTCATTTCTCTTCATCATCTGAACCTACATGTGGAATATTGTCACTATTTTATTGTTCTACTATCAGCCCACTTTCTTAGAACAGTGAATAATGATATAGGTATTAATAGTTAATTTAATGTATCCTAATCTCATAAGAAAATTTGACTTTGACTTGAAAGTGACTTTCTTGAGAGCTATACTTCATGTTTTGAATGCACCTTTACCTATTATGCAAATAGTACATATTACTAGATTTGGATAATCAAGATGATAAACTGTAGAGACAAGTGAAAATGAGGGCTGTAAATACTGATTTTGTGTTGTTAAACAATTTTAGATTGGTGATTTTTGCCAAGAAAGTTTACTTTGATGATAGCTGTCAATGGAGTATGCAGGAATGTTCCCAATAGTCTTACCATACTGGGGGAAACTGTGTACAAAACCAGTGAAAAAAAAGCAGATCAAACCACAGTGGTGTGCCTCACAGTAAATCGTCTCTTAGTAGCAGCTCATGATGTTCCCTTAAATTGTCCGCAATTTAATTTGAAGATTAGATCAGGACCTTGAATTTCCCAAGGATCCAAGATCAGTCTACCTTAGGTCCACCAGATACTGCAAACATCTAATGCAGAAGCATCTGAAAAGATTTTACAGGGAAGGCTGATAATGTAAGGTGCAGAATGAGGTCTGGCAGGGAAGAGGGTTGAGAAATTAAATGTGAAAAGTTGATGTGTACATAGACTGGGGGTTGAAGTTTATTGAAGTGAGAAAATAGCTCAAGTTACAGAGGGACAACTAGGATAGCAAGACTTTGCCCAGGCTCGAGTGAAGGCCCAAGTCTGTGGTGGGGGTGAGTGGTTGAGTTTGGCAAATGACATTAGGCAGCAAAGCAGGTTGGTTGAGATTTGGATCCCATTTGAGGAATCTGCCAAAGGACCAGTCAACCTGAGAATTGCGGAGGGCCAACCAAGGAAAGCCAATAATCAGCTAATAATCAGATCTACAGGATGGAACAGAGAACTTACTTGGCTTTTGATCTGTTCTCTTCATGTAAACAGATTAATTGCTCCCCTGCGTCCTTCACTGTGCCAGGGTACCAAGAAACATCAAATTGAGTTGGCTTCCAAGCAAATTGTAAGATTGTTTTATTTATGGCCTTTCTCTTTCTGATTTATTCATTGGAAATGCTGAAGGCAGAAGTGAATAAATTGAACATCATAACAGAAATATTTACAGTAATTGGATTCATTATATTTCTTTGGAAAAACCAACCAACCTTGATCAACTGCTTCTTCAGAATACATAATAGATGCTGACGTATGGATGTCTAGACGCACTGTAAAAGACGATGTATACATGTAGCATTTCTGCAATTATTTAATGTTTTCTGCTTAACAAGTGGACTGATAATCAATAGCCAGAGCAGATTAGAGTTTGTAACTTGACTGTTGCAAAATGTTTCAGAGATTGAGGTTAGTTTTGTTCATGCCACAACCCTAAATCGAAATGCTTTAAACATGTAAATCGAAGCACATTTCTAAAAGCAACACAATCTAGAAAATGATGATAAGCACAAAAACTATTTAAGACTCAAGTAAATGCCACAATGTAGTCAGTAAACAACTGAAAACGTCTCGGGTTACGTATGTAACCCTGGTTCCCTGAGGGGAACGAGACGCTGTGTCGAAGCACTAGGGGAAATAGCCTTGCGTGAGTCACATGAAGATCTATGCAACCAATGAGAAACGAACGCGTGTGAATGCGTCACTGCCGGCCGCAGCCGGTGACGTCATGAGGCAGAGCATAAAGCGCGTCTGAAACCGGGGCGCGTCAGCCATGAATGCCTGAAGCGGGCCCGGAGGCGCCAGGAGCTGAGGCCAAGACACAGCGTCTCGTTCCCCTCAGGGAACCAGGGTTACATACGTAACCCGAGACGTTCCCTTTCTGGGAACTCGAGCTGTGTCGAAGCACTAGGGGAACGCTATGCCAACGCCACCTCAGCGACGTCAGCATCCGGGTGTGTCCCAGCTCACTGAGAGAGCACCCTGGTTCCCGGGGCGGCATCGAGGTCTAGCTGGTGGAACCTCATGAATGTGTGCGGTGAGGACCAGCCGGCCGCAGCACAAACATCAGACAAGGCGATTCCGGAGAGGAGAGCCTTGGATGCTGCCATGCTCCTAGTGGAGTGGGCTCAGACCCTCAAAGGAGAAGCATGTCCGGCCGACTCGTAAGCTAGACAGATAGCCTCGACTATCCACCTGCTTAGTGTTTGCTTAGAAGCTGGAGCCCCCTTAGGGGTCCTAAAGCCAACGCAAACGAACAGTTGGTCCAACCTACGCCAAGTGGCAGTCTTGGAACGTAAGCGTCCAGTGCTCGCACTGGACAGACCTTGTTCTTGCTCCTGCTCATGATCATCAAATGGGGGAGGGCAGAAGGCCTGCAGCATGATAGACCGAGCCACCTCAGTGGGAACCTTGGGGATATAGCCTGGCCTCGGGTGGAGAAATGCCTTTCCCATCCCGGGCGCAAACTGAAGACATGAAGGGGCCACTAAGAGGGCCTGAAGATCCCCGACCCTCTTGAGCGAGGCGATTGCCAGCAAAAGAAGGGTCTAAAGAGAGAGGTACTTAATAGAGATTCCTCTAAAGGTTCAAGGGGCGGCTGGGACAGGCCTAGGAGTACCACGGACAAGTCCCAAGCCGGCACCCTGGTCTGTGCCGCAGGTCTCAGCCTTAGTATACCACGGAGGAAACGAGTGACTAGGGGGTCCCTGCCCAAGGGTACCCCACCCAGAGGTACGTGGCAAGCCGCTATAGCAGACACGTAGACCTTCAAGGTGGAGGGGGACAGCCCTGCCACAAATCTTTCTTGCAGGAACTCCAGTACTTTGCCAACTTGACAGGTTACTGGGTTCACCTGCCTTTCACTACACCAAGAAGTGAAGAGCTTCCACTTCAGGGCGTAGAGTTTCCTCGTGGAGGGAGCTCTGGACTGAAGGATGGTCTCAACAACCTCGGCTGAGAGACCGGCCTCTATGAGCTGGGCCCCCTCAGGGGCCAGACCCACAGTTTCCCAGAACTCCCGGGAGCAGAGTGATGGGAGGAAAAAGCGTACAGGCGTAGCCTCGGCCACGCCTGTACCATAACAACCCGCCCCAGAGGCCCTGGATGTTTAAACGAAAGCCACAGAGGGCAGAGAAATTCTTACGGAGGCAAACAGGAGACCTGTGCCTGCCGTATCTGTCCCAAATCTGCTCCAAACAAGGGGACCAAGGGTTCCAGCCCTCGGGGAGAACCCCTGGTTTTCAGCCACCACTGCAGGGGTCTCGCACACAGTCGGCCCCATGGAATAATCGCTGGAGCCGCTGCATGGACCCTAACACCTCAGAGTGTCTCACGTGAGTGGCTGCCCCTCGATACTCTTGACGGCTGAACGAAGGCTTGAATGCGCTCGGGGAAGAGCCGAGCCAACATAGCCACTGAGTCCCAAAGACTCCCAAGAAAGTGGTTCTCTACGTGGGAGAAATAACACTCTTCTTGGTGTTCAGCGTAAGAGTGTCACTCGTCGCTTAACAGCTCAACGAACGGCCTGGATGCTCTCGGGGAGGAACCGAGCAGACATGGCCACTGAGTCCCAAATGACTCCCAAGAAAGTGGTTCTCTGAGTGGGAGAAAGTACACTCTTCTTGGTGTTCCGCCGTAAGCATCGACGAGAACCAGGAGTTCTTCCGCATGCTCAGGGTGCGTGGGCATCGCCCCGTGACCTTGATTGCGAAGCGGGTACCCCTCAGGGAGAACCCCTGGTCTTAGTCTTAACCCCAGCTCCTCTGTGTGCGGGCACAACACCTCGATGTTGTGCTGCCCTTGCAAGTACAGAGGAGCTTAGAGCAGCCGGACCAAACACGGAAGCACTGATACTGGTACGCCTTCCCCCCTGAAGGCGAACCACAGGAACTTCCTGTTGTGGAAGGATGGGAATGAGGGATTTATATGTCTCTGATGTCGATCGTGCCGGACCCGTTATAGGACCTAATCTGTACTACGATCCGCCTGAGCGTCGCATCTCTTCGCATCAATTTAAGAGACAAAAATCCAGAATGAGCCGCAACCTTCCATCCTCCCTTCGGAACTATGAAGTAACAGCTGAAAAGCCCGGACTTGCTGTTCACGAGGGGTCCATACCCGATGGCCCCTTTCGCCAGCAGAGTGTCTACTTCTTGTTCCATGACCAGAGCCTGCTGAGGGCCTACAGCAGACTGTAGGACCCCCGAGAACCGGGTTGGTGAGACCCCGAACTGAATGGTGTACCCTAAGGTGACCGTGCGCAGGACCCACTGAGAGATACCGGGTAGCCGTGACCACGCATCCCGGAACTCTACTAGGGGAACCAGCCTCCCGGGGCTGGCCTCTGGTGCTGATAGCATGTCCACCACTGGGCCGGGATTTCCGGATTCCCGGGTGGAGTGCTCTAGGACCCTCCTCGGAGGGGGTGGTTTTCCCATGGCGGGCTGACTGGTCAGCTGCTCCAGGGATACACCACCTTGTTGCGGCTTGGCGTCAGGGCCGCTTGCTCTTAGCCTTCTTAGCGCTCAGGACAACCCTCAGATCGCCCCTCTTGCCAGAGGCTTGAGCCTGTCGACCCGACCCCCCGGGATTAACCGGAGGAAGACGGGTGGCGACACTTCGTTTTTGAGCGGCCCTGTGTGAAGAGCTGCTATCAGCACCAGAGGCCAGCCCATGATGTCAGTATATCATTGGAGTCATGAAAACGTTGTGGTGCTCTCAGCATTTTAAAGTCTGGAGGTCCAAAAATTGGTAGTCTACTACGTGGTCTACTTAGATCAGTGGTTCTTAACCTTTTTGGAGGTACTGAACCCCACCAGTTTCATATGCGCGTTCACCGAACCCCTGGTGCAGGTTCATCAAAAAGAGTCACTATAATACAATATTATACAACACTATAATACATCAGTCTATAATTCCTCTGTTTGAAATACAAACTGAATAAAATGAATAAAATACTATATACTATGGAATCCCCTCTTATATACAGATAATTTATCATGCATGTTCTTTAATTATATTCTTGATTAACACACTGACTTTAACAGCTGTTTTACAGAACGTGTCATGTTTGCTGTGATCTCGCATTTACACGCTTTGACCATGGAGAAGCACGAGAAATTAAGTCATTATTTCGAGAAAGTTTCTTGTTATTTTGAGATGCTAAGTCATTATTTCGAGAAAGTTTCTTGTTATTTCGAGATACTAAGTCAATATTTCGTCCTATTATGTCTTTTTTTTTCTCAACTGTGGCAGAAACGGGCTTCCATAAATATCTTTGCCTCAGCTCTAGATTGATAATCACAGGCATCCAATCACAACTGACCTCTGGAGAAAAGGGAACTAATCAATGACATTTTATGTTACTAATAAATATGTTACTATTAAAGATCGAACCCAGGTTAAGAACCATTGACTTAGACTGTGTTATAGTCTTTGGTTACACTACATCATAAACTAAAGCGTCCCATGTTTTCCCTGTGGAAATGTTTCATCTTCCTGTCTGTTTTATTTATTTATTTATTTTTTTTCATGCTTGCAATAGTATCATCACTTCTCATTTGGATTATCTTTTGGCATATGTGTTAATGTAATGAATACTGCTGGCTATGACCATGTGTCGGTGTGACACCTGTGGGGAAATGCTCTGTGGATACTGAATAACTAAACTATGAATGCATATGAATGATTTGAGAATGGCTTTTAGCTATCACTTCCTTGTAATTTGTGAATTATGTGCTTATGATTTACTGCCTATGGTTAGTTATTTGAATAAGTAGCTTTGTGTAATACATCTTAGCATTCATTGGATACAATGTTCAGTGCTGTCCATGTTGTTAAGCAAAGTATTGTATTTATCTACTATACTTTATATATCTTATCTCTTGATTTGCATATGAAATGTGTAACATTGATTCAAAACGTTAATGTTCTTGGTTGTGCTGTGGTAATTCTTGCAGAATTCCAGCTAGAGTTAAACTGAAGCCTTTTTGGCAGCCTATAACAAAATATTACAGAAACATCACTCTTTTTATTGCCGTGCCCTCTTGTAGTTGTATTGCTCTGTGGGTGCTGTAAATTATAACCATCATTGTGATTGGAAAGCACCCGGGATCTCCTGCCTTTTGTGTACTGTACATGTGCAGTTCTTTATTTGTTCTATTGCTGTCTTTCTATGTTTTAGCAATATGAAACGGGACCACAAGCAAAATGAATACTGGGCCATAACAGAATGAAACAGATGTCTTTAATGCTAAGCGCCACATTATGCTATGCCAATTATGGGCTGATGTTTTACAAGCTAAGCTGTCCCAAAAGCCCTCTGCTCTCTTAATCGTGTCTTGGCCTGGGGCTAAGATAAATCTTGGTGTTATAAATTCTATGGTAATACCAGTGCTTCTCTAAGTATTGATCATTTTTCTAAATGTCACTCATTGCATATGGCTCTCATCTCTGTTTTATGGGAGACTGTTCCTAAGGGGAGCCTCTTTATATGATGGTTGGGTCTCACAGTCCTTCTACTGCTACTGTAACGGTTTCATTAAAGTTCATTAAAGATTGGAAAGTTTGACAGGTTAATGTATGTTGGTAAAGGGAGGTTTGTGTTTTGAAGCGTTATTGGCGTCAGATTGAAGAACACACTCTTGACTGCATGTGTAAATGAGGAAAGAAAAAGAATGTTGTCAGTATGAACTGATAAAACATTCGGCTCTTCTTGGTTAATGGAGGTTCTTGGAGGTTATCAGCTCTGGAGGACACACACACACACACAAATAAAAACACACCTGATTGCCACAGGCTCAGTTGATGATTAGATCTGGGAATGTGTTTACCTTTTGTGAAGAAGTGACATTGTGAAGAAATGCCAGCGGTGGATTTCGGAGACCCTTTCTCTGTTTTTAAGAAAAAAACAAAGCAATAAACTTTATAACATTACTTTAATGACTTTATGCTAGAAAATAACTACACTGTAAAAAATGGCCACAATTTAACGAGAACTAGCATCATTTTCCTAAGATACTGAATTTAGACTTGTACTCTGAAACCACTGCAGGCTAGACCATTTTCTTTCATAACTCAATTAATTACTGTAAGAAAAAATGCATATTGTACTGCATTGGGGGCTAATAGTGTAGATTTCAAGTAACCACTTTGATTGTCACCTTCCAGTTTTTCTTCATTTTATAGCTTTAAAAAACAATACAATGTAATACTACAATTGCATTACTCGGAGAAACTGATGACTGACTAAAATGAACTTCATAAAGTACAATAATAAATGTGTGTGATGTGAATTTGTAATACTTTTTTTTAGCTAGCTAAGTGGTTGCTTCCTCTGAACTTTTGTTTTTAATAATCAAGCAGTTTTTAGACGTTTAAATGTATACACATTTTCATAATTTTATAAATTTCATATACAGTGGAACCCGTTTATGTCGACGGTCTCGGGGTTTGCAAAAAAGCGTTGAGATAACCGATGATCGAGATAACCAAAAGCCAATATGACAATTTGTTTGATGAAGCGATCGGCATGCTATAAAAAAATGTACATACATTGTATATGTTTGTGTAGTGGGGCTCCTAAGTTATCAAGGGTTGGGCTTAAGCAGTCAACATCCAATCACGTAGCTTTAGGGCAAATATAAAGGGGGCAACTAAGGTATCGCTCGTGCGTCACTGCTGGTGGACCGCCCCCTTCCGGTGTCCCTTCCGTTTCGTGGAGCGCCTCGATTCAAATCTGAGTTTTTGGTTGGCGGCTGCCTACCCCTTATCAACGCGTGTTCAGTTTGTCCTGTTGTATTGGCCGTGCGTACATGTCCTCGCGCTGTATTTGGCGAAAATGGTGTGACTGCGCGTGATATCAACAATATACAGGAGGAATGATCGGGCGCCAGCTTGTTGCTGGTTAGATACAACCAACGTATAAGAGGAAGAATCTACAGAGCCTGCAGGGCGATATATTGACACTGCTGTTTTCTTTACGTTGTTTCCTCCACACTGTTTCTTCTATACCATTCCTTCCGTACTGATTTTCCCGAACATCAATCCTCTCAGCGAGCAATCGCCGTGCGTTGCTTCCCCGGAGATTTTGTTCCTTTAGTAATTAATGTTTTTTTTGGTTTTGTTATTTAGTTTCATTTTGTGTGGATTTCTTTAGTTTATTTAATTCGTTTTCTGTCTTGAACTTGCTTATTTCGTTTGCTGATAATTCATTCAGCGTTTGTTTAATTTATTGTTTATTTCTTTTTGACCTCTGGTGTTATATTTATTTCGTTTGTTGATAATTCTTCCAGTGTTTTGCTTTCGTTTAGTTTATTGTTTTTTTTCTTTGTTATCCCTGGTTGTTTTGATTCATTCATTACATTGTCTTGTAGTTTTTTTCGTTTTATTTATTATATATATCTTGTTTCATTCCTGTCTGTGCTTACTATTTGTTGTCTTATTGTGTGAATATGTACTCTTGATTTCATTTAAGTATTGTGGAACATATAATTTTGTAATTGAGTTAAACCATTAATTTTCCCTTTTTTTTGTTATAGGAACTGAGGCTTCGAGGCAGGCCTTTAGTGGATTCTCGTGTGCGGTGGTGGGCCTTTGTCACAGTGTGTGAGTGTGTTTGTGTGTTCCCGTGTGAGATTACCCTTGTGTGCAGTGAGATCTTGCACTTGGTGGTAAGAGTTCTCCTTTTCGTAGAGACTTTGTGCTCTTTAGTTACCTGTTATAGGTAAGCCTCAGTTCCTGTGGGTAATCTGATGTAGGGCTGATAGCCAAGTCATTCTAACTTATTTTTAAGAGTTTCTATTCGTCAATAAAATTTGTATTTTTCTATATCCACGTCTCTGGTCCTCTTTCAAAACCACGGACCTGTGTCCAAGAAATATTCCCTTTAACAAGGGTGGCGTAGTCAGCTGTTATTCCAAGCGGTATCTTTATCAGTTTCGAGGTCCCGCTACATTCTGGCGTAGTCGGCAGGAGTCTTGCGTTTTCCCTCTATGGGCCGAGACGTGGATGTATATGTTCTGAGAATGACTTGCGCTTAAGCCTTGTTGTTGTTTGTTTCTTTTGTTTAGTTAATTTGGTAAGAAACAGCAGTGTCATTTTTTTCTTCTGTGGAACATTCTAGTAGCTATTTCCTGTATCTCTCCATTTTGTGTTGGTACATTAGCTGATTCTATATAAAAAAAAAAGTAACTAAGAGAATAGAAAAATGGAAGACGAATTGCGGGAATTAAGAGATCTTGTCGCTCAGTTAAGGGCAGACAATGAAATGTTGCGTCAGGAGCAGAGTCGTGCTGTTCCTTCTAGTCCAATACCAGGCCCTTCTAGAGAAATTCCAGGGCCCTCCACTGATTCGTCAGTGGGAGCTAGAGCCACTTTAACTGAACGACTTGTGTTTATTCCAAGGGATCGAAAATGTCCAACATTTGATGGTAGGTCAGGTATTGGTATAAATGAGTGGATAGATGAAGCAAAAGCTTGTATAAGAACACGTCATCTGTCAGTGGCAGATCAGGCTTTTTTTCTCTTTGACCATTTAGGAGGGGAAGCGCGTGAGGAAGTTCGGTACCGTCCTGCTTCTGACCGTGGTGACCCAGATAAGATATTTTCTATCTTACAAGAGTTATATGGATGTTCTCAATCTTATGTTGCCCTGCAGGAAGCCTTTTTCTCTAGGAAACAGCGGGAAGGGGAAACGTTGTTGGAGTTTTCCCTGGCCCTGATGAGCCTGCTGGAGAAAATTAGGCAGAAATCCCCTACTGCGATGCCAAATGCAGAGACTCTATTAAGGGATCAGTTTGTAGAGTATGTGTGTGATACTTCCCTTCGTCGTGAGCTGAAACAGTTAGTTCGCCGTCAACCTTATTCCACATTATTAGAGGTGCGGGGTGAAGCTATTAGATGGGAGCGGGAGGGAGTACCGGGTGGAGCACGGGGTAGAAGCTTTTCTGTCCCTTTGTCCCATGGGTTTCAATATGAAGTGCAGGGGGGTCGTAGGCCACCGGAGGAGTCTGAAATGGGTGAGCTTAGGGAAATGCTAAAAGCTCAGCAGGAGCAGTTAAATCAGCTCACGCAGAGTATTGCCCGGTTACAGGGCCCCCATTCTCGCCCTCGTACTCAATCGTTCCGAAGTGCGCCTGTGATTTGTAGGCGGTGCCAAAAACCAGGTCATTTTGCACGAGAATGTGATGGGGAACGCGTCACGCTCCAGCCACCGTTGCGTCCTTATGTCGATCGAGATGTTGACGGGGGTAGGCCGCAACGACCCAATAATGCGTCGGAAAACTAGTTCCCGCCATGCTGGAGGGCCACAGCTTGGCTGGGGAAGGTACTGGCTCAGACGGTAAAAGGTCCAGTGCAGTTCCAAGTTTAATGTCTTCTTGTCCACACTTAGACGTTTTTATTGGTGGAGTGACTGTTCCCTGTCTAATTGATACCGGGTCAATGGTGTCAACCATTACGGAAAGTTGTTTTATGGAGTATTTTGAGCCCTGGGGCCAAGAGCGTTTAAGATCGTGTTCGTGGTTACAGTTGCGGGCGGCAAATGGGCTCTCAATTCCATATATTGGTTATATGGAGTTGGATGTTGAGCTCTGTGGTAGGATAGTGCCGCGATGCGGGGTGCTGGTGGTCAAGGATCCTCCTGGTGGCTTGCGTTCCCAAGTCCCTGGTGTGTTGGGGATGAATGTTATCGGGCGATGCTACCAGGAGCTCTTTGGCCAGCATGGCCTTGCTTTATTTGAGTTTCCCCCTGTACGTAGTGCACCACTTCCAATTTTTCAAGCCCTACAACATTGCCATCATGGTAGCGAGCAGCCTCCTCTTGAGCATTCTACTAAAGTAAGGGTGCGCGGTCCACGGGCATGTCGCGTCACGAGCGGTACCATTAAGCTGGTTGCAGCTACTTGTGCAGAACAGTTAGTAGGTAGTACAGTCCTGTTTGAGCCCACAGAGTCGGGATTACCTGAGGGGTTGTTAGCCTCCCCCTCTCTTGTGCGAGTGACTGGAGGGTCAGTTTATGTGCCAGTGGTCAACGTTGGGACATCTGATGTGTTACTCTTCCCACGCCGAACACTAGGTACCCTAGTTAAGGTGCAGGTTGTCAGTTTGCCCACAGGGGTTACGGAAGTTAGACCCCCTGTAGTAATTACTACTTCACAAGCCACCGTAGCAGCTCCCTCTAATGTCCCAGGACAGATAGCAGCAATTGATCTGAGTGCATTGCCAGAATCAGAACAGTGCAAGGTTAGGGCTTTGCTTATGCAGTATCAAACTGTGTTCTCCGAACATGAGGGTGATCTGGGATGCACAAGTCTCCTCTCTCATGATATCCCATTGCTAGATGACATCCCAGTGCGGCAGAGACATCGTCGTGTACCTCCTTCTGAGTATGAAGTTGTTAGGGCTCATATTAATCAGCTGCTGGAGTCTCAGGTAATTAGAGAGAGTTGTAGCCCTTATGCCTCCCCAATTGTGCTGGTTAAAAAGAAGGACGGTAGCCTGCGCTTGTGTGTCGACTACCGACAGCTGAATGCTAAGACCAGACGAGATGCATTCCCCTTGCCTAGGATTGAGGAGTCGCTGGATGCGTTGACAGGGGCCTGTTGGTTTTCTACTATGGATCTAGCTAGTGGTTATAACCAGGTTCCTGTCACCGAAAAGGACAAGTTAAAAACTGCATTTTGCACCCCATTTGGTTTATTCGAATGGAATCGAATGCCATTTGGGTTGTGCAATGCTCCCTCAACCTTTCAGCGACTCATGGAGAGATTATTCGGTGATCAACAGTGCCAGTCATTACTCCTGTATCTAGACGACATTGTTGTGTTCTCCACCTCCATTGTTCAACATCTTGAGAGGTTGGAGATCGTTTTGGGTCGTCTGGAACGGGAAGGGTTGAAGGCTAGGCTGGAAAAGTGTGCTTTTCTCCAACAAGAGGTGAAATACCTGGGTCATATCATTTCTGCTAGGGGAGTAGCAACTGACCCTAGTAAGATTGAGGCGGTTACTAAGTGGCCCTGTCCCTCTGGTGTTACGGAATTACGATCCTTCCTGGGGTTTGCCAGTTACTATAGACGGTTTGTGGAGGGGTTTGCCAAGTTGGCTGCCCCTCTACATAAGTTGGTAGGTGAATTTGCTGGTGTCAAGGGCAAACGGTCAAATAAGAACTTTGCTAATGCCTGGGATGAAAGATGTCAGGGAAGCTTTGAGGGGTTAAAAGAGAAACTTTCTACTGCCCCTGTACTGGTGTATGCAGATTTTTCTAAGCCTTTTATCCTGGAGGTGGATGCTAGTTACCAAGGCCTTGGGGCAGTCCTTTCCCAGGAATATGAAGGTAAGGTAAGACCAGTGGCATATGCCAGCCGGAGTCTAAGGCCCACTGAGCGCAACATGTCCAACTACAGTTCTATGAAGTTGGAGTTTGTGGCGCTCAAGTGGGCCATGACTGAGAAATTCCGAGAGTACTTGTTGGGTAACAAGTGTGTGGTATTCACGGATAATAACCCCCTTAGCCATCTGACTTCTGCAAAGTTAGGGGCAACCGAGCAACGCTGGGCCTCTCAGTTGGCGGCCTTTGACTTTGAGATTAAATATCGTTCAGGTAAGAGCAATAAGAACGCAGATGCATTGTCACGGCAGACTTGCCTGGAACAAAGTGGGTTGGATAGGTTGGTCCCAGGTACCGCGATTCCTGAGTCCTTGCGGCAGCTAACTGAGTCTGGTTCTATCGAGACGGCGACCCAATGTGTAGTCTCCACTCTACCTGGTTATTCAGCTAGTGAGTTGGGTTTGCTGCAAGCAGCTGATCCGGTCATTCAGGAAGTGCAGCGATTCTGGGTCCGAGGTATTCGCCCTGGTCCTGATGAACGACGGCAACTGACTAAGGCAGCGTTAACACTGCTTCGTCAGTGGGACCGGTTATGTGAGCACGAGGGTGTGCTCTATCGCCGGGTCCACTGCCCAAACGGTAAGGAGGAGGTGTTACAGTTAGTATTGCCCACTGCCTTGAGGCCAGAGGTGTTAGGACAATTGCACCAGCAACATGGACATCAGGGTAGGGAGCGTACAACTGAGTTGGTGCGGCAGAGGTGTTATTGGCCGGGATTATCCTCAGACGTGGCACGCTGGTGTCAAGAGTGTGACCGGTGCCAGACAGCTAAGGACACTCAACCACTGGTCCAGGGATTTATGGGACGGCTGTTGTCATCTAGGCCAAATGATATTCTGGCGGTGGATTTTACAGTGTTAGAGCCCACAAGTTGTGGCATTGAAAACATCTTGGTGATGACTGATGTTTTCAGTAAATATACCCTGGCTGTCCCAACTAGGGATCAGCGAGCTGAAACTGTGGCTCAGGTCCTAGTCACCGAATGGTTCTATAGGTTTGGCGTTCCGGGTCGTCTCCATTCTGACCAGGGTCGGAATTTCGAGTCCATGCTGATACGCCAATTATGCGAGCTCTATGGGGTCGAGAAGTCTCGTACTACCCCGTACCATCCGGCCGGAAACGGCCAGTGCGAGCGTTTTAATCGCACGTTACACAGCTTGTTGCGCACTTTGCCAGTGTCCAGGAAACGAGATTGGGTAGCTTGTCTTCCCCAGGTAGTGTTCAGTTATAATAGCACCCCTCATCAGGCTACAGGCGAATCACCCCATTTTTTGATGTTCGGTCAGGAACCACGGTTGCCGGTCGATTTTCTATTGGGGAGAAACCCACAGCCAAGAGAGGGTAGCGTGCATGACTGGGTCTTGGAGCATCAAACGAGGTTACAGGTAGCCTTTGCAGGTGCCCGTGAAAGGTTACAGGTTATGGCAGATAGGCGTAAGGTCCTTCATGACAAGCATGTTCGAGATGAGCCACTGGTGGAGGGTCAGCTGGTGTACCTTCGTAATTATGGGGTAAGAGGTCGTCATAAAATCCAGGACCTGTGGAGCCCAGTGGTTTATCAAGTAATGAGGACGCCCCAGGAGGGTGGTGTGGTGTACACAATTGCGCCTGCAGATGACTTGACCAAGGTAAAGAATGTGCACCGTTCACTGATAAAGAGTCGTAGGCGTAAAGATGTTGTGGCTACAGACTCTGGTAGAGTTTTGCCTGACACAGAGATAGACGCCTCTTTATCTACTGAGGAAGAGGTAGATTTGCTAGCAGTGGTACAAGAGCGAGACCAACTTCAGGCTGATTTACAAATGAGGGTTCCGGTACGGGATGTGGAGCTGTGTCTTCCTGAAGGGATGAGCGCCATGGCACCAGTTCCAGGAAATGGACCTGGGTTGCTGGTCCCAGAAGGGGATGCAGCCCGTCCTCATGAGTACCCGCCGGATAGCCAGCTTGGTTCCGATGGGGTTGGTTTACGTAGGACACAACGTGCGACTGCGGGCTTGCATCCAAATCCTCATCATCTTCCCCGTCCCGTTGGAGCCTCTCTCCAACAAGTGAGTGGCATAACGGTAGGAATTTTTAGGCCATGGGATTAGGCTATGGTGGTTGAGCCGTGGGATCGGCGGGGCGCCGATCCAAGAGTTGGGGGTAGATTGTAGTGGGGCTCCTAAGTTATCAAGGGTTGGGCTTAAGCAGTCAACATCCAATCACGTAGCTTTAGGGCAAATATAAAGGGGGCAACTAAGGTATCGCTCGTGCGTCACTGCTGGTGGACCGCCCCCTTCCGGTGTCCCTTCCGTTTCGTGGAGCGCCTCGATTCAAATCTGAGTTTTTGGTTGGCGGCTGCCTACCCCTTATCAACGCGTGTTCAGTTTGTCCTGTTGTATTGGCCGTGCGTACATGTCCTCGCGCTGTATTTGGCGAAAATGGTGTGACTGCGCGTGATATCAACAATATACAGGAGGAATGATCGGGCGCCAGCTTGTTGCTGGTTAGATACAACCAACGTATAAGAGGAAGAATCTACAGAGCCTGCAGGGCGATATATTGACACTGCTGTTTTCTTTACGTTGTTTCCTCCACACTGTTTCTTCTATACCATTCCTTCCGTACTGATTTTCCCGAACATCAATCCTCTCAGCGAGCAATCGCCGTGCGTTGCTTCCCCGGAGATTTTGTTCCTTTAGTAATTAATGTTTTTTTTGGTTTTGTTATTTAGTTTCATTTTGTGTGGATTTCTTTAGTTTATTTAATTCGTTTTCTGTCTTGAACTTGCTTATTTCGTTTGCTGATAATTCATTCAGCGTTTGTTTAATTTATTGTTTATTTCTTTTTGACCTCTGGTGTTATATTATTTATTTCGTTTGTTGATAATTCTTCCAGTGTTTTGCTTTCGTTTAGTTTATTGTTTTTTTTCTTTGTTATCCCTGGTTGTTTTGATTCATTCATTACATTGTCTTGTAGTTTTTTTCGTTTTATTTATTATATATATCTTGTTTCATTCCTGTCTGTGCTTACTATTTGTTGTCTTATTGTGTGAATATGTACTCTTGATTTCATTTAAGTATTGTGGAACATATAATTTTGTAATTGAGTTAAACCATTAATTTTCCCTTTTTTAGTGTGTTTGTGTGTTCCCGTGTGAGATTACCCTTGTGTGCAGTGAGATCTTGCACTTGGTGGTAAGAGTTCTCCTTTTCGTAGAGACTTTGTGCTCTTTAGTTACCTGTTATAGGTAAGCCTCAGTTCCTGTGGGTAATCTGATGTAGGGCTGATAGCCAAGTCATTCTAACTTATTTTTAAGAGTTTCTATTCGTCAATAAAATTTGTATTTTTCTATATCCACGTCTCTGGTCCTCTTTCAAAACCACGGACCTGTGTCCAAGAAATATTCCCTTTAACAAGGGTGGCGTAGTCAGCTGTTATTCCAAGCGGTATCTTTATCAGTTTCGAGGTCCCGCTACATTCGCTAACAACAAAAGGCATATGTGCACCAACTAACAACAGAGATTGTAACGGCTACTTTATGTTTATGTTGGGTATATACCTTTAAGACAGCACGTATTATTGTGTGCATGCTTTTCTGATGTGAGCGTATTGCACACGTGGTTACTATGGTTTCTTTTCAAAGTCTAAAATACTTTGTTGCATTTTGCCTTTAACGGTCTGCTTGAAAACAAATGCTTCTAAGCTTCTATCAGTAACAACGTCTTTGTCGATGTCAATGTAATCTGGGAATTCCTGGATAGTGAAGGTGAACTCTTGTGCCTCCTCTTCCAAGATAGCATCAAGAGTTCTTCACCGCACTTTACTGCAAGAGTGGGTGAAGCGTCATTGGAGTGAGCGACCATGCGGATTTCTGCACTATCATTAGTCACAGGGATTGAGATAACTGATGTGTTAGCGTCAACGCTGTTGTGTGTAAAACAAGGAGAAACACGGAGCTAACAAGTTCAAACTCAAAATATACTTTAATAGCAAACAATAAACAAAAAGGCCCGCGAGGATGCACAACAGAAACTCGGAGGGAGACTATCCACATACGCTCAATAACACTTATAGACTGACAAAGACATGATGGAACAAGAGGATTAAATACATGAGATTACAAACAGGTGGCGAACTAAATGGGTAATCAAAAACTAATGAGACAGCTACGGCAACACATGAGGGACAAACAGGAGGATCATGGCAAGACTGTGACATGATGTTAAGTGGCGACTTTGTCCATCTTTTGTGCTCGAGATATCAGGGTTCGGCGGCATAAAAGAATCGGCATAACCGATAAGATAATGCTAAGAAAAATCGTGAGTTTGGCGGTTCCACTTCAAAAACGTAGACGTAATAGGGTTGGCAAGTTTGCCGAGCTTGAGATAAGTGGGTTCCACTGGATCAGCATTTGATTGAAATGTTATCCTATTTTAAATGTAAATCCATCCCAATCAATGAACAGCATTAAATATAAATACATAAATTTAGCTCTCACAGCTTTTGTTTGTTATGTATATGTTCAGTTTGTTTTATCTTCATGAACTTTGGATTTGATTTCCTGCCACTCATTAGTTTCCATGGTCACTGATTATTATCACAGCTGTCTGTCATCATCACTGTGCATTTAAGTGGCAGACATGTCAGTTCTATCTTGTCTGATCATGGCATGAAGTTTGATTTAATATTATTTATTCAGTTGCATAACAGTATGTAATTTTGTTTGTTTGTTTGTTTGTTTGTTTTTCTTTTTATGACACATGGATTGTTTTTGGATTGCAGAACTTTCTGCTGTATTTTCAATTTGGTTTTATTGTTTTGTTCTTTATATTGTTTCACAATGTAAAATCTCACTTAAGATGTCCATCAATGTCCGCAGAATGCATTCACAAAAAGATTTTAGTACATCAAGATCAAATAAAATAATAAGCACCTGTCAGAAATTCCCTTCATCTTACTTTTTGATGCAGAGGACTTGTTATACTGGGACCCATGGAAATGTCCAATTGACTATTAAGAAATGTATCTTCACCTGTTTGAATGACTGAACAATTTACATAATTCTGCTTTGTTTTAGTGGTAGGGGTGAAAAAGGTCACTTACCCGTCACCCATGTGATCAACGAAGAGATGCTTCTGACTGTCTGCTCTTGTGTAGAAAATTACCAGCTTTGTTTATCTCTCTTTCTTTCTTAGCCAATGAGAATCATTTAACGTCATCATTGACGTAGTTAGTAGCCTTTGTTAGAGTATAATTGCTGTAAAAGTGTTATTGAAATTGGGGCGAACTCCTTGTGAGACTTGAAGCTTCTGCTGATGAAACTGTTAACTAAACTTCATTAAAATGTCTTCTATTGACTGCACTTCTGACTCCTGGTCGTCATTCAACATATCTGGTCCTCGGGTCTTAACTGTAATTCCCCTACAACAAAATTCCCAAAACCTGCAAAATCTTCTGATACACTGTGGTCATAAAGAGATGGATATTGTCAGCTACAATATCAGGTTGACTCTGGTGCTTAAACACACCTGTCTACTTCAAGGTTGTTTTGTACATTCAGAGATGCTCTTCTGTAGACCTCCAGTGTAATGAGTAGCTATTTGAGTTACTGTTGCCTTTTTATCCGTTTGAACCAGTCTGGTCATTCTACTATGACCTCTGGCATCAACAAGGCATTTTTACACACAGGACTTTCACTAACTGGATATTTTCTATTTTTCAGATCACTTAACAGCAAGACAACTCCCAAAAAGGGAATGATTTTACAGATTATGGCCATAGGCATATTTTCTCTTCTTTTTCTTCCAGACTGATTTGTCTTCAGTTTTGTGTTTTGTTAGAGTCCTTGTCACTGTCGGAATGATACAGTACCTGCAACCCAATCAGGCACAGGCAGTCCTGCTCCTCCGTGATGTCACATCTACGTGCCATCGCAAGGAGGTTTGGTGTGTCTCCCAGCACATTTTCAAGGGCAACAACCAGCAGCAGGACTGGTATCTGCTCCTTTGTGTGAGGAGAAAAAGAAGGAGCTGCCAAACCCATAAAAAATGACCTCCAACATGACTGTCCAAACTGTCAGAAACAGACTTCATAGGGTGGCGTCCTCTAGCGGGTATTTAAATGTCTGAAACCCAAAATAAACATTCTGTGGTTAAAAACACTAAATAGTTGTTATATATGATGAGCACTGAGTGCATCCGTCTCTGGATCAACTACAGCAAACCCGCAAAATCACGTGTATGTCAAAAGGTTAAGGTGGTCTCTGTATGGCCCAACTTTACATCACCCATTTAATATCTGGATAGTATCTCAATATTATTTGGTTGGATTCTACTGTTAATCTACATTTAGAAAAAAATCACTCAGACGTAGCTATTAGATTTAAAAAATGATTACAAAGAAAAGGGCTCTGATTGATGATAGGTGCCCATGACTTTCTGTCAGGATCCTTTCACTTTGGTAGATTATGTTTTTAGTTTGGTGACAGGATCCTGACACTCATGTCCTGCGTTTGTGTGATTGTGCAGATTTATTCTCTTGGTTATGCATCTGGATTATGACACTGCTGTAGTTTGTTTTCGGTTTTTAGTCTTGGGATCTAGAGATCCATATTACATGTGCTTTTGAAGACTTATATGTCATGTTTTGTCTTAGAGCACAAGGCCTGCTGTGGTGTTTTCCATATGCTCTTCTGTATCGTCTGTGTTTCGTGACATGGCTTCAGATGTGTTTTGCTTGCCATTTCTGTTTTGCTTGCATGCCTGGCAAGGGCTGTGATTTTTCTCCCTATCTGTGCTCATGTTCATTTGCCACCCGTGTCTAAACCAAGTGCTGTTTTCAATGAATTTTCTATATTTAGGTATTCAAAATGTTCTCAACACTTCGTCCATTTGAACACAGCCTTTACCTTGAGACTGTCGCAAACCTTCCAGAACATGGATCATCTGCTCAAATGGAACTCTAAAGCACATATAAAAACATTCTGCAGGTTTTCCTCTGCCTTTACAATGCAATGCATTTTGTAATGAGGAACTGATCGGGGTTGCATATGACTCACACTTTTACTTTAGAGATTTTAGAAACTTTAGCATAATTTATCCACTGCATTTAGGTAGGGTAAATCATCTCACATTCTCTCTAGTATACTTGCACACTAGTATTTACACACTGCATTAGCAAGACAATATTGCTTGCTTGAATGTGAAGAGTTTTAAATGTAATTTGAGAAAATACATTAAAAACACAAATCATATGATTTACATGTGTATTTTATTCATATAAATTCAGATCAGTTCTATACAAAATTATATATAGATTTTCTAAAATTTAGACGTAGCTCAATTGTATCTAACTGTATGTGAGATGTTTTGTATGCAAATAAAGGAACACAAAATGTCACAAATGTTCTTATCTTAAAAATATGCTGATTGTCTTTGCACTGACAAGCAAAATGTTGGCTTGTTTGTTTGTTTTGCAAAATTTCTCAAGTATAGATTAATCCAAATTGATTGTTTGCTTTATGATTATGACTTTTCACCAGAGCAGCCATCTATTTAAGTTTAAGCATCCTGCTTTCACATTGGAAGATTGCACCAATACCACTCCATCACAAGCACAACAAACTTTACCAGAAGATGTAAATTATGTGATGAAAGAGCATTTACACTGTTATTTTTGCTGTATTGCTATACTATTATATACAGTACCATGTGATGATGAAACTATGTTATGATGCAAAAGAATAGCTGAGCATGCAAGGCCTCTTTAGAATCTGGAAGCCATGTCATTTAGCAGGAGACTGCATAATTCTTGCATAATGGTTGGTAGGTGATATACCAGTAGAAATTTGATATACCATATACCAGTAAAAGACTGAGCTGAGTGCTTTTTGCTGCCTTATTGGGCTGGGATGGTTAAATACAGATACCTTTGTGTCAAAATGCCGGTCTTTACTTGTAATACTTTAATTTACTTAACTTGATATCCTCGTAAATAAAATTTTTAGTCTTAAGTGAAACTAAAAAAATAAAACAATAAAATAAAAAACACACACAAGAATACTGAATCCATGTAGTCAAGTAAAAGTAAAGTAACAGTATCCACATTTACCTATGTCATTGTTAATGTTAATCACACAACATTTTTTTAAGTCTCTCAATGCTCTTGACTGAATCATTTTTGTAACTTTAATGAGAATAAGTATATATTTAATTTGCTCAATGAAGACTAAACAGTGTTTTTTATACAATTGATTAATTTAGATTTCTCATTTCTTATTTGCTTGAAGTGTTCCAGCAAGGTCTATTTAATATGTGTCTTTGTTTTCCTGCGTGCTTGTAATTAGTTTCTTTGTTATTTCTTTGTTATCACTGTTTACTTGTCTTGAGTAAGCTTGAGTTGTTGTTGTTTTTGTTTTGTTTTTACTTTAGCTAGTATTAGTTGTTTATATTTAAAATGGTAACAAGAATTAAAAGGCGATATGAAGTTTCAAGAGTATAACAAACTTTGAAATAATATAAGTCTTATTTAAAGCAAAAATAACTTTATTGTGATATATTTTGTTATTGTTAAATAAAATGACTCAAAATATATTGCATATTGGTAAGTCTTTGAAAACTCCCACTTTGAGGGTCCACAAGTCCGGCTCACGCAGGGGCATATCTAGTCCTTCTGTGGAAGCCTGACCACATCATGAATTTTGTCTCCTTTGTGGGAGGAAGAATGCCAGCCTGAGCCAAGCTAATTGAACTGCCCGAGTCTTGCATGACTGCAACTCGTCTCTGATTTATCCAGACCTCATCCTTCAGTCGAGATCCGGTGCCTGATGGTGAATGCAATCTGAATCACTCCCAGCAAGTATAATATCAAATATACAGAAATCAATGACTTGACGACATCTTGTTTATTTGCTTCTATCTCCATCTATCTTTCAATCTATCTTTCTGTACACTGTAATCCTTTCAAACCTAAAGATATGCCTTCAACCTTAGACATTTCAGGTATTAGTCATTGTAGCAGCCTGGTAACTTCAAACTTTCAGAACAGGCTAATAAAAAGCTTTCTGACTCCTTGAGATGTCCATTTGACCAGCCAATTTCAGCTTCATCATGTACTTACTGAGTCAGATAATAATCATAATACCCTGAAATGATTCATATTCTTCACAGGTGGACATCAGAATGTTTAAGAGGGCTACAGTGTACTTTAGTTTGAAAATTATTTTAATTAATTATACATATCTTACCCTTAACCTTTATTTACTTTAGTCTTTCCTCTCTTTGAAGTGTGTGTTCTCGTTTCTGATTAAAACTAAGAACACACTGAAATGCCATGCCACTGATCAGCTCCACATCACTTCCTCTGTCCACAGCTCATTGTGCTGTCTTTACTGTACCGGCAGGAGCTTGAAGTTGAGGATGATAAGCCGTGCTCCCGCTGAGAAAGGGCAGGTAATTTTATCATCATCTCCAGCCCCAGCAGTAAGGGTTTCCGACAGTTCTGACTAATCAGAACATGGGATCTCAGACTCAATCATCGCTGTCAGGGACTGTAATTAGTAAAGCCTCATCTTAATTAAAACTTCAGCTCATAATTTGGAGTCATTGTTTACCTTGCAGGGGCTGCGTTGATATGTATGTCATTGCCTGCCTTTGTGGCTTTTCCTCATCTGGTGTGACTCAAGGCTCCTCTCATCACTTTCCTACTCTTTTATTTATACTTGGCTTGTCAGAGGAGGAGGAGGGCGCTTGAGGGGAACCACCAGCTCCACCAATTACTCTGTTTGCTGATTTTCTTAGACGAGTCAATAACACATTGCCACAATAGTAGGACCTTCCTGGGGGGTAGGTTCTGAGAGAAATGAGGGGGTCATTACTTCAGATATGGATCAGAATAGCCACTCGCAGTGTACGTGGAGGAGAGGAACCAAAAAGTTATTTTACTTTGTACAACCCCTATTGTAGAGTTTATTCAGGGTGCTCTTGAGAAAAGCAATGGCCTTTACATTTATCGCCACAGTGACCTTTGAAGTCAATAGATAGGTTGTTTAAAAAAAAAAAATCAGGTCTTTTTCTTTTGTTGACCGAAGGGATTTCTTTTTCACTCTTGTATGTAATCTAACTTCTTATGGATGTGCATGTTACTATTGTTTCATTGGACTGGCTTTGTACATTTGTAATATGTAAATTAACTTCTAATGTACACTTATTTGCAGTTTGGTAACACTTTATTTTAAGGCCACATAGTTACATTTTACTACATTTAAATATAACAATAACTGTCACATTCTTGTCATGTCTCTTCACACTTCCTGTTTCCTTCCGTGTACTTCCTGTATAATTTCCTTCACCTGTCGCTTCTATCACTTTTCTCATTAGTCTCGTCATCTGTTCCCCATTATACTTTGTATAAAATCCCTCATGGTTTCCTTTGTCTTGGCCAGTTTTTAGCTGGCTATGTTAAGTTAAGCTATGTTATGTTAAGCTATGTTAAGGCTAGTGTGGATGTTCCGATTGTTCTCTGTGTTCTCCATAGTTTTCTCCAGGTTTTTGCACGTGTGCTTCTTTAGTTTGTTATTTAAAGTGTATCATTTGAGTTTGTTTAAATAAAGACAAGATCACTGAATTTCTGATCTTCTCGTCTTCGCTAACAATAATAGGAAATTATGCATAAATACAAGTAACTAACCTAGATATAATTCCTAACTGTAAGTAGTTATTTCAGTAAATACAATGTTACAATGTCACTTAATGTCAAAAAAATGAAGTGTAATCAAACAGAGATAGCGATTATGTTTTACATTTAAACATTATTTCACCAGAGCTGGCATTTATAAAACCACTAGGAGAATGTGTGCGATGCGGAGATACTTGCGGAGAACAGATTCTCAAAGAAACTTCACTTTATTCAAACCGAAAACCAAAACACTTTAAATATAAACAGAAAGCGGCACTTGTCGTGCAAAACATGGAGAGACTTGGAATCACTAGGAGAAACACGGAGACGGCATCCACACACACAGAGACAGGAACATGACAATGTCAACACAGATGGCAAACAGAGTCAACAACTGACAGCCACCAGGAAACACAAGAGGGTATATAAAAAGGAACACATGAGAAACAACTGGCAGGACTCAGCAAGGTAAGTGTTTAGACATGGACAGGTGCGGGAAGGACATGGACGCTACATAGAAGGGACCTGGATGTGCAAAACGTGACAAGACTGTGACAGCGTTAACTTTTTTTTGCTCACCAGCCACTATGACTAGTGGTTTTACAAAGTTACTGGCCGCTTTAAATGGCCACAATTTTTGAAATCGATACCAGGAGAAAGCCTGTCTTTATATATAAAGAGAGGGCCACTGAGTTAAAATAGCTAGTACAGGGGTGGGCAAACTATGGCCCACGGGCCACATCCGGCCTGTTGGGCTTTTTAATTCGGCCAACCGAACTCGCCAAACTTGTATTAAACCTCCTTCATTCTACATTTCCCTGTGACGTCATTCTGGCACGGCTGCAAGCGGCAGTGGTTCTGAAGCTTTGATGGAGAGTAGCCGCGCCACCATCAACAATCGCGGCGCCCAACATGTCCTGCGACAAATAGTTTGCCCACTCCTGAGCTAGTAACTTCTGGATATATGTTTTGTCAAGCAGGTTCATTAGGCTGCTGTAACTTTGATCCATTATACTGTTACTGTTGATTTAAAACAAAATTGACTGTATTTAAGTGAATACTCATCAATATCAGCATTTTTATATTATTTTGTGTGTATTTGACTAAGTGCAATAATCAATTAATATGTACTCAAGAGGCGGCTTTATGTGCACAAACTTTGGGTTTGAGGACAGAACTGGCAGGAATGAGTAAAATTATGCACATAATTGAACAATTACATCATGAGTGAAATGACACAAAATGTATACCTTTCATGGAATGTGAGTTATTTTAGATAACAGCTTTTGCTAAATGCAGATATTCCAGGGAAACCCACCAACGATTAAAAAAACAAAAATGAAATATGATTGTCACAGTCATGTCACGC
The DNA here is from genome assembly GCA_037043235.1 of Rhodeus uyekii. NCBI lineage: Eukaryota > Metazoa > Chordata > Actinopteri > Cypriniformes > Acheilognathidae > Rhodeus > Rhodeus uyekii. The sequence continues at coordinate 1,075,630 of JAWRVZ010000191.1, read as the reverse complement.
TCCTCCTGTGTGTCCCTCCTGTTTTGCCATAATTTGCCATATAACCTTGACTAACTGGGGCCCAGGTCAGGAAGCAGACAAACTGGCATCCTATAGAGATTGTGTCTGTTCCCCGAATTAACAAATACAAAAATCTCTCAAAACCGTTTAAGAGTAAAAATTTAATTGATTTACAAACAACTAAGAACGGATATAACACAAATGAACAAATGATAAAGCTTGGGTTACTGAATATACGATCCCTTTCCTCAAAAGCACTTATTGTAAATGATATGATTACAGATCATAAACTGGATGTGCTGTGTTTGACAGAAACCTGGCTAAAACCAGACGATTACATTACTTTAAATGAGTCCACCCCTCAAGATTACTGTTATAAACATGAGCCTCGTCTGAAAGGTAAAGGAGGAGGTGTTGCTGTAATTTATAGTAACACGATCAGTACTGCTCAAAGGTCTAACTTGAAATATAATTCTTTTGAAGTGATGGTCTTTAATGTAAAATTATCTAGTGCAAGTAATAATCCCTGTTTAACTTTTGTGCTGGCTATTCTATACAGGCCACCAGGGCACCATACAGACTTTATCAAAGAATTTGCTGATTTTCTCTCAGGATTAGTAATGTCTGCAGATAAAGTCATAATTGTCGGTGATTTTAATATCCATGTAGATAATGAAAAAGACGCATTGGGATTTGCATTTAGAGACATTTTAAACTCTATTGGAGTTACGCAACATGTATCAGGACCCACTCATTCTCGTAATCATACTTTAGATCTAATATTGTCATATGTGATCAATGTTGATACTGTTCAAATTCTGCAGCAGAGCGATGACATCTCAGATCATTACTTGCGTGTAGATTACCTTTAGCCAAAGTCAAAAAACTAACTCCCTGTTATAAATATAGTAGAACTATCACTCCTAACACAAAAGATAGCTTTATAAATAATCTTCCTGATCAGTTTCATCTACTTAACATCCCAAATAGCCTAGAAGAACTTGATGTTGCAACAGAAACTATAAACTCTCTCTTTTCCAGCACTTTAGACACTGTTGCTCCGTTACGCTTAAAGAAGATTAAAGAAAATAGTCCAACACCGTGGTACAACGAGCACACCCGGGCCCTCAAGAGAGCAGCCAGAAAAATGGAGCGGAGCTGGAAAAAAAGTAAGCTAGAGGTTTTTCGCATTTCATGGAAAGACAGCTCTATTGCATTCAGAAAGGCCTTAAGATCAGCTAGATCTACTTACTTTTCTACCCTCTTAGAAGAAAACAAATACAACCCTAGGTATTTATTTGATACAGTGACTAAATTAACAAGAAATAAAGCCTCAACCCCAGATGCTTTAAATCAGCACAGCACTAATGACTTCATGGACTTTTTTTACTTGCAAAATTCATAATATTAGAGAGAAAATTATAACCATGCAACCGTCTACTACAATATTCCAAAATACAGTAAATTTTAGTGTCCCTGAAGAAAAATTCCACTCCTTCATTGCTATTGGGGAGGAAGAATTGTCTAAACTCGTTAAATCATCAAAATCAACAACATGTATGCTAGACCCAATACTAACTAAGCTACTGAAAGAGATGCTTCCAGAGACCATAGATCCTCTTCTTAATATTATTAATTCTTCTTTGTCATTAGGATACGTACCAAAAACCTTTAAGATGGCTGTAATTAAACCGCTTATTAAAAAAACCACAACTTGATCCTACAGAATTAGTTAATTACAGGCCGATATCGAATCTACCTTTCTTGTCAAAGATTCTAGAAAAGGCAATATCTTTACAACTATGTTCCTTTCTAGAAAGAAACAGCATCTACGAGGATTTCCAGTCGGGATTTAGACCATATCATAGTACTGAGACTGGTCTCATTAGAGTTACAAATGATTTATCATCCGATCGTGGTTGTATCTCTCTGTTAGTGTTACTGGACCTTAGTGCTGCATTTGATACAATTGACCACAAAATCCTTCTGAATAGACCCGAAAATTATGTTGGCATTAGTGGAGTTGCATTAGCCTGGTTCAAGTCATACTTATCTGACCGTTATCAGTTTGTAGCAGTAAATGAGGAGATGTCATATCGGTCACGGGTTCAGTATGGAGTTCCTCAAGGTTCAGTACTAGGACCATTGCTTTTCACCCTGTACATGCTTCCTTTGGGTGCAGTTATTAGGAAGCATGGCATTAGCTTTCATTGTTACGCTGATGATACTCAGCTCTATATTTCTTCTCATCCTGATGAAACAAACAAATTCACTAAATTAACAGAATGCATAACTGATATAAAAAAGTGGATGACTAATAACTTTGTACTGCTTAATTCTGAAAAAACAGAGATTCTAATTATTAGACCAAAAAGTTCGGCACATAATAATCTAGACTACTGTCTTACACTCGATGGCTGCTCTGTCAAGTCCTCGTCGTCAGTTAGAAACCTGGGTGTGCTCTTTGATACCAATCTTTCATTTGAAAGCCATGTTTCTAGCATCTGTAAAACGGCATTCTTCCATCTTAAAAATATATCTAAATTGCGACATATGCTCTCTAAGACAAATGCGGAAAAGTTAGTTCATGCGTTCATGAGTTCAAGGCTAGATTATTGTAATGCTCTACTAGGTGGTTGCCCTGCACGCTTAATAAACAAATTCCAGCTGGTCCAAAATGCAGCAGCTCGAGTTCTTACTAGAACCAGGAAGTATGAGCATATTAGCCCAGTTCTGTCAAACCTGCACTGGCTTCCTATTAAACACCGAATACATTTTAAAATCTTGCTAATTACTTACAAAGCATTAAATGGTTTAGCTCCACAGTACTTGAGCGATCTCTTAACATATTATAGTCCTTCACGTCTATTGCGATCCCAAAATACTAACCAGCTTATAATACCTAGAATATCAAAGTCAACTGCTGGCGGTCGATCCTTTTCCTATTTAGCTCCTAAACTCTGGAACAGTCTTCCTATTACAGTTCGGGAAGCAGACACACTCTGTCAGTTTAAATGTAGACTAAAAACACATCTCTTCAACCTGGCATACACATAACACATTATACATACATTTTTAATCCAAATCATGTAAAATGATTGTTAGGCTGCATAATTTAGATAAGCCGGAACCGGGAACATTCCCATAACACCTGATGTACTCGATACATCAGAAGAAGAATGGCATCTACGCTGATATTGGTCTTTGTTTATTCCGAGGTTACCGTGGTCAGCTGGATCCGGGCCGTATCCAGATCAGATGAAGGACCTGCACCTGGACGCGAGCACAGCACTGCCCTGGGGTGTCTGCGGAGACCGTGACTCTACTAGACCCTCCCCTGTGACGATCATGAACCCATCTCTAACCGGACCAAATTGGACTTCATATTGGACTTGAATTGTTGTATAATAATCATGCACTGTTTGGCTGTTGGCCAGAGGAGAACTGGTCCCCCGACTGAGCCTGGTTTCTCCCAAGGTTTTTTCTCCATTCTATTCTTCATTCGTTACGTCACCTGCCGGAGTTTTGGTTCCTTGCCGCTGTCGCCTATGGCTTGCTCAGTTGGGGAAACTTAACACTTAAAATTCATCAATTGTATTGATTCACCTGCTCTTTTGGGGCTTCTGTTCAGCCAAACAAACTTTGTTTATATTGTTTTTCCTGTAAAGCTGCTTTGAAACAATCTACATTGTAAAAAGCGCTATATAAATAAAGGTGACTTGACTTGACTTGACTATACCAATCCCCCTTGTTTTTTGATATTGGACAGAGTAAGATTACCAGAATCAAATAATTTTATTTGTATAGTGCTTAGCACAATCCTTTTTCAAAGTAAAATTGTGATTTTTTGCCAAAGGTGACTGTGGCAAGGATGCTTTCCTGTAGCTCAATCAGTAGAGCACTGGTGTTTACAATGCCAAGGTTGTGTGTTTGATCCCCATGGAAAGCAAAAACTGATTCATTGTGTTCCTTGAATGCAATGCAAGTCTCTTTGGATAAAAGTGTCTGCCAAAATGCATAAATGTAATATAAATGCAAGGACATAAACGTACATAGATAGTGAATGGGTAGAAGAAAAAAATCTTGAATGGAACCAGACCCATCCCATCCCATCCTGCTCTAGCATTACAATGACTATACAATTTGAAGTTCAAGTCATGTGTGCATGTCATTTATTGCATGATTCAATTATTCATCATGTTAGTCAGGCAGTTTAAACCAAAAGAATATTGATACCATTTAAAGTCAAAAGTCTTCCTGCATCAAAGAGATCAAAGGCTTACTGTAATAATGCGTTCGAGTACTTTCAGAAACACATTATTGAATGATTCAGACATCAGATCCATGCAGGAAGTTCAGATATGAGTGTGCCGCCTAATCAGCATACCTTCTCCATAGTTACTCAAGTGTACTCAAAGATTGTAAAAGAAGAATATAGAGAACCAGGATCCATTGTAATCAAGTAGACCTTTGAAGAAAGATCTTCCTTTGATCAGCATTCTTTACATTTCAGCATTCTTAATCAAGCAAGCTTGACATTAACTGACATGTCACGAGAAATCGCTTCAGTGGGGAAGGACCATGGGCATATGATGACAGAACACAACTTTAACTTGGTTATCACTTCAGTGCAACTTTTTGAAACACCAGCAGTCAGCAATCTCAGACTTAGTATAACGCCAATATTCAGCATATTCAGAGTGACTAGATGTCCAAAAATAACTCTGATTATTTCAATATTGTACGAAGGCTTAAGTGCATGCATGGTTTGTAATATCCATAAATTTATCATAAGGTGTGGTATTTATAAAATGCTGGTACGGTATTTTTTTAAAGGTTTCTAAAGGTACATTTAACCACTGCCTGAGGCCTGTGTCATGAATAAGTTCAGTGAAGTCCATCATGTTCTAAGAGGACATTAGATGAAAAGCTTTCATCAACCTCAACTGCCACATCTCCAAACAACAAAGTACAGTTAACGTATACAAAACTGAATTACAGCCTTGCATTAAAGATTACAGTATGTTGCTATTTCACACTCTCTTGTAAATCAGAGTGAAATCCCACATGCACATTTGCACACTCGTAGCCCATCAGCTGAGCTGTCTGCCTCCAGCACCCGTGCAGCAGGCCAGCGGGGTGGAAAATTGCATCTTGTCATTTAATTTCCAAAAATCTTTGTTTTCACAGGATTAATCTCTGTGCTGTGCTACTGTTAAGTTGAAAGCTCAGCAAAAGCAACTGGCCTGTGTCTGTATCTGCAGTCTGTCGGGACGCGTTTGAGAACTTGTGCTGAGATGAATAATGATCAGCAGCTTCGCAATACAGTTTGCCCTGCATAAGCCATAAATTACCCAGCTAAAGGCATCATGCAAGCTGGGGATCCACTGCTATTAAAAGAAAAAAAAACTTAATTTGTCTCCAACAGGTGGCTGGCATAACAGAATGTATTGGGAGTTGTTGTTTTTTCTGTAATATGTCCACATGCGTTGGTAATTACTTGCGTAGTTTTGTTAATTGACTCAAATTTAGTTTATACAGACATAAGTCTAATTTTGCATGTTTCAATAATTTTTAAAATCCTTTTTTTAAAGTTCCTTCTTGAGAAAATATGTTCTTTAGAATGAATTCTAGGGCGATAATGGTACACAAAATGATTGTTTGATATGTTTTTGGTACAGCAGGGATGGAAAAAAAATGTATTTATTGTTTTTTATTTATTGTTCAACAGTCGTTTACTGTAAAAACTATGTGTATATGTTGTAATTGGTGGAGGAGATTTGAAGTGCTTACACTTTTGGATGCAAAACACGTTAAAAAATATTTTAGATTTTTGTTTGCTGGAAAGATGATTCTTTATGTGAAATGGAAATACTTCAGTGAATTTGTAATATTTACTGGCGAATATAAAGTTGTGCGCTGAGAAAACATCTCAAATGCATTAAACAAGACATGCATATGACTGTATTGCAGGTTTATGATATGGTTTGAAACTTCATTTTTGCACTTATCCAGCATTTCAGTCTGCCTTGCTTTCACAGACAGTGATAAGATTGAACCTGCTTGACATGAACAATATAAATATCATTGGTTCTTGCAGAAGCTCAAATGTGCTAAATAACATGAGAATGAACCTCATTGGTTTTTGCTGAAGCTCAAACGTGATGCGTAACACAAGAATTAACCTTATTGGTTCTTGCAGAAGCTAAACATGATGCATACCACAAGAATGAACTTCATTGGTTTTTGCTGAAGCTCAAACGTGATGCATACCACTAGAATGAACCTCATTGGATCTTACTCCAATACTCGGTTTAACGTCTCATCCAAAGGACGGTGCTTGTTACAGTACAGTGTCCCCATTACTATACTGGGGCATTAGGACCCACACAGCCCCCTGCTGGCCTCCTAACACCTCCTCCAGCAGCAACCTAGTCATTCCCAGAAGGTCTCCCATCCAGGATCTAACCAACCATTACCCAGCTTAGCTTCAGTAGGCAACCAGTCTTGGCCTTCAGGGTGGCACTGCTGCGTAGAACAAGAATGCACCTCATTGGTTCTTGCTGAAACATGATGCGTAACACAAGTATTAACCTCATTGGTCTTTGCAGAAGCTCAAACATGATGTGCAACAGAAGAATGAACCTCATTTTTCTGGTTCATTTTTCTGGACTCAAGTCAAGTCACCTTTATTTATATAGCTCTTTTCACAATTGAGATTGTTTCAAAGCAGCTTTAAAGTAAAAAAGAGCCAAGAAAACAATAAAAATAAAGTTTGTTTTGGCCAATCTATAATATGGATGAATATTAAACGTTAAGTGTCCCTAACTAAGCAAGCGAGAGGCGACAGTGGCAAGGAACCAAAACTCCCGCAGGTGACAGAATGAATGAAGAACAGAATGGAGAAAAAAAGCCACAAGGTTCCCGTTTCCGGCTGACCTAAATTATGCAGCCTAACAATTATTTTACATGATATGAAAAAAACAGTGAGGGCTCCCTCTGCTGACGTGGTGTTACAAAATGGCCAGAATTTTTTAAATCGATACCAGGAGAATGCCTGTCTTTATATATAAAGAGGGGGCCACTGAGTTAAAATAGCTAGTATATAGGGAGTCAATGCAGGTTTGACAGAACTGGGCTAATATGCTCATACTTCACTGGTTCTAGTAAGAACTCGAGCTGCTGCATTTTGATCCAGCTGGAATTTGTTTATTAAGCGTGCCGGGCAACCACCCAGTAGAGTATTACAATAATCTAGCCTTGAACTCATGAACGCATGAACTAACTTTTCCGCATTTGTCATTGAGAGCATATGTCGCAATTTATATATATTTGTAAGATGGAAGAATGCAGTATCGATGTGGTGTTGATTGTTAATGTGTCAATGAAAGCCTAAATTCAATTAGTTGAATTATAATATAAAGAGATTGTGTCTCTTCAGAAATTGGTAAACCTCTCAATTCGTATAGTTTTAAAATTAGTTTTACAAATCTCTTATTAACTTTAGTAGTTGCTAAAGAAGTTTTTGTATTCACGGAAACATGGCTCAACAACAGCGTTCCGGACAGCGCCATTCAGCTCGATCGGCTTACATGCCATCGCGCGGACAGAGTGCTCGTCGAGGGAGGTAAGACCCGCGGCGGCGGACTCTGTGTTTACACCAATGATGCGTGGTGCCGCGATGCTGTTGTGGTCTGCAAACACTGCTCACCCCTGGTGGAGTTTATGATTATTAAGTGTCGGCCGTTTTATCTGCCGCGGGAATATACAGCTATTATACTTGTTGCTGTATACATCCCCCCCAGCTCCAACAACAACAAAAGGAGTGAGGCACTTAATGATCTGTATAAACACATCAGTGATCAGCAGACAACCCACCCGGATGCTTTTCTCATCTTGGCTGGGGATTTCAATCATGCGGACTTAAAGAGTGTGTTTCCAAAAGTTCATCAGCACATTGACTTTCCTACACGTGGAAATAATACTCTGGACTTTGTATATACCACACAGAGAGGTGCTTACAAAGCCCTCCCCCTCCCCCACATTGGTGCTTCAGATCACATCACTGTTATGCTAATGCCAGCATACAGACCACTTGTGAAAGTCACCAAACCAGTCCTGAAGCAGATTCAAGTCTGGCCTGATGGGTCATCAGAGGCTCTTCAAGACTGCTTTGACACCACTGACTGGGACATGTTCAAACAAGCTGCAACTTACAATAACACCACAGACCTCCAGGAGTACTCTGAGACTGTTACTTCTTACATCACCAAGTGCATTGAGGATGTAACAGTCACTAAGTCCATCACCATCTGGCCCAACCAAAAACCATGGCTGACAGGGAATGTCTACAGACTTCTGAAGACGCGTAACGCTGCCTTCAGAGCTGGAGATGAGGCGGGCCTGAGGACAAGGGCAAGGGCCAACCTGTCACATGGCATCAGGAAGGCTAAGAGACAGTACTCCAGGAGGATAGCCCATCGTTTCAGCGACAGCAGAGACACAAGGAGCCTGTGGCAGGGGATTCAGACCCTCACGGACTACAAACCCCCTGCACGGACGTGTGACAGCTCCACACCCCTTCTAAATGAGCTGAACACTTTCTTCGCTCGCTTTGAAGCACACAACAGCACCACTGCACAGAAGTCACCACCTCCTCCCGATGACCAGATGTTGTCACTGCCCAGGGACAGCGTGAGAAGATCCCTCAGCAGGGTCAACGCACGCAAAGCTCCAGGTCCTGACAACATTCCTGGACGTGTATTGAGGGACTGTGCAGAGGAACTCACCGATGTCTTCACAGACATCTTCAACATCTCACTGAGTCAAGCTGTTGTCCCCACCTGCTTCAAAGCGACCACCATCATTCCAGTCCCAAAGAATTCATCTCCATCCGGCTTCAATGACTACCGCCCAGTCGCACTTACCCCCATCCTTATGAAGTGCTTTGAGCGGCTAGTCATGCACCACATTAAATCTGTCCTCCCCCCCTCCCTGGACCCCTACCAATTTGCATACCGGTCAAAACGCTCGACCGATGATGCCATCACCACTGCCATCCACTCAGCACTCACGCACCTGGACAATAAAGACACTTATGTCAGAATGCTGTTCATAGACTTTAGTTCAGCATTCAATACAATCATCCCCCAACAGCTCACTCACAAACTGTCTCAGCTGGGACTCAGCACTTCACTGTGCAACTGGTTGCTGGACTTCCTGACAGGAAGACCTCAGGCAGTACGGGTCGGCAGCAACATTTCCAGCACCATCATCATGAACACTGGAACCCCTCAGGGTTGTGTGTTGAGCCCACTCCTCTTCACTCTGCTTACACACGACTGCACACCCACACACAACAGCAATTTAATAATCAAATTTGCGGACGACACGACTGTAGTTGGTCTCATTAGCAACGGCGATGAGACAAACTTCAGGAGTGAGGTGAGCCGCCTGGCCAGGTGGTGCGGCGACAACAATCTCTCTCTGAACGTGAAGAAGACGAAGGAGATTGTTGTTGACTTCAGAAGAATGCACACCCAGCATGCTCCTCTGACTATCAACGGTGCGACCGTGGAAAGGGTGAGGAGTACCAAATTTCTGGGTGTTCATATCACGGAAGACCTCTCCTGGACCACCAACACCACAGCACTGATTAAGAAATCGCAGCAGCGACTATACTTCCTCCGTAAGCTGAGAAGAGCCGGAGCCTCAGCCCCCATCATGCGCACCTTCTACAGAGGCACCATCGAGAGCATTCTGACCAGCTGCATCACTGTGTGGTACGGCGCCTGCAACGCATCCTGCCGCAAGGCACTGCAGCGCATCGTGAGAGCAGCTGAGAAGATCGTTGGTGTCTCTCTCCCACCCCTCCAGGACATCTATAACACCCGCCTCTCCCGAAAAGCCCTTGCTATTGCTAGGGACCCCACCCACCCATCCCACAGCCTCTTCAGTCTGCTGCCATCAGGGAGGAGACTACGCAGTCTCCAGGCACAGACCAACAGACTGAAGGACAGCTTCATACCCCAAGCTGTCAGGGCATTGAACTCTCTCCCGACTCTGCCACCTCTCCCGTCTTCTGCACCAAGGACCTGATCTCTGAATCCCCCCCACCCCCACCCCCTACCCACCATCAGTTATTTTCTTATTCATCCACCTCATTATGTTGTCCTTGCATTTCTCTCCTATTACATTTGCACTGCCTTAATTTGTAATTTGCACTATTACTATTTACTATTGTTTGCACTATTTGCCATCGCCACTTTACCTCCATAACTCACTTTATCCATCTAGTTTAATTTTATTGTATTTTATCTTCATCTTCTGTTGTTGTTGTTGTTGTTACTGTTACTGTTAAATTATTGTTGTTGTTAACTGTATTCGCCTTGGGTCTGAGAGTAACGGAATTTCAATTCTCTATATGTATGCACTGTATATATTGCAGAATTGACAATAAAGCTGACTTTGACTTTGAGAAACTTAAGAAACTACTTAAAGAAACTTAAGTAGTACTTTAGTAGTTGCCTAGTTGACAATGGAGGGACATAAATCTCTCTGATTTAATTGAAAAGATCTAAATTTGTGTTCTGAAGATGAATGAATGTCTTACATGTTGGGATCAATATTAGGACGAGAAATTAATAACGTAGAGAGATAGTTCACCCAAAAAATGAAATGAAGTCAGCTTGAGGATTCAGTCTTGGTCTATTAATGACAAACTGACTTAGTGAATTTTTCAGTATATTTAGCTGGTGATCCATACTACCTTACACTGCATTCCATCAGTTTTAGTAAAAGTACATTAAACCTGTTTTATATGCACTCAGGATGTTATTGAATATATCTTATCATTTGATATGCCATTGCCTGCTATATGTCCTAAGGAAATGTTTCTTTTCAGCGGGGGTCAAAGGAGTGTAAACTGTCACTGCAAATTCAATCATTCACAGCAGTTTGCTTAGCTGCACGGCAACTTAATTAAAAGAACACATTCAGATCCTCTGAAGAAAAACGTGTGTGCAGAATCGATCGTCTTACAAGGGCAGTGCTAGGGCTTACAAAGACATCTCCCTAATAAAAAACGGACTAAATGGGGAAAGCAGAAAGCTTGAAATGCCAAGACATATTGACTGCGTATTGATGACCTGGGTTATGAGGTCACAGTAATTTCCCTGGGAAGACAGAGCTAAAGGTTAAACTATCCCTATTAATTGCTCCATCAGGGCAATGCACATCTTGAGCTGTATAAATAAACGTGTTGATGTGGACGTGTGAAGCTATACGTTTTCTGATGTCAGTGTGAGTTACTGCAACAAAGCTTTTGTTTGTCGGTACTCTGCAGCTGAAAGGTCCATGAATATCCCAGAAGGCAGAGAGAGGCAACAGCCGTTAGAAATCTCAGTAGATTTGGTTCTCCATGAATAATATCACAGTGGGACTTTGCAATTGCACAAGCAATGCATTTGCACATAAATACACCTCTCTTTTGAGAACCCTTACACAACCCAGCAAGTGTAAGGCACCCTGAGTTTGTTTACTTCAAGAGACTGACGACCACCCACTGCAACTGAGCATGGATTTGTATGCATACATAGAAATATAGAAACAAATATTCATCTATAATATCGCTGTGGAAACCGACAGAGTGGCTAGAGATAGGAGCACTGAGAAAATTCTGCTATAGCATGACCTTCATTTTATACACTCATAAAGATAATGGAGATTGAGGAGAGGGTGTGTGCTCGATAATTTATTAAAGTTGTACTGCCGTTCACTGGTCACCTGCAAGGAGAGTTCAAACGGAAGATACAATCTAGGGCAAAATCACACTAAATACTCTAATTTGTATTAAATAAGTAATAGTAAAAATAAATTAAAAAAATGCAAAAAGCTGTTTAAATAGTGGCCTGCCTTTTTAATTTCTAAACTCATGATTAATTTATTGATATACAAAAAAAAAAAAAAGATTCAGCAAATTAGCATAACTTAAATTATATCCATTGTCTTATTTACAGTTTATAAACTATAAATAAGTCATAAGTTATAACTATTTACATCAACTATTTAATAGTTTGTTATAATATACTTCTTATAAAGTGTTACCAAAACGTTAATTCTGAAAGATATTTCAACATAATTCAGAGCTTTGGATTCTAGAGAAAATGTGCCTGTAGCAATATTTCTGAGCATAAATAAATTAATTATATGATGTTTAAATATTTAGTGTGAAACTTTTAGAATTGACTTTGCCTAAAATGCTGTACCAATTGATCTACCAAGCAAGTTTACCATGTTAGAAAAGCAAATATGGAGCTGGCTATGTAAAGCACATAATTATGTATGGAGGGCATGGGCTTTGGGAATATGTGTGTTTTATGGCCATCAGCTATTCATCATTGTCTCCAGAGTTATTAGTTATATGGCATTCACAGCTCAGGTCTCCCAAAAATGGCAAAATTCAGCATGAGTACTGCAATTGAGATAAACTGAAATGCTAATGCTCTATAATTCCAGGTATTTTGAACGGCTGTCAATAGAAAAAACATGCTTTATACAGAACAACTTCCTGCGCCAACCACACAAACCTTGACCTTCTGGCAAATAATTAATTATATACATAAGGCCTTATTTATGAAACGCGAGCAGGACCAATCTCTCTGTAAATTATTCAAAGTCCATTTCTATTGCACTGAAAGCTTCAGTTTACGTAAAAATGGTTCTTCATAGACGCTCATCTTGCTTATGTTTCATGAATGAGGCTCTTAATATTGTTCCACCAGCACTAAAAAGCTTCCTGTCTTTGTTATTTCACCTGCCCAAATGTAGAAAGTAGGAATTTGCTAATTCAATTTTTATTGAATCGAAAATCAGCTTCATTTCAATCACTGCTCTGACATACTGTAATCAGGACTCTTAGGAGCACTCGCTGTATAGAAGCATCTCAACGCATTATCACATAAATGTCAGAGCAGTCAAAAGCCAAATTCTAACCTTGAAGTAGTGATGGCCTCTTCTGTACGCTCAACATCAGACACAACAGTTGCATTTATTGGCTTCACAGTCCATTAGGTATTAATCTCTCTGTGAGAGCTATTTGTTTGACACCTCCTCCCTGCAAACCTCCTGTATCCTTCCTTCCCTCTAATCTCTCCTTTACTACCATCAGCATATTTCACTCTGTATTCTGCTACTGAACACATGCAGGTCCTTGGCTGTTTTCTTCGAGAATAATACGTTTTCAAATTCAGAGCCCATTTCTTTCCTTTCCCTCTCAAGGACGAGAGCAGTCTGCCGCTGGCTCCGTACCCTCCCCTCTCTCCTGTTTGCTGCTTTACTCAATCTTGTGTTTGATTGTCAACAGCAGCAGGTCTATTCTCCGTTCTTAGATGTACGATATCAAAAACAACAGTCTGTGCTCATTCATATGCTTAGTCTACCAGCATTTTGTTAGCCAAATACTACAAATGTGAAAAGAATATCAAAAAGACCGCAGAGATTCTCAGTAGGGTTTTGCTCTGGGCAGATTTAAATCTAGACACTTTTAATGCACAAATAATATTTAACTAGAAGATAACTAAAAAACTCAATTTCAATGGCATGCTTGTTTTGTATATTATTATGTTATTTGATTTGTGGGTCAGAGCTGTTGTAACATATTGAACATTTGACTATTTTTATTTTACAAGAATTATTACATTAATGCTAATTTTAGGGTATAGTGAAGCAGACTCAACCCATAATAGTTATACAACTGTATAAATATTCATTATGAAAAAAGTTCAAACACTAACTGAAATATTTTTTTACTTACTCAAAATTGTTTTTTAATTATAATTAGATTTACTGATCATACTTTGTACAGCACTGTTTCGTTCTGTATTGCTACCATTCAAACTTCAGCACCAAAATGCTTCTCCACTCAGATGGGAGAAGTTATTATTGTTTCAGCATACAGTTTGATGAATGTGTCTGGAGTAGCTCTGAAAATGAATTCCTAAAACTTATTACATTCATTTGTTTTAGTTAAATTGTGGTCACATTTAATTAATCCCTTCCATAGTTTTAATTGATTTCAATGTGACTGCAATTAGCTAGTCTTAGTTTTTTTTTTTTTTAACCAATCCATCTAATGAAATACTATATGATCAATGCACTATCTTACATGGGTGGTGTCTATTAATACAGGGAATTAAAAACAGCCAGAACAATAATGATAGTGATGATGATTTTTTTTTTTTTTTTACTGCTTTACTATTTGACAGCATGGGCTGCACTATCACGCTTTCATACATTTTAGTTTACTTTTAAGATGAATCTCTAAAGCATTTAGAGATTCAGAGTTGCCTGGCTCCACAGTTGCCTGAGAGCCAGGCAACTGTGCCTTGTGGTTCGGGTCCCATGTCACCGGAGGCCGATGACAAGTGGACCTTGCAGAAGCATTTCGAGACAAATTCTTGGCTATCTTGTATTTCATCGTCTTGCTCTTGGGGATTTTAATTTGGATTCAGCCTCTGAGAGTCCAGTTGAGAGTATGATGTTGGCCAGATCTAATTCTGAGTAGACAGATGTGGAGGGTATTGAGGCGGATGTTGCATCTATCGTCTACCCCCATACTCCTACATTTGAGGTATTATTGGAAGTTATGACCCATGTCATGGCTTAACTTTGTCTAAACTGATGAGCGGAGAAGCAGGAGGTTGTTCAGCACAGGCTAGATGAACGAGGTAGAAGAGGTGCTTGCGAGTTTCCTAGAGGGATGCCTAGGTAATACCTTAGAGAGATCATTTTAGCTGAAATATCTGAGGACCTAAACCCATTAGGTCCTGAATTGAGTCACTTCAAGTGAGATTGCTGAGGCACAAGGTGTCTTAAGTGAAAAGAAAGAGTTTTAACAAGAAAGAAGGGGTAAACAAGAGTTTGAAACAATGGAGAGGGTGGAAAACAGCTGATTGCCATCCACCCTCATGCCTGTTTTGCCTAATGGTGGAGGCACATGGAGCTTCCTATAGGGCCAGTGGGTGTTGGATCAGGACTTAAACTCCATGAGGAGGTATGAGTGGCAATGTTGAGCAGAAATTAGCTATCGTTCCCTCGCTCAATGTTCCCCCTTTTTATAAAGGTGATGTGAACACTCTTCCCTGATGCAGGGAAGCGATGTGGGCACTGTTGGAAGAGAAGATGGACTGTGTCACCATTGGTATTCCACTGTGTCATCTGTTGCCCCCTCCAGTATGTTGTCGGTAGATGTTTAACTACATCAATACACTTCCCTAAAAAGGAGACAGAGTTTATATGTGAACTTGCTATCGAGTACCACTCTTTCCAGCATCTTCACAAGCCTTTCGATCAAGCTCTCCAGAATATATAAAGAGCTCAAGAAGAAGGTGGACTAGGTTATTATTTGTGACTCACTATATGTGGCTCTCTCTGGTTTACATAATATTCAACTCCAGTATTTAAAAAAAGAACTGGTGTAAGGTGTCTGTCCCTGGTGGTCTACGAGGATTAGTAGTGGAACTGTAGTAGTTGAGTTGCCAAAGAGTCATCAACTGATGCAGCAACTCATTCATTTCTCAGGGAACCGAGTTGCTGTCACAAAGATGAACACTGTGATTCCCTCATCTGACCACCGGAGGGAGCTATCGCACATATATTGACACACACTCACGAACTACATTTCCCAGAAACTTGTACACAGTGGAATAATCATCGCTCCAGCTGACAGCCATCACCCGAACTATAAAAGACTCCATCTTGCACCCTTTCACTGCGAAGTCTTGGTTTGCTGTAGCTAACATTGCTGAACGTTGTATACTTGTATATGTATACCCATACTTTAATTGGCTTCATTGCTCTGTCTCCACTCCGCCATTAAGCTGGTGTGTGGTGAGCGTTCTGGCACTGGTTGCCATGGCATCATCCAGGTGGATGCTGCACATTGGTGGGGATTGAGGAGACCCCCCCCCCCCCCCCCCCCCCCAAAGCTCTGGAAAAGCGCCATATAAATGTAACTACCGTATTTTTCGCCGCATAAGACGCATTTTTTCTTCCCCAAAACTGGGGGGGAAAAGTTGTTGCGTCCTATCCGACGGATATAAAGAATTCGCGGAGCGAATCACTTTACAGTGATGACTGTAGCGAGGGGGGCGTGGTTCAGCGAGGTCTGCGGCGGGAGAGAGTCGGGAGACGAGCCGTGCGTAAGAGAGAAGTGAAACAAAACTAAGAGTGAAACGAAACTGAGAGAAAGAGGCGTGACTCACAGAGAGTGAAGCGTGAGCGCCGAACGCGCAGGTGTTGCACTTGGGAGCCTCGCGTTCTCTGCTTCCGTGGTGACTCGCGTCTGGCCAGGTGTTGTACGGAAATCTGACTCCCCGGACAAATCTCACTCCCTTACGCGCGCGCATTAATACGCGCTGCATCGAGGTGAACGCACTTCCTTGAGCATATTCGCCTACAAACTGACTTGTACGCTTACATAAGCAGAAAATGAAATTATATTAGTTATAATGAATTATAGTAGACCTATGGGTTTACCAGGGGGAGTCAGATTTTCACAGCAGAAAAATACACCTGTGAAAATCTCACTCCCCTCACCAACTCTGGTTTAAAAGCTCACAGACTTAACATATTTATTTTATTATCTCATTATGGTATGGACATTCTTTGCTCAAAAGCATTTGGTTGTAACAATTATAGTATGGGTTTACCAGGGGGAGTCAGATTTTCACAGCAAAAAAATAACTCACCATATTTATCTTATCGTCTCATCATATGGTGAGTCTGTGAGCTGTGAGTTAGTCAGGGGAGTGACATTTTCACAGATGTATTTTTCTGCTGCAGAAAAATCTCGATGTTAGAGAGGGGAGTGAGATTTGTCCGGGGAGTCAGATTTCGGTACAACACCCCACTTCCCAGTTTACACGCAAATGATTCGAGTTCGAATAAAAGCATTACAGCATTATTTTTGTTACTTTCACTGTTTACTGACTGTTAATGAGAGTAAAGATAGTTCTTAATATGTTACATGGTTGGCATAAAGTTGTTTTATGTTTTTTGTGCTGTTAACTTTATACAGTTGATATAAAATATTTTACTAAAGTATTTGGTTCAGAATTGTTTTTTTCTAGATTTTCCTCCTTTAAAATTGGGTGCGTCTTATGTTCCGGAGCGTCTTATATGGCGAAAAATATGGCTATTATTATTATTATTGTTTTGTTTTGTTTTGTTTTGTGTGTGTGTGTGTGTGTGTGTGTGTGTGTGTGTGTGTGTGTGTGTGTGTGTGTGTGTGTGTGTGTGTGTGTGTGTGTGTGTGTGTGATTCCTCGTTACTGACCCTGTTATTTCCCGTTGCCGATCCTGTCTGCCTGCCCTGATCTTTGCCTGGTATTTCACTCATGAATGTTCTCTGGCTGTCCTGACTTCCCCGCCTGTGCGACTATTCTCATTAAAAGACATGCGATGTGATCTCTGCCTGAGTGCCCATTCGTTAGAGTTGCATACATAACCCGTTTTATAACATATATTTGATCAAATATATGCAGCCTTGGAGATCACATTTCTTTAAAAAGCAATAAAAATAACATTTTACAAAGTGCCTGCTGATCTGAACTTATTTCTTTGCTTCTTCATGAGAACATTTCAGGAAGCTAGGTCTGATCATTGACTTGGAAATATTTCTATAAATCGCCCTCCCAACAGATCACAATGTACAAAACATGCTGGTCACTAAGGATCGGCATTTCTTATAGTCTGTGCACATATCTAGAAAAAGCAAAGCCTGCTCCAGCCTGTGCTGTCAGTGCAACCCAGTCTTCTGTTCAGGTTGCTGCAGGTTTTGACAGAAACCAGCAAGAGGTTTCTCTAGACTTCTCATTATAATTTTTATCTTGCCATTCTGGAGCTGCAGGCAGAACTGTGTTGATGATTTCACCTGACAGAGGAGACAAAATAGGGGTTGACAAAATACAGCTGCTTTAAAGAATTTTTTTAACTCATAAGTGCAATATATAATTAATGTCCTAAAGTACAAAAGCACACACATAGTTACCATAGCAATACCTTTTCTCAGAAATGTTACTTGAGATCTCAGAAACCCATCTAGATTATGTATTTTAAATACACATGACGTATGTATTAAATGTGTATTCATAACTGCTATTTATGACATAAAAAAGATTTCTGTTAATACCAACTAATTGACTATTAAGGATAAATAATGTTTAATTTTATAATATGAAATAAATTTCCTGTACATCAACCATATTTTTGTACAGTCACTTGTACATTAGATTACAAATTTTTGTAATTTATTTTAATGTGGAAGGGTCAATGAATTGTTGTTAAAAGTTTGAAAATGTACTTCCGAGTCTGTTATAACATATTGGGGTCACACTAGATTAAGGCCTAATTCTCTATATTAACCAAATATTAACCATAATTGTTGCCTCATCAAACTCCTAATTACCGCTTAATAATAATTAGTGAGGTTGTTGTAAAGGTAGTTTAAGTATTGTGTGTGATTAAGGGATGTAGATTATGCTAATAGAGAATATATAATATTATATTAATATGTGCTTTTTAATTATAATATATAATAATATAATGTACGGACCCTAATAATATACAATAATATAATTTTTGGACCCTAAGATAAAGTTAGCTTATTTTGCAAAACACCAACAACAACAAAAATAAACAATTCCAGCACTTAGCTGAAAGAGGAATGCATGGTGAAAATAAACAGTAAAATGTGAAAGACTGCTCATGTGAACAAAGGTAATCACTATTTCTGCTAGTATAAATATAACCCTACTAGTATAAGCATTTCAGATTCAAGAACTTCTCTGTACAGTTGTTCTGCGTCGTGCTTTTGACAGTGGAAAGGCATTATTCCTGATTTATACTATATTATATTTAAAAAAATGGCAGGGGGTAATGTCACCACTCACCTCAGGATGTGGGCAGGGGACTGAGGCAGAAATGAGCCAGTCATTAAGCATGTCAAGTCAAATCAACCCTGAAAGGAGGCATTATGCTCCCTAATGGAGATTTAAACCTCCAACCGTCAGCAGTCCATTTAGCTATTTTACCTGGGCTCACCTGACTCCTTCCAGCCAAAGAACGTGGCATTTCCAGCAGCATTCTGCTGAAGAACCCAAGCAAAGGCAATTTGGCTCTACTCCAGTGCCCCGCACCTCCCTCAAACACCCACATTTGTTTATTTAGTGTTTTTCAGTCTTGTAAATACCAAGCCTCCTGGCAAAGAAGCAAAGTTACAACCAATTTTTCTAAAAAGAAAACTATTTGGCATTTTGATTGATTTTACTTTGAACTGATGATTCAGGGAATTGTGTTTTCTTGACATTCTGATTTTAAACCTTAAACGCTCAGCATTCCTTCTAGATCAAATTTCTCAGAAAAAAACAACATGACATGTTAAAATGTCAATACAGAGAGCCAAGCAAGCAGTCGTTTTAATGTGTCTGTGTTGTGTATTATTGGAAGCTCATCAGAATGGTAATTAAGCCCGTGATTGGAACAACATTATAAGGGCGTAACAAACTCTTCCCTAAGCCTCAGATAACCATGATGGGTTTGATGAATCAAAGCGAGCTCATTGCTTTGCATAACTTCTAAAATAGAACTTATGCCAATGTATTCTCTGAAAAGTATGTATTGATTTGTTCGCCTTACTTTACCTTTCCTCTGTTGTCATAGTCCCTTATTCAAATCATCATCCACCTTCATTTGCCCTGGATTGAGGGTTAAGGCCAATGAAAGCTCTCTAATTATCACCCTGCGCCACACATCAATCATGTTTCTCACAGACCTTGCGAAGCAACTCTGATGGACACGAGGAGAATCCATTTGACCTGTCCAAGAGTGAATTAATTATCCAATTACTCCTCTCCAACTCACTGTGCTGCCTTGATAACTTCAAAGCTGTTTACAACTGACTATCTCCTCCAAGATAACAAAAGACCTCTCTCTACTTCATAATCACCCAGCAGACGAACCAACCCGAGTTAGATTTTCCTTGTGCTGTTTTCAGGGTACTCTAGGCATCAAAGATGAAAGAGAAATGAACAAACCTTTTTTAAAGGAGTACTTCAACCAGAAATGAACAGTCTGCCCATCCTTTGGCCCATCCCATATGACTCTCTCATTTGGAACAGAAAAGGACATTTAGGAGGACATTCTTAATGTTTTTTTTTTTTTTTTTACATACGGTGAAGGTGAGTGAAGCCTTCACTGCTGAGCACAAAAAAATAATACAAATCACTATAGACATAACATAAGAATAGCTCATACAGCTAAGTATTTACATTTTATGCATTTGGCAGACACTTTTATCCAAAGCGACTTACATTGCATTCAAGTCAAGTCAACTTTATTTATATAGCGCTTTTTACAATACAGATTGTTTCAAAGTAGCTTTACATTGGTCACAGGAAAACAATAAAACAATGTTTGTTTTTTTCTGAACAGCAGCTCTAAAAGAGCTGGTGAAATGATGAATATTAAGTGTTCAGTACACATTGAGTCAGGTCTTGCTTTCTCTGGGTTTGAACCCATGACCTTGGTGTCGTTAGCACCAGTACTCTACTGATTGAGCAACAGTAAACCAGAAAAAATTCTAGCATTTATTTGTAAATCCATAATAATATATTCAGTTTAATGACATTTGAAGGCAAATATTGCCCCGTTCTTAACCAAATTATTTCAAGAACATAGCTATACACCTTCAGTGCAATGGCCGATAATTTGATTATAAAATGGTTAAAGTTTAAATAAAATTATAATGTAAGATTTTGAATTTAACTGTAGCAAACATTGACTAAAAAGCTAGTTTACCAAAGAATCTCTTTGCAACAATACTGTGAACAACTACAAACGAACTTATAGGTATACTGTTCATTTACTGTGTACTTTGGCATTTGTATGTAGTTTTAATTATAGTTTTATTCCACGACACAACATCCATTAGTAATACTCCTTTGTGATATTTTAAAAACTTTTACTTGAGATCTCTTAAATGGGATTCATCTACTCACTCTTAGCTTTTAAAGCCTCATTGAGTTTATAATCACACTCTTGCAAACTAATCTAACTCAAATTTTCACAGAGAACGTTTTTGTTGTGGTGGTTATTAAGACTGAAAGAGTTGTTGGAAGCTTAATGGTGTTGACACTCATGTCATGTGCCTGGATTGTAGTTCATTTACAGCCTAAGCTTAGCTTTTTAATTCTGCCGATTGCATTTGGGATTTAGAACGATTGTATTTTCAGAATTCATCATGTTCAAGTTGTGTTAATTTGTGAAGAATACCATTATAAACTAAATGTTTAAGTATCATCTTTTGTTGGTCACAGAATTTATTTTCTGTAATAATCCAAAAGCCATTAACAAGCTACTAAGTTATTTGTCAAGAGAAATGGGATGATGCAAATCAACAGGTCGGACTGTAAAAATACGTCAGCCTATTGACAGAAAATGCATTTTTGGATAAACTATACCATTATGATCAAAGAAAAATACAGTGGATTGTAAAAAAGTATACTCACCCCTGTTAAAACAGCAGGCCTTTTAGACGTATCGCAATGAAACAAAGATAAATAATATCAGAACATCTGCACATTTAATTAGTTAGTTCATGTTTAGTCACTGAAAACACTTTGGTTATGTCAGTAACCTTGTGTCACAGTCATGTCGTGTCTTGTCACTTCCTGTGTGATCCTTTATGTTTCGTCAGCCACTCCCCCTTGTTATTCCCATCAGGTGTGGCCCGTTACCCAATGTGTACATGAGACCAAGCCTTGAGCATTGGGAGCATCCATAATGCAAGCTGTTTACAATGTACACAGCCAACACTCTCGAGTGCTGACTGTGCATGCTCCACTCCCAGACGCATAACAGAAAGATCATGTGCATCCCCAACTATAAATGTACCATGTGTCACAGTTCTGCAAGAGAGAGGACCCAAATTCAGAATGAAAAGGAGTGACTGAATACAAGACACAACAGGAAGTGAGGTGTGAAAGTTCAACAAGTATTGCAAGAAAGACGACACAGAGACAGGCAGGGGATGATGAGCACTGAGACAGTCCTGGATGATAACAGGCTGAGAAAGTACTGAAGAGGCAGCACCAAAGGAAAGTCTAAGCAGGAGCGCACCAGACCCGAACTTGTATATCTCCACAGATTTGGCCCAATCTTGCAGTCAGAAGCTCACAGAGGCTTGATAGACAGCAGCCGGGAAACCTCAGAGTGCAGGACCAGACAAAACTCACAATCAACAAGACAGAAGAAAGAAAACTAATGACCAAACAAAACTAGAAAAATAAACTATGACCTTGCAAACAGAAGACAAAACTGCAGGGAGAAGAAAAGTAGAAGTTAGCTTAAGGCTCAAAAGAGAAAGAACAAAACAAAACTGGGACACAAAAGGTAACTAACCAGAGCAAGACTTGAGAAAATATAAAATAAAAAAACAATATGGAAACACTAGAACAAGAAGCTGGCTAATAGTCACAACTAGACAAGAGTATATATAAC
This sequence comes from Rhodeus uyekii, assembly GCA_037043235.1. Lineage (NCBI taxonomy): Eukaryota > Metazoa > Chordata > Actinopteri > Cypriniformes > Acheilognathidae > Rhodeus > Rhodeus uyekii. Next base: position 1,053,074 of record JAWRVZ010000191.1, on the reverse strand, counting down.
ATGCAGATTTTACATGCAGAGACTATACCATAAATGAACACAAAATGTACCAGCAAGGACATGAGGGAAACTAGCACAATATAAAGGGAGCAGAGCACATGAGGGATATGTGAACACACTCAAGCAAACAAGGACTAGACAAGGGGGCTTGGTAACTGGAAATGAGGAAGTGGGACAAGTAGTAGTTCACATTTCACACATAGCAGAGATACTGAAGACATGGAAGCTACCGCTGCTTTTATAGCTTCCTTGTTCATGACTTCACCCAGCTCTGATTTCTCTACACATCATTGGTCTGATTTCACATGTGCTCAACGATACAGTCATGCATAGCAGTTCCACAGCGTCAATTGACAAAGCACAAATTCCCTTGAAAGGGAACCTGGGAACAAAAAATCTAACTGCATAATTGTGGATAATAGTGTAAAATTGATTTAGTTTGAAGTCACCATTATCATAATTTGTGTTCCTCTTGACAGACAACGTGGGCTTTCAATTAATTTTACAGCCAATGTAATACTGGAGATAATTAGCTAAACATAACAATGTTTAAGTAATCTCTTAAGTAATTTAACCGAATTAACTCATAATTTGCTATTTATTTTATACATTAAAGAAATGCTCTGCCATATAGTTTATAAATAATATGATCTTTTATAAATAATTAAGGTAGAGGGCCTTGCTGGAATAAAACTGCTGCAGGATTTGAGCCTTCTTCCAATGCTACTTGTTGTGATGTCCCTTTGACCCTTTCTGACTACCTGCCGTGTGACCTCCACAAAGCCGAGGGAGTCAGACATCTTTCAGTGGTGTATAATCATTTCAGTGCATCAGTCTACGGTATGACATATCTGCTCTGCACAACACGTCTCTCTGTTTTTCGGTACAAATGAAAATATGTGTTTGAAAAGGAATACACATTTTAACCACTCTTTCAGCTGTAGGGAGGACACAGAAACCTAAACTTAATGCCTTTCTCTTTATCATGAATACGATTATGATTAATGTATGAATGGATCTTATTTTAGTGATCTGACTGAAAATGATTGTATCCGATAGCTTTACATTGAAGCCAATCAAGGTGTCTAGCCAGGTAAATTTTTTGTGCTTTAAAGGAAGTCTCTTATGTTCAGCAAAGCTGCATTAATTTGATCACAATTAGAATAAACAAACATTATTATAAAATAGCAATACTGAATTTTCAGCATTCTTGCTCAGCACATTTTAAGTTTAATATTTACAGAAATATTATTTTACATTAAATTAAATTAAATTAATTTATTTTAGTGTAAACCGTGATCCACTACCATTGAAACATTTATTCAGCAAGAACACACTAAACTGAGTTGTCCAAGTGACAGTAAAGCCAATTATAATGTTATAAATTTATAACTAACTTATAACTTTATTAAAGTCTATTTCAAATAAATCCTGTATTTTAAATTTTTCAAAGAAATTGTTCAATTGTTTTCAAAATTGACAGTAATAATATCTATTATTAATAACAATTAAGAACCTTTAATAATAACTAGAATAATGGGATTATACATGTCTTGCCTGTCACTTCTGAAAACAGCCTATTACTGTTCCAATTTGAGGGAACAGAAAAAATAACATTGCGTCACTTTCGTGACCGGTGCCTGAAGCATGTGTGAAACATTGAGTGCCAGATAGTAGCCTATGCTTTCACAAGGAACGCTCATGAGTATGAAAGGGTGTCAGTCTTAGGTTTCATCAGCCTTTTTGTCTTCAGGATCCACTTGTCTAAGCGTGTGTGTGTGTGAAGATATTCTCACTAAATGTGAGTTGTTTATGGATGCACTGCAATGAGTTGTGGTGGGGAAGCTCTGTTCTCACTTGGTTTTTTTCTTGAGGGATTAGAATCAAGTGTCTGCACCGCACGTTTTGGCCCCAGCTTTGCCGAAGCAGCGCAGTGGTTCTGATTTCGGGGAACACCGATATAAAACTGGTGGTTAGTCTCCCTTTTCCCATTGCTTTCATGGTGAGAAAGCCCGCTCCGGCAGACACTTCCAACTGAATGAGATCATTGTGTAATGTCTAGTTCCGAGGGATGAGACAAGGAGAGAGAGGAGGCAGATGTTCTAAAAAAACAATTCACACAATTCTGTGAGCCTTCATTTCTTCATGATATGTCGGAATCATGGAATTGTGTGTATGCTCCCATGCAGTCAATATTGTAACCAATATTGTATTTGTAATTGTCATTTTTTAGGTAACCTATCATTTTAAACTCTTAAATAACTGGGCCTTGAAAATGTATTGTACACAAAAGTGTTGGTAATATTGAAAGTTCAAAGGAAAGTGAGATTCTGTGTCATTGAGTTGGAGGTATGGACTGACCTGATCAATATGTGAAGCAAACAGTAAAGCCCTTCAGAAGAATTCACAGCACAACATAAAGGGGGAAGCAGTGCACACCAGCTAGAGAACGGAGTGCAATGCATCTGAGCCAATGTCAAACAGAGGTGAAGGGAATTCAAACTCACAAACGCATTTAACGCTTTGACACGCTGACCTCTAGACTCTGTGAAGCAATGATGTGTATTCATGAGTGATTTCAAGCGAGAGAGCTAGGAGAAATATGTGATAAAAGTGCATTTACGTGCAACCACGCAAATTTAAATAGCAGTAAACCATTTCAGTAATTTCATTGAAGAAGAAGAAAAATATGACAATTTCAAATGTACATATAGAGAACGCGTGTTAATTTATACTGCTGTTCACTTATTACGCGTGGGTTGACCCTGAAACTCCTGCCCTCAGCTGTTGCATTTTACTTTGATCTGAAGGTCACGGGTCAACATGAATACAGTTGCCACCCACACAAAGACTCACCTCTGCTTTTCAGTGGCATCCGAATCAGTGGTTACAATGGTTACAACATAAACAATGTTTTTTTTACATTGTATATCAAATGGTCAGGCAATACAGTTGGGTGACCACTTGAGATACAGTGTAAAAAACATTGTTTATCATAAATTTGTATACACTTTGCAAGTGCACCAGTGTGGAGGTGGTAGAGGAGGATGAGATTAGGGGTATCAAAGCTCTATAGTGATTCTTGCTTTAGCACTAATAAGTCACTTAACATTCACAATATAGCACGCAATAGTTTTTAGTATTAGAAGTAATGATTAAAACAAACATATAGGCATCTTTTGGGATTTAAAAAAATATTTTTTTCAAAATTTGAAGTGCACAATGATAATTAAAGTGGAAGTCGAACTGTTAACTAAATTAAAAAATGGTAATTTTAGATTGAATATATCATACAGGCCTATCGTCCTACAGTGAAGCAAGGTCATGGACAAATCTCTCAGTTTGGCTGATATAAAACTGATATAAATAGCTATGAGTAAAGTGTGTGTCCTAAACAAACAACCACTTTATTGGCTTTCATTAGATGCATTTAAAAAAAAGATTTTGTGTGTGAAGTGACCCTTGTTTAAATAAAAGTGTGAAAATGTAAATTGCTGGGTGGCCACAGAAGATAGTATGGCAAAACATTCCAACTGAATGTCAAAAGCAATTCATGTAAGAGAGCGCACTCTGCATGTTAAATGCTCTTTAAAACCATGCAATCTGGCAATGCTTATTCTCGGCACCCATCGTTCTCCCAGCTGCACGCGGGAAGCAGGCAAAAGAATTAATGAGCGAGAGCAGCTCCTGTAACAAGAATGCCAGAACATGTTTCAACTAGAAACCACTGAATTAAACATGCAATGTGTTGAGGTCAAGTGACAAATGCAGTGAAGTCATGTGATACGCATACTTCTGTTTAAAATGTTTATATTGTGGAATAATGCTGGCCAATGTCATCAAAACTCTCTTGTTTGAAGTCTAAGACTAGAATCACAGCTGATCACAGTTGAGATATTTGAGTTATGCATATAACCTCATCCTAGTCAAGTCAAGTCAACTTTATTTATATAGCGCTTTTTACAATACAGATTGTTTCAAAGCAGCTTTACAGTGGTCACAGGAAAACAATATAAACACAGTTTGTTTTGGCTGAACAGCAGCCTTAAAAGAGCAGGCGAATTAATACAATTGATGAATATTAAGTGTTAAGTTTCCCAACTAAGCAAGCCAGAGGCGACGATAGGAGGGAAATGAAGTACAACACATGACTACATTGGTGGAACTACCTACCCACCCTGCCTAAAGCCATTAATTTCCTTTAATCAGTCCAGCTCTTCACAAAGCCTCTGACAGCAATTCTCAGAAGTGTTGTACTTGCATAACATTCACACAGGGCACAAAGCATGAAGTCGCCTGACTTAAAGAGGTTTGTAGAGTCAATAAAGGGGTTTGAGAGATAACTATAAAATCTGTATCAAATTAATTCAACAATATACCCCAAACACTGAAGTTTGTGATTCTGTTTGTGAATGTTCATTGAATTGTGGTTTCTGGAAATGCCAGAACCTGCAGCCATACTTGGCCAATGATGGATATGAGAAACACACCCCAGGTTAGTAAAACAGAGGGCAACCTACCAAGTAAGCTCAATTCCATTCTTTCACCAGGCTTTGGAAATCATAGTGGCTCACATGTCTGTACACTTCTCCTGTCCAGTAAAATCTGTCGATGATCCTCTCTCTGAGGATCATTCTTTCCACAATCAAGCTGAATTTTACTTGCATGATTCTGGTGCATCCCTGGTTGATAAAGCACTATCCTCATATTTTTTGTTGTCAATATTCTGTACCGTGGTGAACGGGTACCTCGAGGTAGGAGTGTTGTAACCATGAATCCATGCCAACACACCCAGAGAAAAAGGCATGGTGGGTCAGCTTCAGTTCAGTAGCACAGCAAATATCCACAATGAGCCATGAACATGATGGGGCTGCTAAATGCAAGATGTTAGCTGCTGTTACCCTTGATCCTAGGATGGGATTGACCTAGCTAAGATCTTTTAGTTCTTTTTTTAAGGAAATCTCCACTTTTACAAAGGATCATCCTGAATGGTTGCATCATTCTTCAATCCAGATCCCCTCCAGACCTCGATAATTATCCTTGTAACATTTCAACACAGACATCTATAACAAGAAATTTTAAAAACAAATAAGGCTCATCAATGTACAAAAAAGTGTAAACCGGCTGTCAATTGGAGTTTTTGCTCTTTTAAATTATTTCTAAGCTCCACAACTCATATGTTTAGGAACACTGACTTTCAACTATATAATTTGATAAAAGACCACAAAGACAAGGTAAGAGTTAGTAACAATTTATTCCTCCCAGGGGGAATTGTGCTGGCTAAAGAAATAATTATTAGGAGAAAGGACATATAATAGTGACAGACTTAAATTCTTTAATTTCCAACCACAAAGAACAAATTAAAATAGTTAAAATCACTAGTACTAAGAAGCCCCTGGAGCATCTACTTGGCAAGATAATATGTGGATTTAGTCCTCTAAGACATGACTCCAATGTTCAGAGCTGTGACTGTCTGTAGGAAGACAAAAATTGGGTAGTGTTGAGAAACAAACGAAACAAGGGTGTTCACTTATGTAACTTTGTACTCGAACACTAGCAAATATCACAATGAGACCTTTGCGATATGTTCCAAAGATGCAATCATCAGTTAATGCAGTTCAAAAAACCCAACAAAAAGCTTTCATTTTCATAAGATCTGGTTTCATAAGGTCAGTGACTGACCTTTTACCCTGCTTTTTATAATGCACTTGTAATCTCTTACCAAATGAATAAGGATGACAGATAGATTTGATGTGATGTAATACTACCAAAAATTCATAAACAACATCATAAACTTTTATCTCTTTTATAAATTTTAAAATATTTCTGTCCGAGTAGTGTACACCGCATGTTTTTAAAAGCTACGCTTAAATGACAATTAGGAATAAATGCCGTAAATGGAGTAAAATGAGTAGAAACTGGGACCCGGAGACAGACCTAAAAACCAAGATAGTTCTAGGGAAGTTTATAGAGAACTTCATGTAAGTTCCTTTTAAACAATGGACTAAAGTGTTGGTTCTTTCATGTGACGACGTAACCATCACAATCTCCAAGTACTACGTATGGATACCACAAATTTATTTTTAGATTTGTTATGCTATTTACATGTATGACTTACTTTATAAGTGCTTATGATACGCACTGTTAACCCCTTGGGTAGGATTAATGTTGTAGATTAATATGTGCATATTATATGTACTCAAAAACTGTCTATCATATGCATGTAAAACCCGTTCATATCAGATGCACGTAAAAGTTTCATATGAAAATGTTTGATTAATAAAGTTCGGGAGGAGCACGATGCTCCCAGTCATTACTGTAGATGACAATATCATCTAGATGGGCAGTGACATATGCAGCATGCGCTCAGAGGATCTTATCCATGAGGTGCTAAATAGTAGCCAGGCCCCGAGCAACCCGAAAAGAATTATAACGAATAACAAATGGCATAGTGAAGGCTGTTTTCTCTTTGGAAACTGGTGATAAGGAGATCTGCCGACAACCTTTCGAATTGCTTGATTGGTTGGGTACAGTTAGATTTTATTCAATTTGTCAACCCATGGCATGGGATATGCGTTCAATTTTCAAAATAGCATTCACCTTGTGACAGACAGAAGCGAACGATCTGGCTCGCCCAGCTGCTGAGGGATTCTTCTACAGTGGAATACGGTTATGTCGACGGCCTCGGGGCTTGCAAAAAAGCATCGAGATAACCGATGATCGAGAACCAACAGCCAATATGGCGATTTATTTGATGAAGCGATCGGCATGCTATAAAAATGTACGTACACTGTATATGTTTACTATCAACAAAATGCATATGTGCACCAACTAACAGCAGAGATTTACCAGTATACAATAAAAACACCTTCCATTCTCCATACAAACCTTTAATTATATTCTCCAACATTGCAAACACAATTTTTATTTTTTTGCAAATACACCGCTCATTACCGACCAATGTCAAAATATTTGACAAAGCCAATCAAATCGGAGAAGGCAGGCTTTTTCTGCACACAGAAGCGGATGAGTCTTTGGGATGTGGGTGGGACCCACGGCAGCTCGTTAAGAAGCATAAGAACGATATGTGCTATCACTTCAGAGAGTGCTGCGCATGCGCAGTGAACTAGGTACACTCATTAGTCACGAGATAACCATGTGAAGTGGCGAATTTGTCCCTCTTTTGTGCTCGAGATATTAGGGTTCAGCGACATAAAAGAATCGACATTACCGAAAAGAAAATGCTAAGACAAATAGGGAATGAGGCGGTTCCACTTCAAAAACGTCGATAGGATTGGCGAGTTAACCGTGAGTCGAGATAATTACTCCACTGTATTACTCCCATGTCTAACATAGCCTCTAATTCATCTTGAACCACTTTTTTGAGTGCTAAGGCAGACGATACAATGATCTCCTCCTTGGGCCAGGGTGAGACATTGACACCTAGTGTTCATCTCTGGCCTAAGTTCCTTCTTGATCCTTGCCGTCGCTAGCATCATTGAATAGGTATTTTGTAGGAGTATTACCTACTTATCATTGAGTAGGAATTTAAGGTGGGATATCTCACTTGCCCCTGTTCAAAAGCATTTTTGAGAGTCTTATTTTGGGACTGTTCCCAGGTAAAATCATTGCTTTTGTCCCCTAAATTAGATAATAGCAGACAATCGATAATCAGGATATTCCACCACATCCCTGTGCACACAATACTTAAACCGTACCTGAATCAGCCTTTGATGAATACATGGATTAATACATGGATTACAACCTGAATCCATCAATGCCCAATATGTATGCGCCTTTATACTCACTGGTATTTGGTACAGGCCAGCTTGATTGGGGGCCAGCCTGTGGAATGTCCGGGACCTGGATCAGGGTCCCCACCTCCAAGATTTCCAGATTTCATCTGTCAACAAAGTGACCTGGGTCCCCACAAATCCTACAGGCCAGCCCAAAGGTTCCCACCTCCTTAGTGGCAGGAAGAGGGTCAAGGGTTTGAGGGGGAAAGCGAAATGGAGGCTGGACTGTTGTAGGCTGACCTTGCCCCCCTGGGATACTCAGAGGTCAATGGGAGAATCCACATCCAGCCCACCCCATCCTCAGGGTGGGGCCCAAGGAGTCATTCACCAGTTGGTTGCCCTGGTCCAGCGATGTTGTTTTCCTCGGCCAACATCTATCTGCGGCACGAGTCCCGGAGCTGTTGAGCCGATTCTTCTCACCCAGGTCCAGTAACCAGAATCAATGGTGATGTTGGCCTGGGCTCAGTCCGACCTGGTGTAGAATGGTTACGACTCCCCCAAGAGCAGCGGGATGAGACCCAATCAGTGCTCATGTGGCCACTCACAGTTGTTTTTTTTAAAGGTCAATGTATGTCCTGTGGGCCCATCTTCAAGAGGGCCACGTTTAAATGTCTTAAACATTGATATTACAGTGGCTGGTAGCCTGAAACTAAAACATGGGGAAATTAGTAGTGGCATTGACTCTCTCCTGACTCAGATCAACTCTGCCTTTATTCATGACCACACATCAAGCCCCAGTTGGCTCACTTTGGACCAAAGTATTCAATGGGCCAAAAACACGGGTCATTGGCCCAGAAGAGGCATGGTCAAGCCTCTGAAGTGAAGCTTGATTCCACAAGCTTGCTTACTACATTCAAAATGCATGTACAAGTATTTTTCTTTGCATGTTGTTACACCCACACCACCACCAAGACCTTAGTCCTGCTTGTTTTTTAATGGTTTTATATTTGACTTCACCTTGGTTGCTTTTTGTAAGTTGTAAACCTAGGGTTTGTGTGATGCCTCAGAGAAATGCAAATCTACCAGAACCACCTGCAGGTTAATCAGATCTTATTAGAGCGGGAGCAATCACAAATTGTGTCAAATCCTGAGTATGTTCTGAACCACAGATAATGATGGTCTAAAGTAGACCAAATCTCTAACCCCACACACTTGTTAGTTTCCATACTGTCATAGTTTTTTAAGATGCATTCAGTGTGTTCGCTGTGGCTATCAATGCAAGTTAATGCTCTCCATATGTTTTTCCGTTCTCTTCGGTCGTGTTCATATGTAAATTGTGCGAGCTTATTTTGATTTGAAAAAACATACATTTATCGAACCATAGACCCTCCCTTTGGAGAAATCAGGACAGGAGTGGTTGAAAGTGGATTAAAACACCAGATGTAACTGGGCCAGTGTGCGTAATGAAACTGGAAGTTACAGAAAAACATTTGTAAACAGCAGCTTTTTAGGCCAAGATGATTCACAAGTTGATCACTTTGCAATCACATGAGAATCAGAGTTTGACAGAGAAAGAGCCGGAGGGATAAAGGTGTCTCAGTGTGGAGCAAAACCTCCCCCTTCTCTCCAATTTCATGGACTGGAACTTCAGTTGAGCTGGAACAGATTGTAATGAAATGGGATGCAAGAGTCATACATGTCACCCAAGAGGGTGTGGACTGCCAAAACCTTCTAGAAAAGCACGATAACATAAGTATAATCTGTATTCATTCCGTCTGTAAATCACACGCACATATACAATACGTATATGTATATATGTTCTATTGAAGCTTATTCTAGTTACCCGTGCTTCTCTGACTCTTTCAATCCTGTTTTTGCTTGGCTGTCATGGTGACATATGTTTAGTTCGCATCTGTCCCAGCTTCGGGCAAGCCCCCATGCTGAGTCGCTCTTGCTCTGGATGCTGCGTTGCCATGGAGAGCAGCTTGCAATTACAATAGCACTACCGTAGTGAGCAGGTGATATCAAAACAGCACTTTTGCCAACCACCAAGGGCCTCATACACACCATGGTAATAGTACGCAGAAATTAGATGCAAGGTGCTTGGTCAAGTTTACATGGCGAGCTTCAGCAGGATAAAATGAAAGCTAAGATGGTGTTTATGTAGGTATTTGAGAGAAGTGTTCCAATGGAGTGCAGTAGGCATGATGTATTTTGTAGGCCAAAACCCAGATAGTTAGCACTTTAACAATTCGGGTTACATCGGTCATAATGTAAAGGCCCAGTCACACAGCGAAAACGCATGAAGAACGCACGAATTACGCACAGATTTTCGTTTCTGCGTGGAGTGTGCGTCATATGCGTAATTCGTCGGTGGAACGAACGAGGACCGTCAGTGATTGTAAGTGGATGTGCGTCGAAGGTGGTTTGTGCGTGATTTAGAGTTTTGAACGGTTCAAAAATTCTGTGCGTTATTCATGAGTCGGCGTGCGTAGTTTATGCGTTGAGTATGCGCGACATGCGCGGGACACACGTTGGCCGACAGTGCTCATGCGTTATGGTTCGAAAGTGCACACGTCCACTTTCATATCACTCATGAACCACGCATGAACCGCACACCGCGGCGCACGTATCACGTTCATTCCACTGGCAATGTGGATTCTGAAAGTGCTTGTACGTGGAACGTTCGTGAAGCGTGCGTGTTTGGATGCACTCCGTCAGTGATTCATGCGTCAGGCGTGTGTCGAATGTTCGTGGAACACTTGGTCAATTTCTCTACGCACAAGCACGCACAAAGCCAATCTATGTGTGATTTGTGAGTGATTCGTGCGCGATCGGCTGTGTGACTGGCCCTTAAATCTCAGGTGTCCACTCAAAATACCCCACCGATCACTCATCATGCCATGTTATAAATGACCATTTTCTAGTGGAAAGAAAAACATGCTGTTTTCATGCATGTATCTTTAAAGAGCTGCTGCTGCTCCTAGGATTTGTGTTAAATATATGAATTATGCTCGATAAAACCTGCTAAAGCGGTTAAACACAAACAAATAATAACTTTGAAGTTAGCTTCATTTGTAATAAAAAACATATTTTAATATTTTTGATGTCCACATGTAATATTCAAAAAGATTGTGCAGTATACTCTGTTATTACAAGTACAAAAACAAATCAGACTCCCAAATTATAATGATAAGAATAATTAAATTTATATATCTACATTTTCACTTTAATTCATAATAAATAGTAAAGATATTGTACATTCCGAAAATGACTTGATTTCCCTTTTCAAAATCATTTCTTGACATGTCCTTGTTTTACAAGAGGAAACTAGATGATTTGTTGGTGAGAATATTTGGCACACCTAACACATTATTATTATGATACCTTTATAGAATAACTTAAATGCACAGAAACATTTAGACATAAATATAAAATCATTTCCGGACTATGCTGACAACCCCATATATATAACTAAATACATTTGACTACATGAAAAATACATATGGCACAATAATAATGAGAGAGTAAAACAGTCTAGTCCACTAAGTGTAAGTGTGCCACAAGAGCACAACAAACAACAGAAAAAAAGTGTTTCTCAAAATAACCATTTTCAATAATGTGTGGACTTTATCAGCTATAAATATTTAACTGTCTCACATGCATCCACACACACACACAACTGAAGCATGGCGTGAGTTGAACATCAAATAACTGAAATATTACAGCCTGGAATAGTCATTAGTGTAAAAGAAAACAGACTTTTGCATGTAACACAGGCCATCAACAAGAGTGAAGCTAATAAAACCTGTCAAGAATGTGTCTGGGTCATATTTCACAGAGAAAAAAAAGAATAAATCAGGATATTTGCATGTATAGCCTATTTTTATGACAAATTAGATTTTTTGGAAAAACTATGATACATCAACGACAAAAAACGCCAAGTGTGTGGGTTTGAGATATATAGGTAATTTATGCTGATTTTAATAAAAATAAAAAAATAATATAAATGATGATTACAGCAATGAGAATACATAAATAAATAAAAGGCCCTAAAAAGGCTTAATTTCCTTTATGCAAAATATAATTTCTTATCTTGAATTTATGGTGAAATGTGACCTGGACATTAGTTTCATACATGCAAAACAGCCTCAGTGCCAGGAGTTTCATGATTCACTTAAATTTAAAGGCTTTTGAATTGTAGTGTTGAAGAATCCCTGAACTGAGTCATGTGTGCGTTGTGTGTCCATAGAGGTCATCAGAAGTCTCAGCAAACGCAAAAGCCTGCGTCACGCCATGGTGTATCCGTAACTCCCACAATGCAGTGCAACCAGCAAACGATCACGCAGGACATCCTTGCTGGGGTATTCTGGGAGTTTCAGCATGTTAATGCTGGGAGAACAGAGAGATGGGTAAGTGATGCTACATACTGCGTTCATTACATGCACTTTTTTTCTCTTTCTTTATTCTCTTTCACTCTCCCACTTCATCATTGTGTTATAAAGCCGCTCTGTGTTTACAGCGCAGAAATATCAGAAGAGCCACATTGCCCTCTAGTGCACCTATCTGAACAACACCGTCCACGTGTCTCTCACCATGTGCTAGAGGTAGGCAGTAGGTTTGATGTGTAGGGCACAGCGGCAATAGTAAACTTCTGCAGACCACTGCCGCCCATGAGAAAAGCAAATCCTCCGTGAGGGACTCTTGAGCTGTTAAACAAACAAAAAAAGGGTGTCATGTTGCTGTTTGAGCATGAAAAAGCTCTGCAAATTTACAAAGTTCTCTATATCAGTGTCACTGTTTCTGAACTCCTGAAACGCTTTCATTGTAGACTTCCAGGAACAAAAACGTCACAAAAGTCCTTATTTAAATAATTCATACACAGAATAAAGGGAGGGGGGGGGGGGGCTGCGTGAGTGAGTTAGTAGTGCGCTGAAAGGGGCGCGACATTTTCCAAACATGCTGGAAGCGCTTGACCAATCACAACACACTGATCCAGCCGACCAATCAGAGCACAATATGCTTTTCAGAAGGCGGGGCTTCATAGAGACAGGAACTAAAGGGCCAGTCACACAGCGAAAACGCATGAATCACGCACGAATTACACACAGATTTTCGTTTCTGCGCGGAGCGTGCATCGTATGCGTAATTCGTCGGTGGAACGAACGTGGACCGTCAGTGATTGTAAGTGGATGTGCGTCGAAGGCGGTTTGTGCGTGATTTTGAGTTTTGAACGGTTCAAATTTGGTCAGTGAGTCGCCGTGCGTAGTTTATGCATCGAGTATGCGACTCACGCAACTATGCGTGAGACACGCGTCGGCTGTCAGTGCTTATGCGTCGGAACTGGTTAAAAACCGCGCACGTCCGTCCACTGACGCCCCACCTTCATATCACGCATGAACCGCACACGTATCACGTTCATTCCACTGACAATGTGGATTCAGAAAGTGCTTGTCCGTGGAACGTTCGCGAAGCGTGTGTGTTTGGACGCGTTCCGTCAGTGATTCATGGGTCCGGCGTGCGTCGAATGTTCGTGGAATACTTTATTCAATTTCTCGACGCACAAGCACACACAAACCCAATCTGTGAGTGATTCGTGCGTGATCGGCTGTGTGACTGGCCCTTAAACAGAGCGTTTCTGACAGACTGGGAAGAGACGAGCTGCAACAATGGAGAATATGGGGAAATTAATCAACATTCAAGCAAGGAAACTTGTAGTAGAGCCTGAAAACAACATCAAGAATCTGAAAGGGGGCTTAATGGGTCCCCTTTAAATATATACAAAAAACACTGTTTTAAATGCATTACCAAAATATTTGGCATGCGAGTTTTTCTCCATTGCAACCTTCCTTAAAACTGTGATACCAAAATGTATCTTTCTCCCCTCATTTTCTTCTCTCCCATTTTTCTTTCATTTAATGGGTTAGAACATCTTGCTGTCTTAGTTCCTTCCTGATACTATGTTCCCTGCAAGTGTCACAAGCTTATACTTAGCCAATGGTTACTTTCTGACAATATATATACACAGCGTTCCCGTTTAAAGTGTCTGAACACAGCATGAGGAAATAACTACGTACCTTCCTGTAACAAACTGTAAGAGAAGGACTCTTTCTTCTTGAGTGAGATTTTCAACCACTTCCCAAAACCACTGCAACACAAACACATGCAAGTAATGGGAGTCTGGCTGAAACAGTACGGCAGTAGAGCGAGCCTATAAACATCGCTGAAACAATAAACCAGTAGGTATTTGTGAACGGACACAAACTCCTCATGTTTTTTTGCAAAGAATAAGTTCAAAATTCATAAATTTCATTACATTACATCATCCACCCCTCTGAGTTTTGTATGTGCTGGTGCTGATGGGATACCTGTATAACAGGCTCTTGCAGGTCATAGCCACTAGTGTACTCTGTGTTCCTCTTCCAGTCCATCACATCAATTTCAGGCATGCCAGACAACAGCAGCTCCTACTCAAACACAAACAAACAAAAACATGCACTGCCATCAAGCACAGATAGCAGCTATTCATACACACGCATTCAGATTCAGGGTAAACATGGCATTCCTAACATGGGATAAGACTTTTAAAGAAATATTTCTCTCAAAATATGAATATTCTGTTAAGTTACACAAGGTACAAATGACATTTCTTCAGCATATAATAAGTGAACATTTGAACGGACAAAACTATTAAAACTATCAATTTCAAATAAGGACATTTTTGGAAATAAGAGTAGCGTGAACATTCTGCTAAACTTCTATTTGTTTGTTTCACAGTAGTAAGAAGAAAAAACAGGTACAGAATGACATGAATGCGAATAAACCATGACAGAAATTGATAATACACAACTGTTGAATTTCAGAAGAGCTGTGACTTATACCTTTCTTATAGCTTAGTCTTTTTCCCCCCGTTTTAATCAAATTTGTTAAACTACAATGAATCAATTTAGATTGGGAATATTGCCTAAATAGAAAACACATTTTCGTCTAATTTCATTCTAACTGAATGGCAAACTGTATTATTTAATCAATAAAAACAGCTTTTTAGTTATTCACGATAAAATCAAAACTGACATTTCCTATTTTATTTTAAAGAAATATTGCAGTATTTGTTATAAATGACTAATCACCATATTTTTTAATTAATGTCTCATAATCTTGAATCAGAATCCCTCTTTCTCTTCTCTGATGACGAGGGCGGGGCAACCTGTCACTCACATGAGATCCACCAATAGTAAGCCACAACCACCCAATCAATTCCACAAAGACCAAGTCTCGCCCTACATTTTTTCTTGTTCCAGAAGCTGTTTCACTTGTATATACGCCGCATTAGGGAAGAAAAGAGGAGCGCAATTTGTTTTGGCTTATTGTAGATTGATTTGACTGAGAATGAAGTGCTTGGAATAATTGGTTATTTTGATTGGTTATTATTTTTGACTGATTTGGTTGCAAGTGCGGAGCGCTTGGATAGACACCGCTTATATGTTCTTCTTATCTACCATACATTTTGATTGATTTTAATTGCGAGTGTGGTGCACCGAAACTCCACCCAGACGCTCTTCTGATCGGCTGTGATCTTTAATTGGTTTGTTTGAGAGTGCGTTTGCCGAGACTCCGCCCAAACAATCTTCTGATCGGCTGTGATCTTTAATTGGTTTGTTTGAGAGTGCGTTTGCCGAGACTCCGCCCACACACTCTTCTGATCGGCTTTGATCTTTAATTGGTTTGTTTGAGAGTGCATTTGCCAAGACTCCGCCCGCATGCTCTTCTGATTGGATGTGATCTTTGATTTGGTTTGTTTGAGAGTGCGTTTGCCGAGACTCCGCCCACACACTCTTCTGATCAGCTGTGATTTTTGATTGATTTGGTTACGAGTGTAGTGCATTTGCCAAGACTCCGCCCGCATGCTCTTCTGATCGGCTGTGATCTTTAATTGGTTTGTTTGAGAGTGCGTTTGCCGAGACTCCGCCCACACACTCTTCTGATCGGCTGTGATCTTTAATTGGTTTGTTTGAGAGTGCGTTTGCCGAGACTCCGCCCACACACTCTTCTGATCGGCTGTGATCTTTAATTGGTTTGCTTGAGAGTGCGTTTGCCGAGACTCCGCCCACACACTCTTCTGATCGGCTGTGATCTTTAATTGGTTTGTTTGAGAGTGCGTTTGCCGAGACTCCGCCCAAACACTCTTCTGATCGGCTGTGATCTTTAATTGGTTTGCTTGAGAGTGCGTTTGCCGAGACTCCGCCCACACACTCTTCTGATCGGCTGTGATCTTTAATTGGTTTGTTTGAGAGTGCGTTTGCCGAGACTCCGCCCACACACTCTTCTGATCGGCTGTGATCTTTAATTGGTTTGCTTGAGAGTGCGTTTGCCGAGACTCCGCCCACACACTCTTCTGATCGGCTGTGATCTTTAATTGGTTTGCTTGAGAGTGCGTTTGCCGAGACTCCGCCCACACACTCTTCTGATCGGCTGTGATCTTTAATTGGTTTGCTTGAGAGTGCGTTTGCCGAGACTCCGCCCACACACTCTTCTGATCGGCTGTGATCTTTAATTGGTTTGCTTGAGAGTGCGTTTGCCGAGACTCCGCCCAAACACTCTTCTGATCAGCTGTGATTTTTGATTGATTTGGTTACGAGTGTAGTGCATTTGCCAAGACTCCACCCACATGCTCTTCTGATTGGATGTGATCTTTCATTTGGTTGCGAGTGTAGTTCTTTTGCTGAGGCTCCGCCCAAACGCTCTTCTGATTAGATGTGATTTTTGATTGATTTTGTCACGTCTCAAAGTGGTGTTGTATCACGGGTAACTAGAATAAACAACAGATGGCTTGTCGCTGGAATCTTATCGCATTGCATCAAGACAGAGTGTACCTTGAGTCCAGTTTACACGTACATTCACTGCATTAGTTGTGCAATTACAAGTGGTAATTAATCTTGAATATACAGAATGTTTTACTGGTGCTCAGCTTTTTCATCTTAATCCATACTACAAAAATCTGTTTTTTTCCTTCAGTGAGCACAGAAGAGGAAAACAGCAGAAAGAAACTCAAAATGAAAAATGCACCATGAGAATATAAAGAGATAGAAGCAGGAATCTCATGCAGAGATGAGAGGAGAAATCTACTGACCAGCTCATATTCATCAAAGAGCTGGATGAGCGAGGGGAGGATGAAAGTGTGAAAGCCCTGCAGGAAGGCATTGATCTGTGGCTGAATCGCTCGGGTCATCCTGAGCTCCGTCACCAGCTGCACATACTCCGCCTGACAGACAGAAATATGACAAATCAAACCACCATTCACTTCTTCACAATCAAAGAGAGAGTGCTTTGTACTCCGTAGTCTTGGGTGACTAAAATGAGCGCAAATGTCCCTAAAAAAACCTCTTCAAGTCGCATATAAATGATTTAAACTGCTTTGAAAAGTACAATTTATCTTTTTCTAAAGTACCTTTGATTTCATGTGTAAAGGATTTTAACGAGGGAAATTATTTAAAACACGATGGCTATAAAAAGACATAACTAGCATCAAATGGTATGAATATTGCCTTAACTAGCTCAGTAACTGGCTCATCTTACCTACAGTTGATTCTAAAGTTGAGTTTAACATATATACATTGGCAGTACTGAATAAAAAACTACTTCTAGTCATATACTACCATTCAACAATTTAGAGCTGGTAGGATTTAGTTTTTTTTTTACTTTTTTGGAAGTAGTCTGCATTTATTTGAATAAAAAATACAGTAAAAACAGCAATATTGTGAAACATTATGTATTGTTGCGATCAAGACTGAATCATAATTAGTAAGCATAATTAGTCTTCAGTGTCACGTGTTCTTCAGAAATCATTCTAATATGATGACATTTCTGATTTTTATCAATGTTGTCATATTTTGTTTTTCATGAACCTGTAATGAATAGAAAATTACCATTTGAAATAGAATTTTCACTTGTACCAACCCATCCTTGCTGAATAATAATAAAAATATAAATAATAGTAATAATAATAATCTTACTAACCACAAACTTTTAAATAGTACTGAACAACAATATTTTTTATTTCTCTGGAATTCCTTTTTATTGCCTCTTCTGTATTGCGTATAGTATTCATAGTATTGCGTTCTTTAAATGGAATTTGAATTTGTTTTCTTTGCATTATTTGATGACTAAACATTGTGTCTTTTATATTATTTTGACCAATTGCTAATATCTGCAGATAAATTAATGGTCTAAATGACAATATACATTTAGCATTTCTTTAAACTCCATCCAAGACCTTAGGTTATTTTTCCCACACACACTCTACCTTGTTGTCCTGGGTGACCTGGATGGAAGTTCCTCCTGGTTTGAGGGGGACCTCTTCCATGGTTCCGAACACATCCGTCTCCACGGAAAAGGTGAGCTCAAGGCCAAGGTCACTGATGTCATTGTCCAGAATCCACTGAAGATTTTTAGCATACTCTGGATCAATGGACGACACATCTTGATAGCTCACTGGGATGCCTGCAAAGATCACACACAAAAACACACTTTAACACCTCCTGCATGTATCACACACTCCTGTTTACATGCACATTATTTTCCCACTGCAGTCCAGCAAATAAATGTACGTGAACAATGACAATTTCACTTAAAGCATATCAACATACACACATGCAAGCAAAAACAAGTATAAGAACATTAAAAGTGCTGAGACAGAATTACTCTTCGAGTGGAGTGTGTTACCCAGTATGTGCTTGTAAAAGGAGCGTGTGAAGTAGATGTTCACCAGCTGTCGATGATACAGGGCCAGACCCAGGATTTGACCAGCAAATCGGAAGTAGTTCAGATGGTCTGGATTTACAGAGGAATTACTGTTGGGTTGAAACGTGGTACCTGTACAATAATGAAAACACAAACATACAAGACACAAATATACAATTGTAAACAACACAATGCATCCGAGAAGATAATGTTATCTATTTCTGCATAAGTCACAGAGGAGATTTTTCAATATTTCTGTGCTTCTTCATTCATTTAAAGAATCAAGAGCCAATCATTGAGTGCGGCCACATTTCTCAACGGGTGGATTTTAAAGTCGTGGCCCTGCAGTTCCTCGGTCAACACCAATGACCAACGAAATAGAGTGACACTTTTTTTCGTCACTCTATTTCCATATCAGTTAATGAGGCGGCAACATTACACTTAGGACAGCTGATGGGTGCATAACATTTTAACTACACTGTATTTCAGAGATGATGTCATTTACCATCAGCAGACTGTGTAAACAGTGCATAGTCCGGGTTGATGATCTCATTGGACAGAATATCAAACCACTCTCTGACCACTCCCTGACCCTGGAAAAAAAGATAGAGTTATTCATGGCATCAATCCTAGATTAACCGCCTTGCATCAAAACCCCACTAATAAAATACTCTAAAGTCTTAGATTTAATGATAATAAATAGCCAATATATGCACAAATATGCAGCTACCTAAAATATAACTCATTCCCTTCCATCGTTTTAAAATAAAAAGCTGCCGGCCACCACCAGTGTTTTTGATTATTTTCACAATGTCAAGGGCACTTGAATATAGTGTTGTATGAATATCTGAACATGCAATAAATCAAAAGAAAGAACTGAGGCTCTGCTTTTAAACAACAACAACAACAAAAAATAAAAGTTTTGGGGCAACTATCTTTTTCCATCTATGGAAGTCAATGGTGACCCACATACATACAGCATATGTCAGCTTTCATTTTAGATGTGCTGTCAAAGAAAAAATGCCAAATATGCTCACAGCATTATTGTAGTGGCTTTAATTCGGAATACATGTAATGCACATTTAAATGAATATGTAAATCAGATTGTAAAGTTTAGATTCATATAAACAGAGTTTTTAGAATCTCGAAATGACTGAAGAAAATTCATCGCCATGTATATATATATATATATATATATAGTTTTTTTGTTGCTGTCATTATGATACTTTTACCACTTTGTATTGTGTCTAACACCATCACTTAAACTTGGTAGAATCAGTGTAATGAATTGCCTCCTTTGGATGATCGTTTCGAGGTGATGCCCTCTTTTGACAGGACTACAAGTGCCAAAAGATTAAGCTTACCATTCCCTCTTCACCGTGGAACCGCACGGCAATGCCTTGCTTGAGTTTCTCATTGGAGGACTTGGATACGACCTCACAGCTGCTTCGGAATATTGAATCTGAAAGGAGGAGGAACAAAAATGAACAAAGGAAGTGTCGGCTAAAATATGAATGAACTTTTGAACAGATAATACAGAAATTCTTCTACCTCTGTGAACAAGAAGAATATCATTTTCATTAACCGGCCGGTGAACCATATCCGAGTCCGGCTGTCCGGCCAAAAGATGTTCATAAAACCACTCACACCTGTCTTTAAATGGCTAAGGAAGAGAGGCAAACGAAGATCTATTAAACATGACGACATTAAGCCCTGCTGCACTGCTCTTGTCACAGAGGAATTCCTAGGTAAAAAAACACTTTATACAGGGACGCAAATGCACACCTGAATGCTTGTCTAATGCCATGAAACTACACAGATTACACAACTGTACGATTTTTTCTTCATTTTCACTCTTAAAGTGACAGCAGCCTAATAAACCTACCTCCGTCTCTATCATTATTAATGTGAATCAATCAACAAAATGCAAAGAGAAAAATCACTTTTGTAGCTTTTACAAAGACTAATTATTCTTAATTTATACAGTGAAGACAAAGCAGTTTTATACTTATATGTATATGTGTATATATTATTTTGGCATTTTACACTGGTGCGCCTTTTCCCCATTCTACACTACTAATAAAATCGCAAAGAAGTGACATGATGAAACAAACTAGCTAGGAACTAGTGAATGTTAAAAATGAACAGATATGATACAGATATTTATTTTATTAATATTAATTTTATGTTAGATGTTATAGTTCATCCAACATACAGTATCTCTACCTCCAATTAATTTAGATGAAATCTTATGAAGACAGTTATTCTTGAGAATAACATGAAATAAATATGGTAATTAAATAGGCTTGATCTTAATTCATTCTAAAACTAATTCAGGCCAGGTGGGAATCGAGGGTTCCCGACTGTAGACCGGCTTCAGGATTCATCATACTTACCTGGCCTTTGATAATATGCATGAAGCGAGACATGAGTTCAGGACATTCAAGCAGGAAGTGGAAGTGGTTGAAGATAATTTTGGGATTCCTGGCAACAATTAAAGAGAAATTGTGAGAAAATGGTTTTAAGTACCCATATGCACACTGTGAAATTTGTAAATGTAGATTTGTAAATGTATTAGATGCTCTTGCTTGGCTTACCTTGTCACAAAACACTTGAGCACTTCATCATGTTTGCAGACAAACTCTATGAATCGAGGAGAGGTCATGCTAGATATCAGAGAAGAAAAAAGAAAATGAAGACAGACTTTGCAGGGTCTCAGACTTGGCCATGAGAGTATATAAATGATATATGTAATAACATTATCATTAGAGAAGCAGCCCGGTTCAGGTGACGATTAAACCTTATTATTAAACTGTAGCAATTCAATGTAACAACTGCACATAATTGAATACGTTTTACATTATTAATGTATTAAAATTTTCATAATGTAATCATTTCCTCAAAACGTAGTAAAATCTTGAGCTCAGAATGTTTCACATTCTGTAATAGGTTATTGCATGAGAAAGAGTATTAAATTATGAACAAACTGTAGCAATTTATAATGTAACCACAGTTCATAAATGTTAACAACATAATAGTTATCTTTCAATATAATACATATGATCACAGTTTTATACGAAACAAGCTATTACGTTAAACGTAAAATAGGCTTATTAGGCTACAGTCTGACTATTTAAATCTGGTGCATTCTGTAGGAAAAGACTGGATTTAGATTTAAATTTGTACTGTAAAGGAATGGGGTTTTACTCTGGTTAAAAATACAATTACACAATTATTACAAATATGGCTGCTTTAACTTAATATATTACTCATAATGTAAAAATAAACCACTTATAAGGTTCACATGTAAGGTTGTTGACAAAAGCATTTAGTAAGTATGTGTGTTTTCATGCTGGCTATCGAACACATGGAGTTTCCTGTGGTTTATTTGAAATAAACAGTATGTGTGGACTTGGAAGAAACGTCTGAGTTTGAGGTTGGTCTTACCCATGTGGCATCTGACAGGAGCAACACATGTAGAAAGCCTGGATCACAGCGCTCAAGCGGTTGGCTATCATGGAGATGACATCCTGACCGTCGGCATAACCCTCTGGCGTCTTCATCACAGACTCGCCGTCCAGCAACAGTGGGGCATTTTCTCTGGAAACAGAGGGGTCAACCTCCTGTTTTTTCAGGAACAGTGAGGCAATGTCGTTTCCTGAGGACGAGGTTGTTGCGTCTGTGCACTCCTTCTCCAGCTCAGTGGAGATGAGGACCAGCCATTCATCAAGTGAGTGCCATAACAGCTCCAGAGGCTAAACCGCAACACAAGAGAACGACACTTCAACACAAGAGCAGAGCAGCCTGTGCTGAGAGTCTCCATCACATTTACATTTATGCAATTGGCAGATGCTTTTATCCAAAGCGAATTACATTGCATTCAAGATTCAAATTGACATTTGAATCACTTCTTGCTTTCCTTAGGAATCAAACCCATGACCTTGGCGTTCCAAGCGCCAATGCTCTGCTGCTTGAGCTACAGGAAATGTTCATCTGTGCAGCGCTCGGCACTAAGGCCAAGCCATATATTTTAATAAAAAATTGACAGTATATTTGCCAAAAGTTTCCTTGGAAAATGTTCAACCTTTTTAAAATATTATTGCAAAAGTTCCTTTAAAGGAAAGTCTTTAAGGTAAACTCTCTAATATGAAGTAAAGTTTATTTAAAGTAAAGTCTTCAATGTAAAGTTTATTTAAAGTTTTTAACGTAAAGTTTTTAATACAAAGTAAATTTTATTTAGTCTTTAATGTAAAGTTAATTTGAAGTAAAGTTACATTTATTTCATTTATTTAAAGTTAAGTCTTTAATGAAAAGCTTATTTAAAGTAAAGTCTTTGATGTAAAGTCTCTAATACGAAGTAAAATTTCTTTAAAGTAGTCTTTAATGTCAATTAAACTTTATTTAAAGTAAAGTCTTTAACGTAAACTTTAATGAAAGTAAAGTTTTTAATGTAAACTTTATTGAAAGTAAAGTCTTTAACGTAAACTTTATTGAAAGTAAAGTCTTTAACGTAAACTTTATTGAAAGTAAAGTCTTTAACGTAAACTATTTAAAGTAAAGTCTTCAATGTAAAGTTTATTTAAAGTTTTTAACGTAAAGTTTTTAATACAAAGTAAATTTTATTTAGTCTTTAATGTAAAGTTCATTTGAAGTAAAGTTACATTTATTTCATTTATTTAAAGTTAAGTCTTTAATGAAAAGCTTATTTAAAGTAAAGTCTTTGATGTAAAGTCTCTAATACGAAGTACAATTTCTTTAAAGTAGTCTTTAATGTCAAGTAAACTTTATTTAAAGTAAAGTCTTTAACGTAAACTTTAATGAAAGTAAAGTTTTTAATGTAAACTTTATTGAAAGTAAAGTCTTTAACGTAAACTTTATTGAAAGTAAAGTCTTTAACGTAAACTTTATTGAAAGTAAAGTCTTTAAAGTAAACTTTATTGAAAGTAAAGTCTTTAACGTAAACTTTATTGAAAGTAAAGTCTTTAACGTAAACTATTTAAAGTAAAGTCTTTAACGTAAACTATTTAAAGTAAAGTCTTCAATGTAAAGTTTATTTAAAGTTTTTAATGTAAAGTCTCTAATACGAAGTCAATTTTATTTAAAGTAAAGTCTTTAATGTAAAGTTTATTTGAAGTAAAGTTACATTTATTTCATTTATTTAAAGTAAAGTCTTTAATGAAAAGTTTATTTAAAGTAAAGTCTTTGATGTAAACTCTCTAATATGAAGTAAACTTTATTGAAAGTAAAGTCTTTAACGTAAACTTTATTGAAAGTAAAGTTTTTAATATAAAGTCTCTAATATAAAGTAAAGTTTATTTAAAGTACAGTCTTTCATGTAAAGTTTATTTAAAGTTTTTAACGTAAAGTCTTTAATACGAAGTGAATTTTATTTAAAGTAGTCTTTAATGAAAAGTTTATTTAAAGTAAAGTCTATGATGTAAAGTCTCTAATACGAAGTAAAATTTCTTTAAAGTTGTCTTTAATGTCAAGTAAACTTTATTGAAAGTAAAGTCTTTAACGTAAACTTTATTGAAAGTAAAGTCTTTAACGTAAACTTTATTGAAAGTAAAGTCTTTAACAAACTTTATTGAAAGTAAAGTCTTTAACGTAAACTATTGAAAGTAAAGTCTTTAACGTAAAGTTTATTGAAAGTAAAGTTTTTAATATAAAGTCTCTAATATAAAGTAAAGTTTATTTAAAGTTTTTAACGTAAAGTCTCTAATACGAAGCAAAATTTCTTTAAAGTAGTCTTTAATGTCAAGTAAAGTTTATTTAAAGTAAAGTCTTTAACGTAAACTTTAATGAAAGTAAAGTTTTTAATATACAGTAAAGTTACATTTAAAGTCTTTAAAGTAAAGTTTATTTACTAAGTCTGAAATGTAAAGCCTAACACTAATGCAAATTCATTGCAAAAATACAGGAGTTTTTTGCTATGCATTGCTATATCAGTGTTTTAAAAAAATTGATTAAATATTTGCTCATGGAGTTAACTTAGTGAGAAGTTATATTTCAGTCCATTCAGCTTATTTCAGTCCATGATAACACTTCTGTCATACAGTAAATTGATCAATGTATCCTACAAGAATCAAAGACTTTGGTGAAACAGAACATCACTTTCTTTAAAAAAATCTGAACACTGACCTTGAACACCTGGCTACGCGGCGTCTTGTTTCCATTGTAGCACAGGTCATTCCCGTTGTTTGGGGAAGACGGTCCAAGGCAAAAAACATGACAGAAGATCCGGATAATCCGGAGTAAACTCTTTGTTTGGACCTCAAAGTTACTGGACAAGCTTAATGGAAACATAATTTGTGAAAATCAGATTTGAGTAAAGGAAGTTCAAAATAAGAGGAATTTATTAATAATTGAGGATAACGTATAAACGCACCTCAGCAGTTTGTGTCCATTTGTGGTGGCCACCTCAGCCAAGCTGGTCAGGATCCTTTGGTAGTTGGAGTCACTTTGCTGTGAAACATGTTCTAGTACCTGCCGTAGCTTAGAAATAATAGTCAACGTAAAAAAACACATTTATGTACATAAACTTATAAAGCAATTCAGATGAGGCAAAAAAAGATGTACCATGTTTTCTTTAATGTCATCGTTCTGGGTCATCTGTATCAATGTCTGAAACAGTCTGCTGTGGTGCTGGATGAGAATTTCACACGTCTCGCCATAACCTCCCTAAAATTAGTTACATACAAACTTTAGTGACCCGCACATGATTACCTGAGTTATTATCGTTAACTAAGGCTCAGAGTAAGGCCGATTTATACCCGATTTACCCCTTCAGACAAAAAAAAATGATTTTTTCAAATGTTCAGCCCCGATTATCTGCTAAAGTGAGGTGTTAACAGATCAAATCTTAAACCTCCAAATCTGTTTAAATACATTTGAAACAAACCCAAATGAAATATAAATTATAGTTTAAAAACTTAAACTAAATGAAATTTTAAATGTTGCCTGGGCAATAAACTGAAATAAGCTTAAGTTAAATAAAAACTTAAATGGAAACCTAAAACATGAAAACTAGAGGATTAAAAACTGTACTCAAGCTATACTAGCAGTGCGTTCACCTGCACACACAGGTCCAGCGGTGTGACCCCGTTCTTGTCGGGCAGATACTTGGCTCCCCTGAACAGCAGAATCTGAGCCGTATCCCTCTGACCGTGACTGCAACACAACGACAAACGCTTGTAAACACCACAATGTGAATATCTTCTTTCCCTTCTCAGTTTTCTATGATGTTGAGCGTTTTGGATTTGTGCACTGCAAGTACACAAAGAAGTTCTTGTCTTGAGTGTATAATGAACAGGGCAGATTTGATCATCAGTTCCTCACACAAAGCTATCGGAGCATAGCCTCGTGGTCAGCGCTCCAACACACGGCAGCATGAGTGGACTCCAGGTCCTTCCCAATACTGTTTCACGCTCTGCTCTCCTGCAGATATACGCAAGTTACAACTTAGCCTAGTTTTGACGTAAAAAGGGCACAACGTCCAACTCAGCAACAAAAAAGTTATGACTTGCGCACTACAAAATATTTTAAACCTAGTTGAAACAGGAACTTAAAGCAATAGTTCCCAAAAATGAAATTTATCCTATAATTTGCTCATCCTCAAGCCATCCTAGGTGAACACAATCAGAGTTGTATTAAAGAAATATCCTGGCTTTTTCAAGCTTTATAATTGGAGTGAACGGTACACTAGATTTTGAAGCTCCAAAAAGCTCATCCATCCATCATAAATGTAATCCATACGTCTCAATTGGGAAAATAAAGGCCTTCTGAAGCAAAGAAAAATGCTCATATTTATAACTTTATGAACTATAATCACTGTCTTCTAAGTAATGGCTGTAAAAGTCCAGATCAGGTGGAATTCGTCATTATGTCACTCTTTTGCCAGAGCTCGACTAACGTTCAGCCATTAATGAATTACTCTTCCAAACGAGCTAGTCCTAAACAGAACAGCATATAAAATCAGTCATTACAAAGAGGTGTCATTTCTTATTTTTTGTATTAGTATTTATTTATTGATTCTTATCAATGTTCAATGATGTTTCTGTAAAAATAACAATGATTTTATTCATGATTGAGTAGTATTGTATTTTAAATGGGAACTTATTTTTACCATTAGTTATGTTAGGCAAAAGCACTTAGAATCAAGATTAAACAATTTCTCACACTTTTGAAAGTTGCTATTAGATCACCGAGGGTAAACTTCATATTATATACAACTACGCATTACTTTATGGAGAGCTTGCGACCTGATGCCTAAATTTTGCCTTAATAAACAATAAGGCCGGTGCAACCCTGCCCAGTTGCTTCCAGTCTCTCTAACTAGAACTTGTTCAGCAAGTTCACCCATTGTCCACAATGGTATTCAACCCCTGGCTTTGTCCCATTTCATTCTATATACACTCCTAGTTTTTACAATTTAAAACGAGTGGAATTAAAGTCAAGAAGTTTTCAGACCTGAATGTTCTTCAGTGATCCCACCTTTTTTAACCAATGAATTTGCATCCAGCCTTTCAATAGTAATTGAATTGGATAGTTTTTTGTTTTTTTTTACTCACAATTGCTACCCAATAACATATATACTAAAATATGGCATAACTAGAAAAATTTAAATTTAAACTGTTCCATTGCCCATAAAGATTACAAATTACATGACTTTTCAGGCCCTTTTCAGGCCTTTTCAGGCCCTGTAATCCCCCCCCCAGAAGAGGGAAGAGCCTTTACAACATAAACAGCAGGGAGAAAAAGAAAATCACAAGTTACTATTAGATCTGTGTATTAAAGTCTGCCAAATTCGTCTGCAAAATTCATAAATGTAAATGTAAAGTGAAAGCAGGGAAATAAACAGAACCTACTGCTATAAAAGCAGTTAATATAAATCAAACAACAAAATAAAAAATGAAAATTACTCACTTCTCTCGACTGAATAACTTTAGTAGCTTTACTGAGAATATATTTCTTACTTGAATGTTGCTGTTAAACACTCGAGGAGACAAGGAGATAAACATGATGGATTGTGTTCAGCTGAATCAAGGGCGGAGTCTATTAGCAGTCATGGGCGGGGCCTACACATTTGTGACATCACATTGCTAGAATCTGCAAACGGCTTGTTCTGAGACACTGCTTATGATTTATACCATATAGGGTGGTTGTATAGACACACTGACAGCATGCGTTTATGTTCAAACACAATGTACAAGTGATTTTTGCATAATAGATCCCCCTTAAAATCAAGATACTTCATTTATCCAGGTTTTCTAAGACTGTGGGAATCATGGTTCTTCAATCAATGGGAAAAAACAAAAATTTTGAGATTCAGGCTTCTCAGGCCAACATCAAAGTTCATTGCCAAACTTTTTGGCATGTTGCAAATCATTCCCATCTCTTGTTTTAATTACTGAAGTCATCAGTAATTAGTCGACATCGACATCAAACAATATATGGTTGTTCAACCACTGTTCAGAGCTCAAGGCAACATCCTGGTTGCCCACCCGTAATGACGCCCCCATTCCCCGAACACAAACAGATGCGTATGGTTCATTTACAATACACAAATATCACACAAGTGAGTATGGAATTAAAGTCAGAAAGAGTCAGAGCAAGCCCTGCTTCAAAAACCCTATCAACTGAACGTTTAATTACTCTTTTTAATCATCTGTTGTGAGGCATGTGTTGATCACATCATCATCAGCCTTGAGCGGAATGATGTCAGTAATCAAAACAAGAGATGGATGCAGCAACTGTTGCTCAGCAACCAAAGCTGAGAATCAGAAATATTATTAGCATGTCATTACAGCAAAGAAAACTCAATTCTCTTCTTATTCTCATTAAACTCACAAGAAATCCCTGTTTATATACAGGAAAAATATCTATTCAAGCCCCTAATTATGCTTCTTGTCTGGACAGAAAGCTGTCCAGATTCAGTCACTGAATGGAAGCAAATTTTCTAAAGGGACCATATTATAATTGCTGACCATATGCGCCGCTGAAGCAAAACAAACAGTAATCACAGTAAACACTGCTAGTTCTGTGAATATGGTCACCTGCAGGCGAAATAGAGTGGAGTTGCTCCAGATACATTGGGCCTGTTGATGTCCGCTCCACTGTCCAGAAGACACTGCACTGTCTGTGAGGAAACACCACAAGAACATCTCTTAATCAGATCAGTGCAAAGGACTTTTAGTTCTAGCATGCTACTGATGTAGACCGTTTCCGTACAGTCTTGTGTCCGTTCTGGCAGGCCACATGTAAGGCTGTCTGGCCCATGGCGTCCTCCACATCCACATTAGACACATGCTGCACCAGGTCATGAAGAAGTTCAGTCCTTCCATTCACTGCCAGCCAATGAATCTAATGACATGAGAGGATGAGAGAAAGTAGAAAATATAGCTGCTGGTTATAAGCGAAAATAGCCATTTTGCAAATCTCCTGACCACTAGATGGCACTGCACTGAAACTGTGCAGGTAGCCTTAGGTTACGGTTGTCACAACACACACCAAGTTTGTTAAGAATATGCAAAAGCGTTGCGGAGATATAGCCTCACGTTCATTTTGGCGGGAACTTCGTCTAATTTGTTTAACGTTTGCATGTTATTCAAGAACGCATTGCCGAATCAACTTGCATTCCAACTTTTTGTCTGCATGGTCTGAAGATGATGTGGTTTAATTTTCATGAAAATCTGACAAACCGTCTAGGAGGAGGTCGAAAAAGTAGATTTATCAGAAAATGTGTTTATGGCCCTTACAGTTCAAAAGGTATTAGCTTAGACTTTAGTGCATTTGGACCGTTGGTGGCGCTAGAGGGTTTGAGTTAGAGACTTCAAATTGTACTGTGTGACAGTTCAGGCTGTAATTTATATGTGTGCCAAATTGTATAACTTTCCCGTAAGCGGTTCTTTAGGCTGCCAACAATTTACAGAGCAGAAGAAGAAAAAAATTAAAAATAAGAAGAAGAACGCAAACAGATACAATAAGTGCCTACGCAACTTTGTTGCTTTAATAAATAATATAATAGGGTCATTCCGGGTCAACTCAACCAGAGCGTCAAAAGTCACGTTTTACTTTTTTTCTGGTGAAAGAAATACAGTAGTACCTCAAGATACGAAAGGCTCAACTTACGAAAAATTAAGAAAAAAATTAATTAAAACAAGTTACGAAAGCAAAGATGAAAAATGTTACTGCTCTACATACGAAAAGTTTTCAAGATACGAAAGGTTTCTGAAACTCCGAGATTCACCCCATAACAACTTTGAAACTCGCGCCGCATGCCGCCATCTTAGTTATAGTAGACTCGCCACCATCCTCCTGCTCTCCCATTGGTTCCTGATGCTAGCCAAGCCATGAGATCCTTCTCTCTAATTGGACAGCATCCCTCCCATCATGCATCTTCTATACGTACGTGCTGGCGTGCTTTAGCTCAGCCACTCCGCACCCCAAACTTTACATTTTTTATGTGTTTTCCTAAAGTTAAGTGTACATACGTACGTTATCTGCCGTTTGTCCTCCTCCTCCTCTGCCGCCACTTTCGGAGATAGCCTCACTCGAAAGGTAAGCTTTGACATTTTACATTATTTCATTGTTTATAGGTCAATTTAGCTTTATTATGAAATTTAATGGGGTGTTTTTGGAGGGCTTGGAACGGATTAGCCATTTTACATGTATAATGTGTTCCAAGATACGAAAAACTCATTATACGAATGCCGCCTCGGAACGGATTAATTTCGTATCTCGAGGTACCACTGTACTTATATTATAAAGAAAGTTAAAATATGAAATGTCATGAATAAATATTTAGTGAGTAATACACTACTTTGTAGTAACTGAAAGTGAACCAGACACAAATGACTATATTTATACATTCCCAATCGACACACCGAACACTAAATCAGACTCTGTTCAAATTAAGCTAACTACCAACTCCACAGTTTAAGACAATGCTTGCGAAAGATTAGAGAAAACACACATAAGATGTCAACGTTAAGTAGTTTTTCTAGACGAACTGGTCTGGAAATGACACAGCTTGATCCGCACAAGGAAAACACCAAGTAC
Source organism: Rhodeus uyekii (assembly GCA_037043235.1). Classification (NCBI taxonomy): domain Eukaryota; kingdom Metazoa; phylum Chordata; class Actinopteri; order Cypriniformes; family Acheilognathidae; genus Rhodeus; species Rhodeus uyekii. The sequence continues at coordinate 1,022,538 of JAWRVZ010000191.1, read as the reverse complement.
TGTTTGACCCCCAAGACAGATACAAAACAGACAATCATCTCAAATACCTCAGTTTGACCTGAGCTCTTAAACACAGAATAGTATTTTCTTAAAAATCACCAGAGAATGCTTTTTGCATATCAAAATGCATAAGATTACTAAAAACAATGCTTGACAGACTTAAAATCAAAAATCATTAACTGCATGCCTCTATATCATGTGACTATTATACTTAGAACATACATAATTCATGCAATCAAATATTGAATGGTTGATTGAAAGTGTGTTTTGTTACCTATCAGTTTGAAAGTCTGATCATAACTCAAAAGATAGCATTATTATAGTAATCATGTATAAATTGTACTCAGCTAAGAGTCCATGTGACTCAGATAACACGTTATCTTAATATTTGTCAGAAATATTTGACAGAATATCTGAGCATACACCTCAGTTCAAATTTCAGGCTTGATATTTACAAAAAAACAAAGCTGATATTTACGGCCAGTTCAAACGAACGCTGGACTCTCAAAATTCACTATCAATTAAAAACTCTTAAATTGACCTGTTTCCATTACAATTTTGCAGAGAGGGATGAAAATTACAATTTTCACCTGAGATCAGATTAAATGGAGGTGAGAATGACAGCAAAATCATTTTTTAAATATATTTACAGATTATTAAATCTATTAGTACAATTTTCCATTTGAATTTTGGCATTCATCACTATTTGTGTTTGTCTTTCTTCAGAAAAAATATTAACAAAATAAAAAATTTGAGCCACGGAAATTTCAGATAGTTTGATTTGATTTGACACGGAATGACCCAACAGCGCTAAATGAAACACACACACACACACACACACACACACACACACACACACACATACTTCAGGAATCCATGTTTCTAATGCTCAAATACTTGAAATGTGTTTAATTATAGTGTTTTAATTTATGTAGTTTAATTTAGTTTCTTTACAAAAGCAAAATAAAAGGGTGAGCAGAAGTGAATAAAAAGTAGCCAACAATTCAAGTTTTTTTTTACATAACTATAAAAGTGTTATGACATAGTGTTATTTATATTTTATAATATTTTAATTCTATATTACAATTATACATTAAATATTTGAATAGTCAGAAAGTGAGGGGGGGATGATAATAATAAAATTTTTTGCTGTTATTGTTGTCGTTGTTGTTATTTCTGTCTCAATTGTGCAGTTTTATCATCATACTCACAGCAGTGAGACCTTCATTATTGCAGATATTAACATCAGCATTGAACTCCAACAGTCTGCCCATACACTTCTTCTGTCTGTGAAGATTTAAGAAAAGATTGAGGGAAAAGAGATTATCATGGGTCTCAACATGAATGTATTTCTCAGTCTGAAGAAAATGATTGATCAGTTACCATTTTATACCATTTGCATGCAATACACACAAATGCTCAGGCTATATAAAGAAAGCTTGAAGGGAAAGAAGAATAATGAATGTCAATTGCTATGCTTCCAGCAGGTGGCAGTACTGAAGCGAGTTTATAAAACCCTCCGTTTACCCGTTTCTTGCAGCCAGATGAAGGGGAGTGCAGCCGGAGATATCCTGATAGTTTGGATTCGCTCCGCGCTTTAACAGCAGAATAAGACACTCTACCGATCCGCAACTGAAACAACAACAAATGAATATATATCCACAGAGCATGTTCAATTTGGGTCATCAGAATAGAAAAAATTATTAGTTGTTTATTTAGAAACTTCTACCACTACTGGAAAACCCTTAAAGGTGACCTATTATGGCTGTCTCAGGTGTCCCCATAATGTGTTTGAAGTTTCAACTCAAAATCCCTCACATATCAATCATTATATCATTTTGTAAACACTTTTTTGACTGGAAAAAAAAAAATGCTGGTTTTCATGCATGTTTCTTTAAATGCAAATGAGCTTCTGTTTCCAGAAGAGGGCAAAGCCTTACAACTTGTGCCTCAGATACTCTGCCAAAAACAAAAACATCTGTTTGGTTTTGATATTCATCTGAAACAGCAGAGAAGGAAATGGCATGTGAATTAAAGTGACAGAACCAACTGCTATATATGCTGTTAATATGAATCAAACAACAAAAGACAAAAAGAAAATCCCTCACTGCTCTCAACTGATTAACTTTAGTATCTTTAATAAGAACACATGTATTACTTGAATGCTGCTGTTTAATGCTCTGATGAGGAGATAAACATGGCACACTGTGTTCAGCTCAATCAAGGGCGGAGTCTATGCTAACAGGGCGGAGTCCAGCGGTCATGGGCGGGGCCTACGCACTTGTGATGTCACATTGCTGAACGGTCATGGATTCAGATTTATGGGGAAAATAACAAAAGGAGTGGATGGATTTTGACCACAATAAGGTGGTTGTGTACACAAACCGGGGACACAATTATGTAATTTAAAATTGAATTTTGCATAATAGGTCCCGTTTAATTGTGTTTAAACAGTGGTGGTAGAACAGGGAATACATAAAAAGAAAAATGTGGGTGTGTCAATTCTGTACTTTTGTGAGAATGTGAAAAGAACTAAAAAACTTACTTGGCAGCAATGTGTAGAAGGCTTCGTTTAACACGTCCAAAGGCGTAGTTGACATCAAATTTTGAGTTTAAAAGCAATTCAGAAACTGACCTATAAGCATAATAAATAAATAAGGACATTTTAAGAATAATAAAAGCATAAGAGCATACATAAGAGCGAGACTCACCTGTGCTGGTCAGCCATGACCATGGGCATAAGAGTATACACTGCTGTCTCACTATCTACAGGAACAGAAAGACAGATTCAGATCATAAACTGACCTAAAACAGTGCACTTGGAAGATGGAATATCTTGTGTTAAATGTAAAATACATCAGGGTAGAAATGGTGCACAACATTTCATTTATCCTGGACTAAATAAAAATTACTGTATTACAATACAATAACGAGAATATGCTGAGAATCGGCATCAAGAGCAAAGACAGAAGTACAATATCCAGATGAATTAGATAGTGATGAGAGCCATGCTACAAGTAAGGGCACATTTAATGTCCACTGATGAGATATATGTATATAGATTTTATACATATGGAATATAGATTACTTTGACACACTTCAAAAACTGACACTGCTTAAACTGTAATTCACGGCCATTTCACACAAACAGACAAAATAAGGTGGACAATATTTTTAACTGAGATTATAAAATGCTTCCCCATATATATATATATATATATATATATATATATATATATATATATATATATACACACACACAGAAACATTTTTTTCTTTTGTTATTTCTCGTTTAAATTTAATTTAAAAACATCATACATGTGGACTTCTGCAATGGACATTTTCTCTCTCTCTTTATATTATATCTAAAATAACCAATTGTTAAGAAGTAGTTATATTAATTGATCTTCAAACATGGTGTTTTATGATTCAGCTCAAATGTATTCAAATTAGAGGCTTATCTGATTAAGAAAAGAATATGTGGTCGGCCAGACAAGGCCTGACATTGAAATAATGCGAAGTCAAATTCAAAATGCTGAAAATGTCAAGTAAATTATCACTCAACTAACGAGTATCGAGTATCAGAAGACAATATATATATACAGTATAGGCCTAAATTATATTTTGAATAGCTAGAATGTGTTTTCTTCTATCCTTTCACGATATATTTTATAATTTAAGTACTGTTTTTCTCTTTTATCGTTTAATGTAGGTGTAAAATATGTCCTGACTGATGAATCATCCAAATACACTTTTAGGTATTTGATAGTAATTGACCATATATGGACACACTAAATGAATGTATATGTCCCTAGAATGGAATCTTTCCCGGAAGCCATGATGATTACAATGTATCCAGGGTCGCCTTGACAACTCCAGCAAGTGTTGATAAATTGGAATGAATAGCGTGAATAGCTTGCGCTGTGACGTCTCACCCTCGGGGAGTTCCACGGTCCTCGCACGGCGCAGAGAGCGCGTCAGGCGATTCAGCTGTACGTTAAAATGCTCCATCGCCCGTTCCATCATATGAGAAATCCAGCACAGAATTCAGCTCATGGAACACTTATTCACTCTCTATCTCTCTCTCCCTCTCTTTCTCTCTCTCTGAAAAGCCAACGCCTCGATCTCTTCCATCGGCTGTTGGCTGATGCGCCGTGTTCATCACTCATTCCACCGCACAATATCCCTCCATCGCTCCGTGATTCATTTTGGGACAATATTTCCTCATGGTGTCTATCTTCCTGTTTTTATTGCAATGCATTATGGGAAATGTAGTCTTGCGTGCGGCAGAGACGTAAGGGTCAATGTCGTGACGCCATATTCCATTAATGGACCTGTTAAGGACACAAAACGTATTTTGAAGTCTTGCTTTATGACTTAAATTTTACAAAATATTCCTTATTCACAACTTTAAGCTATTTCAAGACTTATTTATTCTGCACATCGCAGTGTTCTGTTAGTCATTTCTAGTGTGGAAGATTTGATCATTATTAATCTGAAAAAAAGTTTAAAAATATAAGATGGGAGTAGATACCCTCATAAGAACAATGTACATTTACTTTTGAATCAAGAGTCAATTCTATTGTCAAGTCTGTCATATAATGAAATTATGAATAACTGATTATGTTGGAAACAGTACGCTTTTTCTTCTTATATATAGGTTGAGGCCTTACTGTTCATATGTTCACATATATATATATATATGTGAACATATGAACAGTAAGGCCTCAACCTGCAGGTAAGGTGAGGTTAAAACAAAACATACTGATAATTAGCTGAATATTCAGATTTACATGAGTACTGTAGCCAATTAATTTCAATGACAAGCCATCATTTTAAATCTCACTATTTTGAAGAAATTTAAAAAGACATCACTACATCTGATCTTTTTTTCTCACTCTTGTATATTATTATTTTAAATTACAGCCACTTTACTTTGAAAAATAAACAGGGTAAACAAACAAACAACAAACATGTATTATTTTCATTTATGATTTATTAGATGATAATCAATATTTCTTACCTCATAATGAATTTATTAATAAGAATACATTTCGAATTACAATAAGAGCTTATGATAATACATGCAAAGCAGTTTTTTTTGTTCCTTTATCTTGACCTGTAGTTTCTCTACCCTCCTTAAAAGTACTTACATACGAGTATTCCAAGATACGAGCAAGCCTTCAAGCAAGTGTTTTGCTTTGATATACGAGTAAAGATTTTGAGATACGAGCACACTTAAAGATGTGGGCTAGGTATTCAGCACTCGGAGCAGCCTACGCGCACCACTCCTTCACTTCACAAGTTCGTTGACTTCCTTACGCATCTTCCGCGAGTCTTAACTGTGGTGTATGTTATATGTGGTAATTGCATATGGATTCCACTTGAGGGCCATCTTGGTTTTACAGCGGGGTTACTGTGGACGAGTAATTCACGAATATTAAGCTGGGAGCAGCATGAGTTATGTGTGTTCAATAATAATAAATAGAGGTTCTGAGGCTATCCAATATACTACATGTGGAAGAAACACTACACTTCCGTATTGTGTTTGCGATATGTAATTTAAGTAATCTATTGTACCTCTCCCTCCCTCCTCGTCCTCCGCCATTAGCTGCTACTGTATTGTGTGTCTCGAAGGTAAGAACTCATAAATAAAACCACATTTTACTTTATATCACAGGAATCCTTATATACTATAACTTTCTGTGTGTCGATGTCGCTATAGCAATTCAAAATCTGTTTTTTCAATTGTTATTAGCACGAATAAGGGAGTCTTTTAGAGCAGTGGTCCCCAACCCCCAGTACCGGTCCGCGGATGAACTGGTACCAGGCCGCGGAACGATTTCGCGGACCGGTCCGTGGATGAAATGGTACGAATTTACAATGGTAAATGGATCGAATTCGCGGACTGGTCCATGAGCGGCTACAAGTGGCTGTGACGTTAACAATCTCGAGCAGCCACCGGCCCGCGGCAAAATTATCACGCGTTTACCGGTCCGCGGCACCAAAAAGGTTATGGACCACTGTTTTAGAGGGCCAGAACAGATAAATTTAATTTCTGTTATTTGTTATGGGAAAAAATGATTTGAGATACGAGCAACTCGAGTTACGTCCTGGAATTAGTAATTAATTAATAGCAAGTGTAATAAACATATTTACAAATAATTTTAGGGGATATGTTGAAACCTCAGTAAAGGATAAAGCTGTTCTAAACTCTCATATGTTACGACCGCTAGGGGACAGCAAGTAAGAGGAAAAAGAAAATGTGAGTCTCAATACCAGAGAGATTAAAATAATAAGTTTATTGAAAAAGGGATTAATCTTCAGGGGCAGACAAGGCCAAAATAACAAACAGAAATGATCTATGTGAAAACCACTACTTTACCTGCATCCAAAATAAAGAAAACAAAATACAATTTAACTTACCTATCTCGCTCAACAAAACAAAGTGAAAAGATATCAAACAAAATCACGTCAAACCCCCTACTTCCCTTAATGTGCACAAAATATATACAGGTGGAATAAACAAAGAATTATGTACAAATAGCGAACAATGAATCCAAGAATTGTAGTCAAACAGGCACGGGTCAAATAAACAAGTATAAATCACAATCACAAATAAACTCACAAACAAAGTCAACACTAACAATCTCTCTGATACAAAACTCTAAACAAGACAAAGGCGATACGAAAAAACTGGCAACAGCAAGGGGGTACACGATCAAACACGATGGCACAGTAGTGGCCCCTTCTGAGTGTTTGGGGCGGTCCTTTTGTCTGGATTAAGTGAGGAGGGGAACCAATCACAGCTTCCAATGACTTAGCAAGGGAAACGCCCACCTACAAACGCAAACATGCACCACAGACTACACACAGAATACAACAATTAACAAAACTCAAGATCATAACATATGGCATATCCCAAGGTCAAGGACACTCATTACAAAATGAGGTTCAAGATTTATCCAGTTAGTGACTTACAGAAACATTTTCATCTCGAGGTGAATCCTTGGTGGCTTTTGTTCTTCGTTTCCTGAAACACTGTTGTTTTACTGGGAGTGTTCTGGATCTTTTATTTCATATTTCATATTTGCCTTTCATTCTAATACCTAGTTCAAGACACGAATTGCATCAGTTAAAGTTTGTGCAACACAGAAAGTTTGACTGAAATCAGTTTGTTAAATCTACATAAAGCTGTGTTTGGTGTATTTGATGCAATTACAGTGTTGGAATGTTCAGGTGCAATGTTCGAATGATGACGTCATTAGAATGTTACATGCGCTGCTGTTGTACAATGAGCTTTAAGGTTTTCTTATTTTCTGGTATCGCTCCAGTGAAAACAGTGTCAACGGTTTCTGTCATTTTCATACCACCGCTAATCACATACATAAATATGTAAGACTATAAACATTCGGTCATTATGTGTCAGAGAGGTCCCGGGTCCATATCCCGGACGAGCCCCCATTTGTCACGGACGGCTCACAAGCCGCGACAAAGAAGGAGACACGCGTTGGATCAGGGTAAATTATTTAACAACATTTATTAAAGTCAGAAGGTATTAATTAAGAAAAATAACGGAGAAAAGGAGAAACAACCAAAACGACGCAAGGAGAGCGCAAGCGCTGCGAGGTCGAGAGCCATCCACAAAGCTACGGGGAACTGCTTATAATTTGCCGGCACAGCTCCCACCAGGTGTAAACAGCTCATCAGCTCATCATGACGTCACTCGAACCTGCAAGACACATACTCAAAACACATAACCAAACTGGGTTCATGACAATGTCAGACAAATGTGAGTTTGTTATCTTTAAACAGTCTTTCTCTTAGTTTATCAGATTAATGCATTTGACAGATGCTTTCATCCAAAGAGATTTCCATTACATTCAAGGTACACATTGACAGTCTAATCAGGTCTTTCTTTCCCTGGGAATTGAACCCACAGCCTTGACGTTGCAAGCACCACACTCTACTGTTTGAGCTGCACGTAACCTATTTTATGTTGTTTATTTTGGACAACATTATAGTGTGATTGAATATGCTATAGCAGGTTAGAGTGTATCTCTAAACCTAATCAAGCACTCCTGAACCAGCTAATCAAGCTCTTCAGCATTACCAGAAACTATGGGTATTTTCACACGACAATGTGCCAAAAAAGAAGCATTTTTCATTGTAGTAAATAAAGTCCCCAATCATGGAATGTCTCAGTTCATTAAAATGGCAAGTTTTAGCTTTTATCTTCAGGTCTGAGACAAGCATCTTCTTCAAGCTGCATCCATGTTCAAGAAACATCTTTCACATGACATGTTGCCTAACAATGTGCAAGTGAAACACCAAATCTTTCAGCCACTGCAAAAAGTACAAAAAAAGAATAACAAAGCAAACGTTTTTAGAAAAAAGATCATGTCTGATCTGCTTGGGCTTAAATTTAGTCTTAGATCAGTGAGCACTACTCTACTACTGCGTTAGATAGGCTTTATCATGACATTTTTTCATGATGATTAATTAAAAATAATATTTTTGTAGTTAATCAGAACAGACATCTGAGGCTGCTCCATAAATTTTGTCTTTTTAGGCCATCGCTATTTTTAAGTCAGTCTATTTTGAGTCAGAATCAAAGAAATGACGAGTGTCCAATGAGAGGAGTTATTCTCTCTCTTTCTCTCTCTCTCTCTCTCTCTCTCTCAATTCAAAATGTGCTTTATTGGCTTGACAATTTTTATAATGTATTGCCAAAGCATTTCTAATGTTTGCGTTGAATCAACATACATACATTAAAAAAGTCAAACATTTAGAATTTACAATTGTGTGTGTGTGTGTGTGTGTTTGCACGTGCGCTTCACCGATTGATCGACTCCTCCTTCTTATTGTGACAGGCATCAATGTCTCTTCCTGCTAGTAAGACACATTTATTTTTTCAGTCAATAAATATTGAAGTTGTGTTTTAAAATTTCTTTCTAATTTCGTCATAGTTGCTGGTGAGGAAGTGTCGATCTGTCTTTTGTAAAACCTGCTGGTCCAACAGCGGTTTCCGATAAGCAGTTGAAGGATCACTGGACGTTCTGTCTTTTCATTGTGGCAAAATCCCATTTATTCTCTATCTGACTCCATTTTATCATGACCTCGAATTCAGGTTCGAATGCCAGTTGGCTATTGGTCATTTATATGAGTCCGTTCTTTTACACAGACCTCAAGGTCACAAACTCTCCAGTCTGATCCTTAGTCGGAGGTTATGGTTATAGTTACTTAATATGTCGCCCATTGTCATGATGACAGTTTTGTTTAGCCCCCTGCAGACGCCTATAGAACAACTTAGTTAAAGTTCAATCAATAATCAGATGTTATGGCCAGAACCATTAAATAATGCCACTCCAATGCTTGCTATTATCATAATAGTTTTTTTTTTTTATCCAGCCCCATATAGTTTTAATATAACTACATAACAACTTAAAGCTGAAACAGAAACCAGAGGTTACGACCAGAACCATTGAGACAATCTGGATTTGTGGTGACAATAGATGCAACATAATCTACTAGAGTTAATCATTTCAGAGAATGAATTCAAACGTAACAATTTATTATTAATCAGATAAATGTTTCATGCCAATTGCATAGTCAATAAAAAATAAAATCAATACTAAACATTGAATGCTCAGAAATAGAGTAAAAGATGCACACCTGACATTAGTAAAATACATAATGCATTATGTCTGAAAGACATTACGGTCTGATCTGGCTACAAATCGCACTGAGACTCTTCAGGACAATGGACATTTGGTTACTGAGAACAGAAGGTGATTTGCATGAAGGACCCTGGAAGAGGCACAACCACCACAATGAGCCAAACATCTCTAAACTCTTCAGCCTTTAACACCTTTTGGTTTACTCTCTCAGTGAGTGATTTACTGATAACTGAACCCAAGAAATAATGTCATGTAAAGATACAAATGCAGTCAAACTCATCTCACTCAGTCTTTCATTTTCAAAGACTTCATTTGAGCATCAAGTTATCAACGAACTTGTTAAAAAGTAACATTTATTCCAGTGCATTGTTGACAAGCATTATAAAATGTACAACTTTATGATTCAGTTTGTAATGTGTTTTATAACAGTGTTTAAATAAAGGCTGAAGGACATAAGAGGATGTTTGAGGTTTCGTTCAAAACACAATGGCATTAGAGCACATTTATTCTTTCTTTAGTACTAGTCTTTTATTTTGAAGTCTGAACTCAAGTCAGTATAATCTCTACTACTTCCTATTGGTGCGATTAAACAGATTAGCCAATGATAAATCATGCAAAATCAGCAAGCACCTTCTGCCAAAATATGAAGCCTTGCATTTGTTTGATCTGACTGATAATTAGGTGTATGCATATTTTTAAACCCCTGATTGTGAAAGTTATTTCACTGAAATGGTAAAGGAAGATAACGAAGGTTTTGAGGAGGAAGAGGATGATGAAGATGAAGACGATTATGGAGCTGAAAACAGAGGGAAACTTTCAATAGTCTTTTCTGTCATCTCCGGGGTTTTGTCTGGTGAGTTTTTAAATGCCTAATATCTAGCAGGTTTCAGAAATAGTCTGAATGTGGAGACAATATCAGCACCAGTGCACTTTCTGCTTGCATTAGACAAAATTTCAGATTAAATGCTGTCCAAAGTAATTAATTATTTTATTTATAATTATCTGGGCATTATATTATATATTATATATAACCTTATATTTTGGTTTCTGAACATTTATTTTGTCAAGTTGGAAAAATATTAAGAGTAAAATAAAACTGTAAATGTCCGAGAGACATCTGGTAGATTTAATATGTTAATTCAAATATTTCACTGATACATCCATGCAATAAAACACACAATAACAACAGCAGAACTAAATACAATAATCAATCACTGTTCTTTTTGTAAATTATTTTGTCATACTGACAGACCAACTAAATTTTACATTGTATACATTTATTTATTTTCATAAAATATTTTTGCATGGATATAAATAAATACATATGTATGTAAAATCTATGCACAGGCTCAAAAGAATAAATAATATCCTTCTAAACACAATAAGACCCATATCAATGAATACAAGATCATCATCACGGGGTATGAGGAAAATATAATATTACAATATATATATATATATATATATATATATAGGGGGAAGACTGAACTTATGTCTCTATCTCGCTTGTACAGTACACGATTATTTTATCATTACAGTTGTTTCTCTAAAGTAATCTAATCTAAAGTCTACTGTTTACTAAGCAAGATATTGATAAAAGCTCATGCATAATAAGTCAGTCTGTCTGCTAGGCATTTACTATAACTTTGTACATTTTTTAATTATTTATATATTTATTTATGCATGGATATGTGGATTTATGGATTTATTGATTGATTTATTATTTATTTGTCCATATATTGTATATATGTATTTCTGTACAGTTTTGTGCATTACTGTATATTCATTTATATGCTATTAATATAATAATAATGATTAAGTTTTAAATAAAAATGTATATACAGTATTTTTAAATAAATATAAAGTATCATATATAATACAATACATAAAAGCTTAGTCAAAAACTATAAAGAAAAAGCTTGTATTTTGCTGGATTTATTTTACGAATGTTTATATAGATATTCATCAACTGAATCTAACAAATTCTCAGCGTTTTATTTATAATTTGACAGGGCTTTTATATGCTTACTAATTGTTTCGTAAAGACTAGAAGCGACTGTAATTATGGTTATTTGTGATACAACACGTATATAACGTTCTTCTTTTATTATGAAATATGCGTGACGCTGACGTCATCTCCCCGCGACTGTGTTTCGGGTGCCGTGAAAGTGCCGTTTGTGACATAAGCGTCATCGGTCTTCTCTCATGCTCGAGTGTTTTTAGAGCAGCGGAACTGGATCGTGTCGTTATGTTAGATAGGTCAAAATAAATAAATGAAATCAAGCGACCTGCCAAAATGAGGAAGTCGCATTTCATAACGCTCTCGTGACACTTCCTCCTCCCACATCAGCCCGATTCAGTCTCGGTCCTGATTAAGGTGTCCGGTGTGTTCCGGCAGGGTTTCTCGGGAGCTGGAGCTGTTTTACAGCAGCAAAGATGCTGAATGTACCGTCACAGAGTTTCCCGGCTGCTTCATCCCAGCAGAGAGTCGCTCCAGCTGGACAGACCAGAAACAAGGTCGGGATCTCATAACAACCACCGTATAACTGCACATGTCACTGGCGCTGATTGACAGACGAGCTCGTGAATGTGTGTCTGTCTGTCTGTCTGTCTCTCTCTCACTGTCTGTCTGTCTCTCTCTCTCTCTCACACACACTCTGTCACTGTCTGTCTCTCTCTATCTCTGTCTCTCTCTTTGTTTGTCTCTCTCTCTTTGTTTGTCTCTCTCTCTCTCTGTGTGTGTGTGCATGCAGGTGGCTCTGAAGCCTGGGCACAGCATGCTGGACTGGATCCGACTGACCAAGAGCGGCCAGGATCTGACGGGGCAGAGAGGAAGACTGATAGAGGTGACGGAGGAAGAGCTGAGGAAGCACAACAGCGCCCGCGACTGCTGGACCTGCATCAGAGGTGCAGCCTCACTGACTCCAGCACTGTCATGTTAGCAATAGATGAGATTATAACATATCACACTGAAACCATCAACATCACCAACTGCCCTCTGATCATTACAATTGGTTTGCAGATTTAAGGTAAAGATAAAAAGACTAGAGCACCTGTTTTCCCCCCTTTTTTTTTACACGACTTACCAAAAAGAAGCCCAAAGTCTTATATTATTTACAAGTGGACATGGCAACTCTGTTCTTGAGCTTCACATCATCATATGAGAATAATTTGTGAAGGATCATGTGACACTGAAGACTGGAGTAATGATGCTTAACATTCAGCTTTAATCACAGGAATACATTGCTATTTACTAAATATTCTAAATATATATATATATATATATATATATATATATATATATATATATATATATAAAAACAGATATTTTAAATTGTAATAACAATATTTAAGAATATTACTGCCTATATTTTGTAAAAGATTATATATATATATATATATATATATATATATATATATATATATATATATATATATTCTTAAATATTACTTAGTACATTTAGAATATTGTTATTATTATTTTTATAGACTTTTGATACTTTTTAAAATGTAATACTTTGAAAATATATTAAAGTCACCATGAAATAAATTGTATTATTATAATTCGTATATTTATGGAATATTGAAGTGTTTATTATAAATGATTTATCCATACACATTGTCTTTCCTTTTTTTAATTCATGATGATGAGGGCGGGGCAACCTGCCAATCAACATGAGATCAACCAATAGCAATCCAATCAAGCCCCGCCCTACATCTGTTTGTCTTCCAGAAGCCATTTCACACTGATATTCGACACAATAGAGACGAAAAGACACGCATACTGACATAAAGACATTGCAAAGCTGACAGTTCTATGCCAGTTTTATTAAAATCGTCTCATCATCTTATGTGTCATCAATCTGATAATGAGATTACTGTTTACTGATTACTGTTCTTTGTAGGGATGGTCTATAACGTGAGCGCCTACATGGATTTCCATCCTGGTGGAGAGGCGGAGTTAATGAGGGCTGCTGGGATTGATAGCACTGAGCTGTTTGACCAGGTGCAATCCTGCATGAGCTGAGCATGTGAAAACTTCAATCATAGTTTTATTAAGGATTAGTATTTTTTGTTCCTGTAAATGTTACATATAAATATCCACATACAATCATCGAGGCCAAACCAGAGCTGTTAACAGTTAATGAATAGTTATTCAAATGAAAGTAATAACAAGTGTAAAGAAACGTTTATATATATAAAGTGAATTGATGCACATTTATGCTTAATGTATTTATATATATATTTTAGGAACCAATGAAGTTTGGTTCTAGTATTTTGTGTGACCTAATCTAAAGTGAGGATTATTTACTGCTAATAATCATTAACAACTCTTTTACTATTGGTTTAAAATACTTTACCTCTGTTGTTTTTATCAAATGATAAAAAAAACATGATCTAACTAATTAAACAGTAATAATTACAGTGACACTGAATGAAGAACTCACTATTTTTGAGTCACTTGTGATGTTCATGTCAATTTTTTCTCTCTCAGTAAAATCAAATAACATATTTTTGTTCTTCTTTATTTTTGAAAGAATTTTGAACATTGTACTAATTAATATTTATAATATTATAATAAATAATAAATAATTATGATAATAGAAATTAACAACACATGATTTCATTTTGTATCACTTTTAAATGAAAGCAGTATTTTATGTTAAAATAGAGGTAATGCCTTTATTAAGATATATATATTTATTAAGATATATATTAGTTCTATCTGGTGGAATAAAAAAAAAGGAAATTATGTAATGTGAACTCCACTAGATTCCTATGCAACTCTATATTAAGAGGCTTATACTCTCCAGTTGTTTTTAGACGTAATTGCATATTTTTTATTAAGGTTTGGATATATTATTAGACCTTGTCAAATATTACCTTTTTTATTTTTTATGTTGATTTAAAGTGTCAGTTTTGGCATTAATTTTACTACATACCTGAACACAGAGAACGATATTTATTACACATGAGATCAAAATAAATAAAAATCATTGTCCATCTTTATCAGAGCTTAGCCTGATTTAGTTAAAAACCTGATATTCTGGTTTAATTTTCCGTATTACAGCCACACCAGTTCATGTGTGTGTGTGTATAATAGTGTGTGGGAGTGTTTGTTTTGTACTCTCGATGGTTTAGAGTGTAACCCATTCCTTGATGTCCAAGTTTTTTTTTTTTTTTTTTTTTACTGCGTCGTGGCAGAATTATTTATTATATTTCATGCATTTGTAAAACTTGTTGTAGTCACACCAGTTCATATATGTGTGTCTATTTTGCACTCTTGATATTTTAGTGTCACCCCTTCGTTGCTGTGTTCTTTTTTTTTTTTTGATTTGTAGATTGTATACACACAAATTCTCACGTATTTTATTGTTTTTGCCAATTTACCATTTCCATTCCTATGGCGTCCATTTTTGACTGCAAACAACACTATGTATACAGTGTATACATATATTATTTTTTATTTTCCAACCATTTAGCTTTTTCAAATTAAGTCCACGATTTTATTTTGTGTTTGCATAGCGACTACAGCTAAAGTAATTGTTTTTTCTTCATTTCAAAGGATTCTTTTTTTTCGGTCCAAAAGGACCAAACAACTTCAGAGGGTTAACAATATAAAGGTTTAAATTCTAAAACTATGAGCCAAATGTAAACAAATAGCTTTTAAATGATTTATAAGTGATTTGTTACTGTACACTTCTTATAACGTGTATTTTTGTCCACCCAAGGTCCACCGGTGGGTGAATTACGAGTCCATGCTGAAGGAGTGTCTGGTGGGACGGATGGCGGTGAAGGCCAGTCCTGCTCTTCAAGGTTCTGTCAGCAAGATGGAAACAAATAATGCAATTCAAATAATCTGAAATAATTTATATAAATAGTTTTCTGTACTAATAAACAGATGCTGTTGCTTGATTTAACCTGAAATGTTCATTTAAATTCCGAACCCAATCCCAAAATAAGCTTTTTTTTCATTTGTTTTAATTTCTCGCTACGTGGTTCGTTGGTTGTTCCAGCTCAGACAGGGAAGACGGAGAGCACTCATGTGAACGGTATGACAGCAAAGCCATGTGGCTTTCTAGTTATAAATGCTGAGTATGTCAATACTTAATTACTAATTGATACTAATTAATTACTCTTCATATCAGGTTTGTCTGTTCCTCCACCCGTAAAACTGGAACCTTTGTCTGCTCCTCTTCCTGCCAAAGATCATCGCCCTCGGTATGTTTGACTTTTGTTATATCACTGTTAGAGCTGCATAACTAATCTTTAAAAGATTGTGATCTCTATTCAAACACTCACACGATCTAATTCATAAATGACAGCGATTCACCTGTGTGTATTAAACCTTTGACAAAACCATACTGGAAATCTGTGACTATAGATGAGCCAGAGAGAGCAGTTCTCATGTCACAGTCTTTTCAACAACCCAGTATCATTGTTTCTGTGTTGCAAACATTAAAATGATAACTGTAGTACATGGATAAAAGTTTATAAACACTGATGATGATATGGTAGTGATCAAAGTAGAGTAAATTCATTTTTTAAATTAACTTGTATCGATTACATTGCTACGCCACTAATTGGCGAAAAGCCACTGTTAAAAAATGTTTTTGTCATTGAATCATTCAATCAAGAGATTTGTTCAAAAGTGCTGATTCATCCAGTGATGAAACAAGGGAAGTCTTTATGATTGAGTCATTGAATCATTCATTCGAAACTAAATAATAATTCCAGTTAATTTAACATTTTAAATTATGAATTATACAATAACATTTTGTTAACATTACTTTTAGTTGTCTGTTCAGAATCGTGATCTCACTTTTTAAACCAAAAAAATTGTGATTATCAATATATGCAGAATCGTGCAGAGTACAGAACAGTAGTAACGAGCGACTCCTTCATTGGTGCAGTATCAGCTGGTCTATGTGCGTTTTTTCCAACGTCGTCTCGTGTTATTCAGCAGTTAGAGGTGGTAATGCTGAGGTTACGTGTTTGATCTCAGGTAGAGTTCTCAAAAAGAGCTTATTATGCGGTCAATCTTACATATCCCTAAAAATATTAGTATTTTATCTAATGTGAATTGCATTTTTTCATCTTTAGGTACGATTGGTTCCAGACAGATGGCAGTGTCAATATTATTGTTTACACCAAGCGAAAGGTTGGTTTCAACTGATTTTCATGAAGTGCAGTGGTGGTGTGGTTGTCTTCTTTTAGATGTAGAAGAGGGAAGTTTAGTAAAGTCAAACACTTGTTTTCCCCTCACCAGATTCCCAGCTCTGGCTGTGCAGTGGTGGATCTTCAGGGTGATACTCTTCGAGTGGAGATGCTCTTGGGGAAGATGTCGTACCTTCTCTACTGGCGTGAGTCTTTTACCAGACACACAGACATGAACTTTTGTGTTTTGTTCTGTATCCACTAATACAGTTATCAAGTCATAACACTGTTTCTTTTTCAGGCCTGTCCAGTGAAGTTCAAGGACGTGTTGATGGTGAGTAGCATGTTAAATTAGACGTGCTTTTTTGTAATTATATCTAGAACGACTGTACTGAAAATTGTGTACAAAAAAAAACTAAAAACGCTGTGGTGGTACCATGTTACACTGATGGAATCAACCAATATTACTGTGACCTTTTGAAATGTGCGCTACCACAGTGATGGATCATTTACATGGTACTCCAGGTTACTTCAAAGAATACTATGGTGTTACCTTGAGACAGCTCCTACAATCATGGTAATGCCATGGTACTTTTTGTTAAATATTTGTTGAAATAGCCCTGCATATAAGTGAAGGAAAGAAAATAGACAATTCTAATGCTTATTAAGAAGTAATTTTTTTTCTCATTGTAAATAATCTTTATTTTTCTCTGCTTATAGTCCAAACAGCCCACTCGGTAGGAAAAGTTCAGGTGCGTCTGCAAAAATCTGTTAAAGAAAAGTGGACGCAAGTGGGGCAACCACTAGAACTCCATGACACATTTACTCAGTGTAAAGATCGTGGTGAGTGACAATCTTGTGAACTCAATTGTCAGACAAAGATCTAAATTTAGTTTGTAAAGATAAAGGTATAGATTAACACATTTGAGATAATAAAATGTTTTATAACTTATCATGGACTAAAGGGGTTCCTCAAGGTTCGGTGTTGGGGCCCTTTATGATTTTATTTTTATTTTTGTATTCATTTATGTGTTAATAAAAAAAAAAAAAAAATATTTTGATGTATTATTACTGTGCTTCTACATTTTCCTGTTCACAAATATATTTTGGAATATTACAAACCTTCAGAATTTAAATAATTTCTAAATTCAATAAAATAACGATTTTTACCGTTTAAGGTATTCAATCAAATATTTCTGACTACTTAAATTTGACCATTTATTATATGCAACAGTGCCTAAAACAAGGACTAATTTAATATAATGTTAGATTTTAAAGCTGGTACATTTCCTCCTCATTGCAGTTTTTTTGAAATTTTGCACATTTGAAATTTCCTTATTGTTGTAATATGCTACTAGGTCTCTCTCTCTCTTTCTCTTTCTCTCTCTCTCTCTCTCTCTCTCTCTCTCTCTCTCTCTCTCTCTCTCTCTCTCCTTCTCTCTCTCTCTCAAAAAATAAATAAATCAATTAAAAATATTACTTGGTTAGACATAGAAGATTAATAATAATAGTAATTCTTTATAACATTTGTTTCATTACAGGGCTCTTCTACAGGGATTGTGTGCTGGTTTCAAAAACAGAAGTCACACATGACACGCAGGTCTTCCGTTTAAGACTTCCTCCAGGGTCACATTTGCAAGTTCCTGTGGGGAGACACGTCTACCTCAAAACGTCTGTCCAGGGTAACATGTCACTTTGTCACGCATCAAAGGAGCTTCTAATCCTAAATAATTGGAAGTTAACCTGTTTGTGGAGCATTCAGCAGGCATGTTTTGTGTGTTTGGTGAACAGGGACAGATGTTGTGAAACCCTACACACCAGTGGATCAGACACTAATACCTCCTGCACAATCCAGTGCTGAAATGGGCTCTGACATACATCTCATGATAAAGACCTATCCTGATGGAGTGCTGACCTCACACCTCTCTAACCTTCCTATTGGTTAGAAAGTTCTTATATCGAATTTTTTTTTTTTTTTTTATCTGGAAGGACTGAGTATTATGTGCTTTTGCATCAGGGCAGGGCAAAGTGAATCCTTTCAGTTAATGAATGTGGAAATACACTGAATTCAAATACATTCAACAAGTCTTTTGGGAAATTCCACTATCGTCCATAAGTCTGTCTGAGAGACCCTTAAATTAGTCTTAGTCCCTTTTTTATTTTTGGATTTTAAACAAGATTCTAAATGGCACTGTTTTTCACATACAAAAAACCTAAACCAAACCAGAAAACAAGTGCAGATAAATAGTATATTAGTTTTATTTTAACAAATACTGACAGTTTTACTTCATTGTATTACATGTTTATTATAATATCATAGAAATTAAATTGTCACAGCTTTAATAAGTCAAATGTAATTATTATTAAATACAGTAATACCTCGGTTTACGAGTTTAATTCGTTCCAAGAGTGAGCTCGTAAACCAAAATGATCGTACACCAAAACAAATTTCCCCATAAGAATGCACTAAAAATCAATTAATTCGTTCCACATGACCACAAATGCCCATTTTAAATATTTTTTTGGTTTTACCCTATTAATTGCAGTTAAAATTGTAACCATTAAGATCTCATATAAATACTAATTAATAATTGACAAACTCTAGAAATACTTGACAATTTACTGTAATGCACATCAGGTTTGAGCAGCCTGCTTGGAGGAGAGAGAGGAGGGAGGAGAGGGGAGCGGGGAAAGCAAGGATGACAGCAAATGAGTGAATTTATTATAATAGTGCAGAAAACAAACGAGTGATAATCCAGAGTTAAAGTCATGGAACATGGGAGCCGCAAACGAACAAATTCGCGAGAGAATGAATTCGCGGGAGCCTCGAACGAACGAATTCGCGGAAGCCGCGAGAGAACTAGGGGAGCGCGGGGCACAAAGTAATTTTTTTTTTTTTTTTTTTAGATAGTTGCAGGGGCATAAATGTGACATGCTAAAGGGCTTTTAATCACACTGTTTAAGCACACGTCTTCTGGACATTTTTCGAGAAATGTCATAGAAGTTTGGATGAGAACCACAGGAAAAACTCTTTTGGCAGCATGTAAATATTTTTTGTTATAGTAGTTGTTTTTCGATTTTCAAAGAATGTGTGAAAGATTGTTAGTCTAATCTTATATTGTTATGATTACCATCTTCTTGGCTAAAAGATGGTACAATTTTGAAAGATGTGAAAAACACAGTGGCTGCTATCCGGTCCTGAAGTAAACAAGACAGTGCGGGGTTAGTTGTAACACTAAGCGGCATTGAACAAGTTGCATCAATAATCATATATTTTGCATTGTATTAACCTATTAAAACGTTTTTCATGTCATTACATTGTTCAAAACACAACAAATGTAAAAAATAAAGGAAAAAACATATGCTTATGATCATCAAGACACAACTTTTTTTAAACAAATAAAAATACGTGAATGAACTTGCATTGGATAACATGGTGTTACAACTAACCCGCTGTCTGTTAAAACGAGCCCTGCTCACGGGGTAAGAAGTCACATTTTACTCCTTGCGCTTTTGCCGATACTGCAGACAAACGGCAGGTCCGACAAACATGAAAACAGTGATCATTTGTAGGAGAGGCTTATATGTTGTTTGTATAAAAATATGGTTTGTCTAACCCTATTATTTTGTTTATTATTTGACTAAAACCGTGTATATTTCACTACGTGAACAATAGTGATCACAATTAATTAATGTTTAGAATATGAGGTAAAAACTTCTGTAAATCACTTATAAAAATATCACTGTGGTGAATGATAGAGCCAATGAATGAGTTAAGGGGTTATAAAGGGGTTGGAACCTCCTGACTGTGTTATGAGAGGCTGTCATTAGGATATTTCATGTAAAAATGCGCACAAGGATGCTGAGCGTTAGGACTTTTTCCACACAAAACTGCGCATGGGTGAGGGAATTTTTTTCTCGTACACCGATACAAAGCTCGTACACCGATTCGACCCTCCTTGCTCGTACACCGATTTGCTCGTATACCAAGTCGCTCGTAAACCGAGGTATTACTGTATTACCATTTGGAAGACGACATCCTTTCTAATAATTCTGTCAACCAGATCATTTGCATACATTGAAACTTATTATTAAAACATATATTTATTGGACTGTGGTGGTTGAAATGTATTATAGGAATTGTTTTAATTCGTCTCACAATTTTGAAAAGAAATTTAAAGTGAATAAAATCTTATTACATGTTAACCTGTTTTCCAGCTTGAAAATATCCATAAAAGCTGGAATTGCATTAAATCCCAAGCAATGCTTTGTAACTCATGTCATGTTTTTGGTCTGTTCCAGGAGCCAGTTTGTCAGTAGGCGGTCCCGAGGGCTCCTTCACTATGCGCGTCCTACGTGATGTCACTCATCTGTACATGTTAGCAGCCGGCACGGGATTCACACCAATGGCTCGACTCATACGGCTGGCCCAACAGGAACTCACATTAATCAGGTCTGAAACAACAATAAATATACAGTATTTAGTTTTAATCTTATCATTTTTATCTTATCATTTTAATCTACAGTTTTTTCAAAGACTTTTGCTTGTATCAAGGTGAGAAGTATTTTTTGTTTTTATGGTTTGTTTCACACCATAAGACGCAGCCTCAATTATGAGTATGTTTATGGGTTAATCCATACATAAGGCGCACCGCATTATAAGGTGCATGCTAAAACATACGGTCTACAAAAATAAGGTAATGGAAGCAAAACCGTGAGTTTAATTGAACTTTATTCTACTATTTAACAAATACACTCACATTATGTTTTAATAAATCCATCAAAGTCCTCATTTTCTGTGTCTGAATTGAACAGCTTGGTAATTTCTCTCAGTGCACGTACTGTACGTATTGCGTAATGTTCTTTGATTGGTTTATCACTGTAAGTGTACGTATTACGTCCCTGTGTCAGTGGGAAATGGTCCGACAGTCAATCAAGCGAAGCGCTTACCAAAGTCGAACAACCAAATTTTTACAGACCTTGGAACCGATTTTTAAGAAAATATTTGGCTCTTAGGTGCACCTTATAGTGAAAATATGGTACCCTCAAGTTCACACAGGTGTCCTGGCAGAGCATACTTAGTTCATCATATTAAAGTTTTAATTTTGCAGAAAATTGTAAATATGTCATTAATTACTCACCGTCATGTCGTTCCAAACCCGTAAGACTTTCGTTCATCTCCACTTTGACGGTTCAATAAGTTCATAAAAAAAATTGTAAAATTTTTCTGAAGAGACTCGTTTGCTTTTTATGATGAACAGATTGCATTTAGGATTTTACTCGCACATAAGAATTGATTAGTACACATACTCTGAAGCTCAACCGAACCTGTTTGACACACAAGAAAAAAACGTATTGCTGAAGCGCAAACGTGCCGCGTAACTCAAGAATGAACCTCATTGGTTTTTGCTCGGGAAGTCAACATGCTTGAGCTTCTGTTTAGCACAACTGATGTTTGCGTTGATCAATGTTTATATATGTCTGGGTCAGTTCACCCACAAGACTTTTGTTCATCCTTGGAACACGAGTGAAGATATTTTTTAATAGAGTCTGTTCACACAAAACGCTGATGTTTCTGAACGTACATAAAGACATAGCAAATATAAATGCTTTAATATTAAGAATTGTATGTATTGATTCCATTTATATTTAGTCTTTTGCCTCCAAGCTGTTTGTTTTTAGCAGCAAGAAAATGAAATCATTGTCTGCAACATGGAATAACATCTGTGAAGGCGGCAGTGTGAACGCAGTTTTAGTGATTAAGTGTGCTTCTTTTTTCTATACTCATCCTCTACATCATCATCAGCTGAAGTAACACACAGTTTTAACTGATCCTACAGTTTAAATGTTTTCCTTAAGTTAAGCTTTAAGACTACAGTTAACATTTTGTGTGTATGCATTCAATCAGGAATGTTTTTAATGTTGATGTCTTTTCAGAAAAACCAATCTGATGTTCTTTAACCGTCAGGAGAGGGACATTCTTTGGCGCTCTCAGCTGGATGAACTCTGTATGAAAGAGGAAAGGTATCATTTATCATATTGCATGAAATGTGACTGTGTTCAGTGACATTTTCTGAGCGAAGTACAGTCATCTCATTGAGAATATGTATTTTTCCTTTCCGGATCATTGCTGTGACTGAACCTTATGGTTTTTTCTGTAGCACTTTATACGTTACGGATAGTTTCAAAGCTGCATCACAGAAACAAATACGTTTTAATGATGCTAAATTTCTCAATTAGAAATGACTTTGATTCAGATTCACTGTTGATTCATTAAGGCAGTATCCTAACGCTCATGCATGTTTGCTAGGTTTGAGGTGGAGTATGTTCTGTCAGAACCTGCAGACTCATGGAAGGGCAGAAGAGGGCGGATAGATGCTTGTATGCTGCAGAACTTCCTGGAGAGACCAGAAAACGCCAAGTGTTTAGTGTGTGTGTGCGGCCCAACTGGATTCACAGAGTTAGCAGTGCAGTGAGTCATTTAATGGTTTACACACACAAGCTTTTGTAAATACATGTATATAGAGCTAACCATATACACTGTTCAAAAAATTAAAGGACAACTTAATTATTACAGTATAACACCATGGATTTCAATCTGTCCAGTTATGAAGCAAAAATGAGTGTGCATCAGTTTTCAAATTGAATATTTCATTCATTGAGATCCATTATGTGATTTAAGTGTCCCTTTTTTTTTTTTTTTTTTGCAGTGTATATATTTATTATATTTTTACAGTCTGGGATATGTCCATGATTAGCAGCAATATTAACTTAAACTTTTGTGTTTCTTTTTACACTTTCCTCCCTTAACTCTTTCCCTGCCAGCATAAAAAAAATTGCCAGCATTTCTGATTGTTTTCACAAAAATGTCATGCCCCCCAGAATATTTAATTGTATGAATATCTGAGCAATATGTCTAAAGAAAGAACAGATCATCTGCCTTTGAACACCACCACCACAACAAAAGAACAGTTTTATTTTAGTGTCAAGCATTATTTATCAACACTTGTTTCATGAAAAAAAGCAATATTGTGAGCAAAAAGCAGAGAAAAGCAATTTTTTTAATCAAAGATTACATCCAGATCAGATGGAGTCAATGGTGTCCATCAACACCCCCCAAAGCTTCACAGTCCTAAAGCTCTTCCTGGGATGATGTTTCATTCAGTGATGTTAGCCAGTTCGATTTATATGTTGATGATCGTGTTATTTTACATATGCATCTTCTTTTGCGTATGTTATAACTCGTTTCTGCTGCTTGTTCGCATGTGTTTTGATCAGGAGATTCAGATCTCTTTTATAAGTTGCGTAATAGCGTATAACAGTGCAAAAAACGGAAAGCTGGAAATTTCCGTCAGTAGCGGGGAAAGAGTTAAGATAAAAAAATACCACACACACACACGACTTCACACTACATTCATATAAACCACACATTAATAGGTCCATCGTTTTTTCAGTTGGTCTCATGCTCTGGAATACAGCAGATTCAGAATACCGGGAAAAAACTAATATTTGCTTCATAGGCCTAATCTGATAAATACCACCATCTAAATAGATGATAAAATAATAATAATTATAAAAAATGCATGACTTTATATTTAAATTGCACTAGGATTCATTTGTGTCATTTTTTTTGGAACGTTTTTGTGTGCTTTGTTTGTGGACACACACACAGGGTTAATTTATGCTTTTAAAGGTTTGCTTGCTGTTTGGTTAATGAATTGCTTGTTTTTCTCATTGTATCCAGATTGGTCAGACAGCTGGACTTCAGTGAAGAGGAAATTCACATTTTTCAGGGCTGAGACATTGGAGTGTAACATGGATTTATTATACACACACTTACAGACTATTTTTATGCTTATAAATGCACTTTCCAGTTCTAAGGAAGCTGCAACAACCGTTCTACTTAGTTGTTTTTTCATTTGTGTAAATCCAATGTACAATCCAATGTGTGCACTTATTGATTCTTGTGTAACCATCGAAACTCTCGCTTTTTATCAGAATGGGAAAGTATAGTTATTGCTGTTTATAAAGGCTGATCTGACTGAGCGAAATGAATGAGGAATCCTGCTAAAGCCTTTAATGCATGATATCTTTTTTTTTAAAATATAATTGTAACCAAAGTTAAAATACATTATAAAATGTACAGATAGATCAGAGATTGATTGTTTGTCATGTGTTTTAATGCATCATACTTTCTAAAGGTATAATGTATCATAACGGCGGTTACAATTATTCATGAGAGTATACAGTGCAGAATTGATGCAACATAAACATACTTTTTTAATGCATTATATATAAAGGCTTTAAATAAAGCCTTAATAGTTTATTTTATCTCAGAATGTGTGGAGATAATGTTCTAATATGTTAAACGGATTGCAATTTCCCTACGCAAATGTGATTTGCGTCTAGTGCTGCCGTATCTCAACTGAAATCTGGTGGTATCACATTTATCTGCGCTGTAAACTCATATCTCGGGTCTGATGTCATGAAAGTGCATTTTTTTTCATGGGATGAAAGCTATTACACTTCATCTAATACCAGCAGACCATGTTCTGGAAGTATCTGAACATACAATGTGTTACTTAGGATAAAATGCGTTTGAATGCATTGCAGTCTAATTATTTATTTTTAGAAGAAAGCTCTGAAATATGAATGACTGTTTAAAACTGATAATTATTTGACTCACCGGTCATCTTTATATAAACCGCTTATGGCTTCCAGCAGGAAGCTTTCACAGGATTTCCTCGTTATCGGTTCTCGCTTGCAAGGGGAGGATGGGATGTGTGGCATTAAACTGTCTGGAATACAGTGAATTAAATGGTTGTCTTGAGACTATACTTTATTAAATTAAACGCTCCTTCAGAATATTAATACCCCTAGAGTTTTGATGTTTATTACTCGTTTCTGCTGCTGTCTGTCTGCATTATTATAGTCTGAAACAAAAAGTCTGAAGTCTTCTCTCCTGCTGGAAGGCAGTGACCATAGGCCAATCGTCAAATAAAACTAAACACAATAGTTGTTTTGTTACATACTTTTCAGACAATTACCCAACTGACAAAATATTTTCAGAAGAAAAAAAATGTTAAGTAAAAACAAATTCTCTAAAGATTCCAAAAAAAAGCAGCAACAACATTTAAAAAGTCTTAGATGAGCATCCACCTAAAACAGGAAAACGAATATACTCCATGTGCTTACAGTTTGAGAACATTATTAAAGACCAGATAACTTTAAACAAACATTCTATTAACATTACTGGAAGAATGTTTGTTCATAACTTTGAAAGAAAGAACGTTATCTGAAGTTCTGAGAGACCTTAATGTTTTCATCTTCATTTCATTCAGGAACATGCATTTATTAATTTTATTCAGTACTGAACACTCCCTGACTCCTAATAATTTAATATATATTTAGTTAACATAATATGTGCATAATAAATTGAGCTAAAACAATCCTAGTATTTAATTGGTGTTAAAAATACCAATTGAAATGGTAAAAAATTGGTAAAACAAGAACAAAATGTGCTGTTAGAACTTCACATTCTGTTTATAACTGAAATGCAAAACAAAACTAATACTTGTTTTAATGTAATGCCATGGGGAAAAATACCACAAAACAATGACAAGTGGTGGGTTTTTAAGGGCCATGGTCTTTTAATGAATCTTTCAAGATGACTCTTTCTGAGAAATCCTTCACTAAATGAACTTCTTTTCCCCCCAAAAGCATTTTAAAAGGCAGATCATTTCTGGTTCCACAGTCTACAGGCGTATGATGTAACAGAATCTGCATCTGACTAATGAACTAAATGTTAGAATGTCTGACCTGAAACCAATGTGTAATTAAGGTTTGAAAAAAAAGGGTAGTTACTGATTGTTGTTCATGTGAATTTTATAATATATATATTTTTATTAATAAGAAACAACTCAAATTTCAACCCTCTGATCAGAGGTCAACCGGAGATGAGCCTCTTGGATTTTTCACTGTATGTTTGAGTGTTTCATACAAAACTGTCAGTAAGTTCTGCAGTTTACAAAGTGACTGTCTTTATGAGCGAGTCATTGAATCATTCATTCAACCCATTTGTGACTGCTGGTTCATTTGACTGTTTTTACGAATGTGTAATTGAGTCGGTCATGCAACCAGTTCATATAAAACACTGAATCATATGTAGTGAAGAATTTACTGCCATTGCTTTGACACAATTCATTCTTAAGATTTAGTAAAAGAGACATTAAGCAACACACTGCGGTTGTCTACAATTCTTTTTATTATTTTCTATTGAACTTTACATACTGAAAACAATACACCGCCTCACATTTTGGTATAAAATGATGAATGGCCAAATCTTTATTTTGTCTTTCCAGAGGAGGTGTTGCTATGGCCAGATGTAACTTTGTACTCTTTTAAAGTGTTCATATGAATATAAAATACTGAAAGCACCATACATTTGTGGCAGACTCATTTATCCAAAGCAACTTACATTGCATTTCAGGCACACATTAACATTCTCATCAGTTCTTGCTTTCTCTGGGAATCGAACCCATGGCGTTGGTGTTGCAAGCACAAAACTCTACTGTTTAAGATACAGCTACTTTTTTTCTTTCTTTTCTTTTTCGTTCTCTTTTATAAAAATAAAAACAAAACAAAAAGACACAAATCCAAATATACAGATTGCAAACATACATTTCAGGCATATTTGCGCTTCTTTTACAACAGTACGTACCTTAATTCAAATCATATATTTTCAATACAAAATACAGCCAAAAAGTAAACATATCAGTGTTGGCCAGCATAAAAAAAATAAAATAAAATTGTATTACTCCCACAGCCTCATCACTAAGACACAAGCAAAAACGGCATATAACGTCAAAAGGATATCATGTAGAATTATACTTAATATGTGTATTTTTTTTTTTTAATTGCTACAGAAATTATTTCCAGTCTTAATGCTAAGAACACAAGATTAGACATTTGTCTAGTTTTGTCTGACGACCTTGAGAAAAAACTTGGAATAAAATGAATTTATATGACAAGTTTCACGTCTGATCGGCTCTTACTTTTTTAGTGCTGCCATACTGAGGTTTTCACTTTCTCCCATTTGTTGTAATACAGGCGGTCCGTTTTATCAATATACAGTCCCTGGCAACATTAAAGGCAGTGCAATAATGAACTAAGTGGACCTGTTAGTCACAGACATACAGTTAGCACTGACTCTTTTGAAACTTTTGAAAAGAAATGTATACATATGTATACAGGGAAAATTAATTACATTGATTAAATCGAGTTTATAGTGTAACTCAAAGTTACATTGACATAATATAAAAGCATATGACTACTCACGACAAGATCACATTGCAAAAAATTGAATACATATATTTTTTTCATTTTTTCCCCCGTCATATTTGACAGTGGTCCAGATTGTTATTTTTAACGATCTCACTTTCATTTGTAAAACGGATATGTGTGGGAAATCATTGAGGTTTGGACCACGTAGAGGTTTGGTGTTTTGGCAACTCAGGCTCATTGGGAAAATGCGCTTGTGGCGACAAATCTGCACTTTAATATTACATTGATACTTGCACGCTAAGCTTTTAAAGTGAAATGATTCATTCAAAATGCCTTTTTGCGTTGGTTATACATGCAGTTCGGAATTGAAATGTTGAGTAAGAGGTGCTAAAAGATTAATGCCCTATCGTTTTTCTAATAACGCACCACCTACACATACACTGTAGTGTTGACAAAAGCAAACACATTGCGACATTTTAGCTTGTTTCTTCAAGTCTTTGAGCTCTTTTATCGTGACTCTTCACATCTGTATCAGGTGAGCTATTGAGCACGTTTACTACATCACAGAAGACACACACACATGGAGCTGCAAACCTCAAAATGTATTAGTTTACAAATCATGCACTATGCTCAAATGTTTTGAGGTCATAACATAATATTTTGCAAGGAATTGCGTGAAAAGAAGTCTTTTTTCTGCAATAATTTTGTGTGAAAATGAATAAAAGCTGTTGCTGTTTTCCTAGTGTTCATTTCAACTGGAAACTGCAGAGCTGTATATGTATTCGTATGTTTTCTTATAAACTTCATATTTGAGTTGTGCAAAAATGCAGGAAGTCACGTTTTTCCAATGAGCCTGTGTTGCTTTCTGTGGCCTCTTTCTACATGTACTCAAATTCAGTTTAGTTATGATCAGTATCCCGGATCTCTAAGGATCTGAGCATGGGAAATTCTTCCCAAAGTTCTTCATTCTCACTTTGCGTAGAAAAGTGTTTTACTTTCGAAACAGCCCTGCCGAGTGGCACATTCTCATACGGTGGGGGGCTGGCAGGCTCGTCCCCCCCTAACAGTGGCTGCGTGGACTCAGAGCGCATGTAGGCTGGCAGAGGGGCCGAATGGCTTTGATACGAACCACCGAAAACCACAGTGGCGTACGGGACGGAGTCCCTGTCATGCTCCGAGTCGTAATTGCCGCAGGCCTGGAAAGAAGCGGGAATCTCATTGCGGCTGTCGATGTCACGTGACCACTGGCTCTCCTTGATGTAGTCACTCTTGAACGGTTCTTTCTCAGACAGATCAAGAAGACTGAAGTGGGACATATACACAGACACAGGGTCCTTGTCTTCTTTAAAGGGAGGCAACCCCTTCGACAAAAAAAAAACGTTAACATATGAATTCACTGAACAGACTAATCATAAATTAGGTGTCACTGGAAAGCTTAAACACTTTATCCTGTGAAAACCATTTTAAAATTGGACATTTTATTACCATGGACTTGATACTTTACAACGTTTTAGCAGGCTCCTTCCCCACGTCTCATGTTTCAAATTTTGCAACATTTAGTGCATTATTTTATATTCAAATTTTTTTTAAATCATGTAACCATGCAAATTCCTGAGACTTTAGTTTCAATATTTGGCTGCTGAGTTGTGATAGAAGTTATTAATCTGTGAAAGGAGAATGCATAAAAAAAATCTTCACTGGAATGTGGGAGTTGCTTTCTATGGAAGCTTGTTTCCGCCACAGGCAATTTTTTTTTTTAATTTTATAATTTAATCTTACATTTCGGGCTTCCAGATTTGCAAAATATAAAGTCATTTAAATTCACAAGTAGGCTACAAGAAAAAAAGACAGTAGACAATGACAGAAAGAAGCCTAAACTAAACCTCACAGGAACCTCAATTTTTGTGATATCAACTTGCTTTGATTTTATAGCGATTTTAGAAAAAAATGTAAAATAGTTTTGTATAAAAGATTATCTTTAGCACCGTACATTTGCTTGACTGTAAACTTAAACTTCTGTCATTTTTTCATACTTTAATTTTTTTTAAGTGCAGATGGACCGGTTACACAATGCATTTTGCACAATGCACAAGTTTTGATGCATTGAATTTCTATGTATTTCAGTTGACAGGTTAATTAGTCAAATTCTTGCTTATACCTGCAGTGAGTCAGTGGTGGTCCACTTCTTAATGCTGCTGTTGGCAGGATCAGGAATTATAGGCCACAAACACATCTTCACCCTATGACAATCAGACATAAAATAAGTTATATAACTAGGACTGCATAAAATTATTTCTAGAAGTTAAAAAAAAGATCATTAGAGTATGTTTTACAAGAAAATACTGTTTTGGTATTTCTACTTCAAAATGTCACTTTTATTTCAATGCCGTTTCCATGTGAAATTGCTTGAAATACCTTAGAAATTGCTAATAAATTTAAAGTGAATTACTGTAAAATGTACAAGCAATTACTCAGGAAAAGTATTTCTACATTGTCTTTTAGTGTATTAACGAGTCTGTGTTTGCTCACCGTTCATTTTTCCCAAAACAGGCAAACACAATAATGATGACGAGAAGTGATAACCCAATGCATGATGGGATGATAAAGAGCACCATTTTAATTCCATCTGAAAAACATGTTCAATAATCTGTCAGAACAATAATGAAAATCAATCTGTATCTGAATATTCATACTTTCTCTTTACATGGTATACGATAAATAGAATGTCAAATCAGTATATTATATAATATATATATATACTTTTTTTTCATATATATATATAGATAGATAGATAGATAGATAGATAGATAGATAGATAGATAGATAGATAGATAGATAGATAGATGTCAACACTTTAAAGCTCTTATGTATAATGCATTATACATAATATCCGTAATGTCCATTATAATGCATTATATCTTTTCATAAATAATTGTATCCAAAGTTAAAATGCATTGTAATAAATGCAGATTCTGAAATTATAGGTTTTGTTTACCATGTGTTTCAATGCATTATTATTTCTAGAGGTCTGTTTAATTAATATATTAGTATTATAATGCATTATGACTGTGGTTAGTTATTCACAAGACCATACAATGCACAATACAATACAGTGCTCCACATGACATTATTAATTGCATTAAAATATGGTCATAAATAGTCACCAATATGTCCAGTTGACAGGTTCTCAACTGATCCATTTAAACTTCCACCCATTGTGTGAACCTTTACAAAGGCATGATATTTGGTAAGTGGTTGAAGATTTTCCACCACAACGTTAGTCGTTTCAGTCCTTATAACTTGAAAATGCAGAAAAAAACATGGTTAATAATTATAAATTCTTCCTTCCAAACATCTGTTATCAACATCTCCAAATCCTTTAATACCTTGGAGATCACCCATATCATGCCAAAAATAAATAGTATATCCTTGAATGATCCCATTTCTCTGTTCAATGGGAATTTCATTCCAGCGAAGTTTGACCTGTGAATGATGGATTTCTGCAACTTCCACGTTTGGTGCCACAGAGGGTTCTGTGAGAATAAAAGAAACAGTTGTCAGCATGCTAGAATTATACTTGTAGTCAAATGTTAGCCCACTAGATGGAAGTATTGTATCATTATCAGCTTTGCTTTAATGCTCATCACTTCCCCAGTTTATAGACAACCCCCAGATGTTCACTACTTTCATGCACTACACACCTTTCTGACTGCTGTATACCATTAAGGTAACAGGACGTCCAACACCGTCATTATATTTGGGATAAATGGAGATCTCATAGGGTTGGTAAGGCCTTAATCCTGAAACAAAACAGCATGATTAGTCTGAATGCACTTTGTCAGCAATAAACAAGAATATAAAAGATTAAGTACCAAATGACTTTGAGGTTATTGTATTGAATATTAAATTTAGTGATATTCTTAGTACCTTTAAACTTTTTAACCAAACATAATTTGACACTTTAAAAAATGTATTGTTATAATGTTTGGATTAAATAAGATTTTTTGATCAAAAATAAACTAAAAACAGTAATATTGGGAAATATTATTACAATTTAAAATAAAAAATGTTATTATATAAGGCAAAATATTTTTTTTTTCTATTTTAACATATTTTAAAACTAAATTTATGAAGGCAAAGCTGAATTTTTAAATTGTCACAAGATCCTTCACAAAGTCATCCTAATATGTTGATTTGCTGTGATATACTACCATTCGAAAGTAAAATAATTATATTATTCAGCATGGTGCAGACAGAAATAGGAGAGAATCATTACAATGCATCTCAATGGCAAACTTTGTATTCATTAAAGGAAAGCAAAGAACAGAGTAGTAGAAGTAATATATTCAACATCATTATTTATAATTCTGATCCCAATCCCAGATAAAAGAGGAGGGTTGGGAATGGGGATAACAACCCCACCCCATAAAACACCTTGCTTCTGAAATGGCAAGCAAATCTCAACAATCTCAATTCTTGGAACGCAACGAGAGAGGCCACGTAAATTCACATGATGACAATGGTGGGCCAAAGCTTTGCAGCTGTCATGCCTGGTCCCTATTACAGTGTGAAATCAATTACTTGAATACCGGCATGGAATGTGTGAACCCTTTCTTATCCAACCGCTTCAGCCTTTTGATGACTTTTGGTTTGAAATACAGTGTCCGGTATCTGGCTATTCATAGACTCCTCTCTCCCCCCACCACCATCCCACTCCCCTTACAGACTCTCCTATCACCCCCACCATCCCACTCCCCTCACAGACTCTCCCATCACCCCCACCATCCCACTCCCCTCATAGACTCTTCTTACCCCCCCCACACCATCCTACTACCCTTATAGACTCTTCACTCACTCTGTTACTTATTTGCGCCAGTTGCACTGCTGACTGTTCATTACAGTAACAACTGTTTACATTTCGCATCACACTTATTTGCACTGTCCATGCTCATTGCACTACCTGAAATCTACTGCTTACCTTAAGCTAACATACAATTGTATACATCTACCTGTAAAATTCTGCTTATAGTTAGAGACATTTGTAGATTACATTTACACTTATAGTACATACTCACCTGTAAATGCTGTTTGTAGTAAGAGACACCTGTAATCATATTTATAGCACACACTCACCTGTTATAGTAATAACCTTCTGTATTTTTATATTCATTGTACATATTACCTGTAAGTCCTGTACATCTCCATATCCTGCACTTATGCAACCATTGTATATATCCTGCACTTGCTGCTATTGCACTTCTGGTTAGACCTAAACTGCATTGCGTTGCCTTGTACCTGTACTTGTGTAATGACAATAAAGTTGAATCTAATCTAATCTAATCTAATCTAAATTGTTAGTGATAATAAGACAATTGTCAATGCTGGGCATTGATGTGACGTTGGATTTGTCGTGTCAAAAGCAGCAATAGAAGCTATGATCAGCTGGAAACCATTGGACAGAATCATTGCTGCCTGCAACCAAATTCAAAGCATTAAGATCTCCATGGTTCAACTCTATGCTCAAAGAAAATGCAGAAGATGCAGTCAAGGATGCATTCTACAATCAACTGCAAAAAGAAGTCTATCTCTTACCACGGCATGAACTACTACTCACAAAACCTTGAGATATCTGGCCACTATGTCCAGTTTAAATCCACCATCATGCCGCATGGTCGACTACAGAGAATGTTGCATTTGCTCTTTGCCGCTAATAATCTTTGCATTAGATAATGTCTTCTTCGACCACAAATGCATCTATGAAGTGACGTAGGTGACTCCAGGCAGCCACTATGCAAACAAAATTGATTTTGTGTGCATCAATAAGTGATGGCATACATCAGTACTCAGTGTAAAGTGGATAGGATCAGACCACCATCTCCTGCTCGCCAAATGTTGTCTCCACTTTAAACCATCCCTTGTCCAGCCACAACGACCACGATCATTCAACATTGTAAAATTAAGGATCTAGTCATCACCTGTCACTTTTAGGTTGAACTTTCCGAAAATCATTTTGAGATCCTTTCCCAGTTTGATGACAGTGAGAACATCAAGGACGAATGGTCTCATTTTCAGACCATGGTTGTCGAAAGTGCTGAGGTCATAATTGGCCGGTGAAGGGGATGCAAAGAATGATGGATCAAGGATCGGACATGCGATCTTATCTGGGATCAAGCCGCAACTGAACTTGCCAGTCAATCTTCTGAAGAGAAATGCAGGCAGCAGACTGGATGGTCAAACAAAGTTGTCGGCGAAGAAAATACAAATGAATGAGCGGAAAGGACAATGTATTCAATAAGCTGATAACCAAAACGATACAAAGACGCTGAACCAAATCGTAAAGGCACTTTTGCACAAAGGCTTGAAGGCCAAGGCGTGCCGATGAAAGACAAGGACATCTATATCTAACAGCAGAGGAACAAGAACAACGCAGGATTGATCTCTTCAGTGAAATCCTGAACCAACCACCTGAAATCCTGAACCAATACCTCCCAGTGGACATTGGTCCAATTACTGTTGTGGAGAATAAGGTGGTGATCAAGACCGGATGAGTCCCTGCATTGGATGAGATGCTGGCAGCAATGTCACCCTGTAGCCTAAGACTGGTTGCCCACTGAAGCTAAGTAGGTTCGTTTTGACGCTAGTTCTTTCCTGGATGGGAGACTCCTTGGAATGACTAGGTTGCTGCTGGAAGTGGTGTTAGGAGACCAGCAGGGGGTGCACACTGTTGGGGTTCTAATGCCCCAGTATAGTGACGGGGACCATCCTTTGGATGAGATGTTAAACCAAGGTCCTGACTCTCTGTGGTAACTAAAAATACCAGGATGTTCTTCGTAAAGAGTAGGGGGTTGACTCTGACATCCTGGTCAAATTTGTCCATCGTGGCTTCCTAACCATCCCCATTCTCTGATTGGCTTCAGAACTCTGTCTTCTCTCCACCAATAAGCTGGTGTGTGGTGAGTGTTCTGGTGCAATGTGGCTGCCGTCACATCTTCCGGGTGGATGCTGCACTCTAGTGGCGGTTGAGGAGATTCCCCCTTCCATGTAAAGCGCTTTGAGTGTCTATGATAAAGCGCTGTATAAATGTAATGAATTATTATTATTTCCCCAGATGCTCAAACATGGCGACCAAGCCATG
This sequence comes from Rhodeus uyekii, assembly GCA_037043235.1. Lineage (NCBI taxonomy): Eukaryota > Metazoa > Chordata > Actinopteri > Cypriniformes > Acheilognathidae > Rhodeus > Rhodeus uyekii. The sequence goes on along the minus strand of JAWRVZ010000191.1, from coordinate 987,282 downwards.
TTTGAGCATACTCAAAAAGCAAGCTGCTCCTTAACAACTGCTGGGATTGATTGTGCCACAAGATCTTTAAAAAAAGTACTATAATTAAGCTCCTGAGGAAGGGAAATCTTGCTGATTGCAACAACTGGTGTGGGATAACTCTACTATCGGTTCCTCCAAAGATCCATGGTCATCTTCCAACATCTGTGACATGTGATCAATGAGTGGCTACAGGAAGAACAAGCTGGGTTTAGGAACTGTTAAAAATAAATTTTCATCTTAAAATTTTGCAAAAACAGTCAATTTCATTTCATTTTACGAAAGTATTCGACAGTGGACATCATGGCAAGCTTTGGAAAACTTCTTGCTCATACAGCATCGACACGGGTCTGAGGCATGGCTGCAAGCGCCATTTTCGTTTCACGAGCCAAATTCTGCACCTATCCCTGGAATGACTACCACAGATGGCCTTATCGTAGATGTGATCCCACTGGAAGCAGACGCAAAGGACGTCTAAGACAAACAGGTCTGCGGCACAGATTCATCAAGACTTGCACACCATTGACCTAACATGGATCGAAGTCAAAATACTTTTGAACGATTGAGCCCGCTGGAGATTGCTTAGTACCCAATGCGCCACACGGCACAGGCAGATCTAAGTCTAAAGTAAGTAAATAATAAGTACCTGTTACTATGGTACTGGACTGGCTTTTGTCCATCAGAAGGAAGGAGAGAGGAGCTGCTGGTGTCTCACACAGAGATCTCCACTCGAGCACATATCCCGTGACACCAGAGGCCACCGAGCTTTCCCACGCCATGAGCACAGATGTCTCTGACTGGGGATGCATAGTGAAATTAGATACAGAGTCCAGCCCTAAAACAAGACAATAAGAAGTCATCAAACATCATCATTTCCTTGGAAAAACAGTGTGAACAGAACATTTGTCAGAAATATTCTAAGGTGGGAATTGAATACCTTTTTTCCTATACACTGGTATTGGGGTATGATTCGAGCTCCCCATTGCATTAGTGGCTCTCAGGTAGACCTTTTTAATCCTCTTGGTGAGATTGAAAAAGCAGTGGCTTTCTTGAGTTACGCACAAAGTCTTTTTAGGTTCCTTTGATTCGACAGTGTATGACAAATTCCAGCCATTGGCACAAAATTGGTTTGAGGGCTAAAATGAGATGAGGCAGTGGTTAAGGGAAGTTTAAGGTTCAATACATCTGTGACATGCTCTCAGTTTTCACAAAAAAAAGAAAGGAAAAAAAAATGGTCAAAAAACATGTTTTGCTTCATGGCCCTTTTTCATATCCTTGCATGTGAAAGCTACTTTATAGTATAGTGTGTGTGTGTGTGTTTGTGTATGTGTGTGTATAATAATATACACACACTATATGCACTATATAATATAAAATAAGAAAGAGAGAGAGATCATTTTCCAAGTTGTGTCAGAACTAACAGAAAGGGCAAACAGAATTTCACCCAATAAATTATGTTCCTGGATCAACATCTTTATTGATCATCAGATTTGAGGGACAAGTTTACAATTTATCTCAAGTTTAGGCATAAAACCAAAGTTAGGTAACCAGAGTTTACCATCAGAAAGTCTCTCACCTTCCAGTAGAGCTGTGCATCCTGATCATTCACTTTAAGCCATGTGTCCAAACGTCCGACTGGAGCTAAAACAACAACAACAACAACAACTAGTTCTGAGTGTTGAATTACAGCAAATATTTATAGTTATTTTATAGAAGACTTTAACCTGCGTTTTTTCTATACATTTATTGCATTGATAGGACACAGTAAAATAAAATCTGTAACAGCAGTTTACCCCTTTTTTGACAAATAATTTTATTAGATAAATACCTTAATTAAGTATACAGGCTTTCCTGTAGCTAAAACAGTAGAGTGTGTCACTTGCAACGCCAAGGGCATGCATTCGATTCCCAGGGAAAGAAAGAACTGATTAGAATGTCAATGTGTTCCGTAGCCAGTCGTCAATATAATCAAGCACTCGAATGCCTTGGGAGTGCAGCGGGGATAGTGTTGTGTCCCTGCATTTGGTGAAAGTGTGGGGTGACAGAGATAGGCCAAAAAAGGTAGTACATGATACTGGTACGACTTACCCCCAAAGGCGAACCTGAGGAACTACCTATTGGGGAAGAATGGAGATGTGAGAATAAGCGTCTTTTAGGTCAAAGGTGACAAACCTCGGATCTGATCTGTCACAATCTGTTGTCGCATTACTGAGCGGTAGAGAAGATACAGGTCTAGAATGGGCCACAACCCTCCTCCAATGGCTGTTGAAAACGGACTTTCTGTCCAAGAGGGGTACATGTTCTATTGCCCCCCTTTCCTCTGCAGAGAGTTTACTTCTTGTCCCATCACCAGAACCTGCTCGGTTGGTAGGACCTTGCAGAAAAGGGGCAGGCGAGACCCAAACTGAATGGAAACTCTTTTGATACCCACAGCTCTATCACAGCGCTATCAGCTTGATAGCAGCCTCTGGGACCCGAGGGCAATGAGACAGTAGCCTCTGAATGCTACCTGCCTTATAGCGGCCTCCTGAAACCCCTTGTAGACTGATTCTTGTGGCTTCGCTGAAGAGGTGCTCAGAATGTTTTTTTCTTACTTATAGATCGGAGACAGAAAAGTTTGCAGGAGACATCTGCAAGACATCATCTGTGGAGACAGGAAGCTGTCATGGAGTGGCCTGTTGAAGCAGTCGTCTCCCCGTGGCCTTAAAAAAAACGACAGCGGACAGCTACTGCCTCAGGCCAAGGCCCCTGAACTCATCAAGGTCCCCGAGAAACTCCACTGATCAGCTTGCAACAGCGCAGCTGTGTGACAAACGCTGAATCTTGACTCGAGGCAGAATATGCTTTGCCCGCCAGTATCGCTTTGATGGTATGGTGGGCAGCGTCGGGGGCTCCTGGTAAGGTGCGGAGGGATAACGGGAGAGATGTGACAGAAAATCTCCTCTGTCCTCTGTACCATGCTAGTGCGCCTTCACTCGGGTATGCGCATGTGGGTGGACGCTTCCTCTGGGACCTTGACACACAATTTTTTTATTTATTTTTTTATAGTTAAAATTTGTGAGTTTACTCTCTTAGCAAAAGTCTCAGAGGCCAAAATATCAGCTGCGAGACCGCGTGGGCACCACCTCAGTGAGCTCATAAGCTGGGGAGGAAGGTGGCGAGGCTCCCTCTTCGTGTCTCAGCACTGACAATGCCCAGCTTTTCAGAACCAGATTGTTGCAGTGCCTCAAAAGGGACAATTTAATCTGCCAGAGAAAGGCCGAGATAGGGCAAAGTCCGTCTCTACCCCACGATCAGATCCGTAAGCGATCCCCAGGATGTAGATCTCAGCAGCAAGACCCCAGCCCTGAGGAATGTATGCCTGAGCGGCATGTTGACAAACGCCAGGTGGAAGCAAAGTGGAAGCAGCAAGAGCTATTTACAACGCTGACAGTCAGAGCTTGAGCAAGCTCTGCTCCCAGACAGACAAAACACAGAAAGGCGTGCATTTCCGCACTGTGAGATGAACAAATGATGCTGTTGCATTTGCGAAGACAACACCAACAACCACACACTATTATTCCACAATGCAGAACAATAAGGTTATTATAATTCTTTTTATAATTTGTACAGTCGTTTGTAAAAATCTGAATACAGTATTTTATTGGAAGGTAGCTTGTTACCCCTCATAAGTGTGGTGGCTGTTTTCGGATCACTCCATTCACTCCATGAACTATAGTACTTCACTCGCATTGTGGTGCTGTAGTCTGTCCCATGAAGGAGGTCACATACATTTATTATTTGACCTTGTTTTTTTATGAAGGATGAAACCTATAATAAAAGAAATAGTTAAGACACTTTTTGGATCACTTTCAAACTGTTTCAGCATTTGCACAAGCAATGTTATCATGAAAAGTAATCACTTACTGACTCATTGTGCAACTGGTTGTTTAATGTTTTCAATCTCAACTCTACACTGAAGGTGAACTGTAACCACGTCTGAGACTCTGCAAGACTCCAGCTGTACTGTAAGCAGCCAGACGTATGTGGTTCAACCCTCTTAATCTCTGGAGCGTAGAGCTTTGCTGTAATGCAATATAGGATATGTTCTGCATGATTTTACATACAATACATATGAACACATATGTTAAAACAGACCCAATTTTCTTCAAAGCCACTTATGTCACGATCTATTTTGGAAGACAAGAAAGACTTTGAAAAAATAATTATGAGAAAAGCACATAAAATAGTACAATTACATAAAACTGTTCTATTTGAATTTGTCAAAGTCAAAGTGGAGTTTATTGTCATTTCAGCCATAAACGAGTACATAGTGAAACGAAACAACGTTTCCCAGGAAACAAGGTGCTATAAACAAAAAAAAAAAAAAAAAAACCTTTATACATAAAGTGCACAAGGTGCAAACAGACAGCACAAGACAGTAATACAGACCAGTACACAGTTCAATCTGAAAGTGACTGTAGTGATTGTGTAAGTGACAGTGCAAATATAAAAATAAATAAATAATAGAGATGACTGATAGTAAAAACAGTCTGTTGGAAACAGTCCAAAGTAGTGCAGTTTGTATGGGTTAACAGCCTGATGGCATGGGGGAAAAACTGTTACAAAGTCTGGATGTGAGAGAACGAATACTACGATACTGCTATATGCACTCAAATTACTATTCAACATCCTTTATATCAACTCACATTTAAACATTCAGTAAATAAAAAAATAACTTAAATCTTAAGTTCTTGTTCTTAAATCTTGATAGAGGAATAAAGCAGATTGTACATTTTACCTGTTTCTAAAGGGATCAGTTTCAGTGGAGCAGAGGTGGCATTTCCAAAGACATTTTCTGCTGTCACATAAAACTCCAACTCTGAATTTAAACGATAAGAATCCAGTGGAACCAGGAAGAAATTCTCTCCAGGTTGGATCTCATATTGAAACGTTTCTGATCTGTCCCTGTAGAAATGAAAAATTCACAAAATCTTTCACCATAAATGTTACCAATTAAACTGAATTTACTCTAAATGAACATAAGAGTGAATCTCACAAAGTCACAATATCCAAGGAATATTTAACCCCAAAACGTGATGGGAAATAATTTATTATATTTTGCTAACTCACTGTTACATATTTTAAAGTCAATGAAACACATTTACCCCAATTCCTGTAATACACAACATTACATTATTATACACTCTTGGAAAAAAATAAGGGTTTAGTATTGTTCTTTAAAGAACTCTAGGGTTTTGAGTCAATTTTTAAGAACCCTTAATGCCAAAAATGTTCTTTATAAGAAGAACTGTCTTAAATTACTGCAGAATACTATCATAAATAACAGGTTATTTAAATGTTCTAGTGAACTTTTCTAGTTGGATGGAGGAGTTGGAGTGATGGGCACAGATGCTGGGATGGGAGCCATGGGATACACTTGACTGGATATCTCTCACATGGCACTGTTTTAAAAGAGAAGACAGGGGACTGAAGGGAACCAGCAGAGGCAGGGCAGAGGGACTGGCTGATTTATGTAGAAGAGGCTGGAGAGGGAAGCTACGCGGGGGTTGTGACAATGACATAGAATTGACACATGGCAACGCAACAGGCTTTGTGCTGGGCAGGACCAGTGGTAATGATGAAGACATAGATGATTCAAAGCTGGGCAGGACCAACGGTGATGCAAGTACATCCGTTCAGTAAGGGACCTGCGGCAGAGTAGGTTCATGGGTGGGCGCTACTTCTGTTTCCAAGTCTATCAGTCATTCCCCTCTATCCAGCTCCACTAAAACCACCAACCATTGGGGGTTGCACAATAGTTGAGAAGCGCTTCGCACATGTCTGTGTCCAAAATCGCCCACTATACCCTTAAAAAGGGGACAGGCATTTGTAGTTTGCACTCATGTCCATGAGTTTGAATTGCAATGTTATTTCCAGGATAGGTTGCCAAGTCTTTATCAAACTCTTCCTATTAAATGGCTTGGGACTCAAACACATTCCTGCATTATCTTTGCACTGTGGGGGAAACCAGATCACACGGAGAAGACCCGGCATGAAAAGTAGAAGAACATGCAAACTCCACAGAGAAAGGCCTCCTGGCTCAGCCGAGGCTCATAGCAGGAACCTTCTTGCTGTGAGGTGACAATGTTACCCACTGATACACTACCCTACCCACAGCAGCCTTCTAAATTCACCATGGTAAAACGTATTTGTCTGGGGTAATGTACTTAATTGTCATCTAATCGAATGGTCCTAAAATTAGCTTTTCTTGATGCTAAAAGTAGTTTCCCTTTTATCTTTATTTTGTTTTTAGAGTGAATTGTGAGCTTTGTGAGATTGATCTATACACAAGCTACAGTTTTGAAAATATCAGCAGAAATCAGTACCTCAACATGTGAAGAGTATATTTTAGAGGAAATCCGTCTGTTTCCTGACCAGGGTCCCATTGACACATGAGCGTGTATGAGTTTGTTACATTCAAAGTACAGCTCAGGTTTTTAGGAATGGGTGGAAGATCTTTAAAGATAAAAGGAAGATTAGAAGTCTGGTAAACGTTAGCCTAGAATGACAATGATGAATAGTCTTATGGCATTTTTGAAAACATCATATTCTTCTTCAAAAAAAGAACTTTCAGAGCAAACACCATATTTAATTTGGTGAGAATGGACATAAGGCAGTGAAGGATGGATATATAGTCAGATTAAGATACAATTTGCTGGTTGAACGATCAGTACCAACATCAAAGCCTCAGTTTCATTCATGTCAGATTAAATATGAAATATGGACCCTGTTTAAGCTTTTTGACTGTAGTTAGTAATTAGCAACATAGTACTGAATTATGGACCCTTTTCACAGACTGTAATGACGTGTTTATCAACATCACAACTTTAGTAAAGATTTTAATATATTATAAATATAAATACAATAATTGAAGTGTTTTGTAGTACGTACTCAGACAGTATGCGATGTCGGATGCATCAAATTTCTCTCTATCCCCCCACAAACCCCCCCCCCCCCCTCCCCTCCTTTTTGTGTGGAAAGTCATGGCTATCATGTATTTGTCATTTTAATTTTGGAGCAAATGGGAATACAAAAGTTATATTTACTGTCAAATTTACCCAACTATGACGACTTTAGCTTCTGAAAACCCTGGAAATGTGAAAAAGGGTACATTGTCATTAAAAGCAAAAAAGATCCTTACGTCCCACTTCAACTGTCACTCCATCGACTTGTTGGCAGTTATTCACTACACACACGCAACAAGTGATGTCCCCTGTGTCTGGGAGGCTGGGGATGCGTATGCCAAATGTCTTGTTGCTCTCCTGGTAAGAGAGATTACTGGGGGCATAATCATTGTTAATCTTCCAGGCCACATGAAAGATTTTGCCTTTAGTCAGCAAGCAGTCGTCTTCGATGGTGCAGGACACTGATACAGACGTGCCAGCGAGCACTACTGAGTCAGAAGTGTCTACCTTACCACATGTTGATGCCTCAATCACTGCGAATAATACATATATAAATATGAAGCATTTTAAAATGAAGAGTCAATGTTTTAAATCATACTCTAGCAGCAATGGCCAAAAGTGATGTCCTGGGAAAATCTTCTCCCATTATTCAAATATTGATAAAAAGTTGTTAATAATTTTGTAAGTAATTGTGTTTGGAGTCAATTGTTTTATTTGTACTAATACTGCAATGAAACATAATTTTTGTGTTGTTTATTGCAGACATCATTTTTGACCAAGCTGTAATTCAATTAAATTCTGAACAATAAAAAGAGAGAATCAGTACAATAACTAATTATGTTTTAGTCAATATCTGCTTTTTCCTCTAAGCCTTTTCCCTTATACATCATTTCCGAGAGTTCTTAAATCCTGTAGCTGTAGTTTTCCTTTTTGGCCAAATTCTTTTGTCAGATAAATACCTTAACTAGTGTAGTGTTTTATTCTTCCCCCATTTTTTAAATGTTTAAAAAAATCTAAAATATTTTTGATGTTTTAATTTAACTTGTAGGGTCAGTAAAAACATATTTCCCTCTCCACTAGTGTAGAATCTGGGGTCTAATAATTAAAAAGAAACACACTGATCCTCTTCAATAGTCTTGTGACTTAGCATTGCGTGACACATTCCCGATATATAACCTATTTCAAAATATGTGGGTTGTGAGTTGTTGCACGACATCAGAGAAATGTACTTTGGTTTGTACACATTACATTGCAGTACTATTAATTGTTTGTTCATGTTAGTTCACAATTCATAAACTATTTCATAATGTATTAGTAAATGTTTAAATTAGCATTAATACATAATGTAGAAGGATCGTTGTTAATTCTTGTTAACTAATATTAACAAATGATATCTTAGTGTTACCCAAATTTCTAAGGAAATGGTGAAAATGATAATAGATTTTGTAAATGTTTTTTTTTTTCCTGAGTACAGAATAATAAGTTTAAGATAAATAAAAAGGTTTGAAGTAATAAAAAATAACAGAAATGGTTTTGTAATCATAATGTAATCAGTAAAGAAGAAAAAAGAAAGCTGATTCACCTTTTATCAAGACACTAACATATATCCAAAGCACAAGCCAGACTGATGCCATGTTTATGATGACTGAAAAAAAAATGTAATTGTAGTTAGAAAGAGAAAAAGAAATTTAAAGAATCACGTGCTTTCATATGAAAATCTTATATTATTTAACAATAACATTATAATATAACATTATATAATGCTTCGTTAATGTACAATATAGATTATTTTGATTTGATTTTTTTCTCTATTGTATTGTCCATGAACTGTTCAAAGCATTATATAGTGTTTACAAATTACATTAATTAAAGCTAAAGATGCGGAAAGATATATAAAGAAACATATACACAAATGCAATACATACTTTGAAGTGTTTAAAACCATCGGTAATTGGGTGAAGATCACATTTATACTCCGGTGATGTAACTGCCCAGCGAAGTCTGGCACACAGTCGAACTTCTTTGTAAAAAATAATAATAAATGAAAAACGTTGAAATGAGCCTGTCCAGCTGCTGTTCTGAGTAAGATTTCACTACTCCAAGTCAAGAGTCACTGCTGTCAGTCTTTCCGTGGCTTTTCATTCTTACCATCCTAAATCACCAGTGCAAAGCAAAAGAGGAAGTGCCAAACTCTTGTGAAATCCTTGTACACGTGTCTGTTTCTTCTATCCATTTTTTTTACTCTTAATTATGAAGAAGCTTTAACAGTTAAAGACAACTTTGTTTCAATTAATTATGCAGACAAATTACATTAATCATGGACTCGTGATTCAAGGAATAAGGGCTCTCAAAACTTTATGGTTGAACCCTTTGTAACTTGAAACATTACCTTAGAAACATGCCCATTATGATATAGAACAACACCAATTTATAGACCAATACAAATTTTTTTTAAAAAGTTACTACGTTGAAAAGAACCTATAAATCCACGTCAGACAGATTGACAACCTCAGCTGCAAAATGAACTGCTGCATATTTACTTATGTGCAATTGAGTTATGTGCAATGATATGGAAATGAAACAAACAATATTGTTATTAAGGAGTGCTGGTGTGCGATGCGGAAGCACAAGGAGACGTGGAATCCAACCAAATTTTTATTTCACAAACACGAAAAACAAAAGACTTTAACTAAACAAAATTGGCAGTCATGTGCAAAACTTGGAACCTTATAGACCATCCACATACTGAACAGAACACCAAACAGTATCGACGATCGACAAAGACAAGGGAACACAGGAGGGTATATATACACACAAGGGAGATGGGAAACAGCTGACGAGACATAACAAGGTGTAACGCATGTTCTTATCTGTCTGGGTCTTTTTTGTCACTTCCTGTCAGTGGTGTCATCTGTGCACTTCCTGTTTGTAAGGTCACTGTTTCACTCTCTGCACCTGTCGTGTCATCACTTAATCGTTAGTCTCCCAGGTGTTCATCATTTCCCTTATGTATCTTGCATTTCCCTTGTGTTTGTCGGTTGTTGAAGTTGTAATGTTCAAGTGTGTGGATTCTCCGTGTTCCTGATTGCCTGTGTTTAGTTTAAGTTTAGTTTATTGCACATGTGTGCTTCTTTTGTTTTGTATTTAAAGTGTTTGTTTTCGTTTAATATTATTAAATTCATTTTGAGTTTGGATCCCGTTCTCCTCGTGCTTCCGCATTGCACACCAGCATGGCGAGAGGAGAGACGAGATCTGTGTGCCGCATTATTTCTTATGAACCAAAAATACAAAAAAACTCCTCTCAAAATTATAAGACTAGCAAGCAAGTAGAGCGTCTGTGGTGCACACAAAAAACGGTACAAAACACAGATTTTAAATACACATCAAACTGAGGAACAAACAAGACTAATTAACAAGACTGAACCAAATATGTAACCATGGAAACAGAAAGGCAGAGGACAGGGGAAAACTGAACTGAAAACAAACTATAAAACACCAAAACCAATGATAATGTCACGAGCTGCAGGTGAAGACGAGGACAAGGATGAAGATTCCGAATAAACTTTAATTATAAATGCAAGGCAAACGTAACAGCAGTGCATCCAAACACGTATGAAACACAAAACATGTGAATTGCACAAACAACTACCGACAACTGAAAGGTGGAGAAGGAGAACTAAATATACTAGTGATAATGAACAAAAGACAAACACCTGTGATGATTAGTGACTATGACAACTGATGGGTGACAGAAAGATCTAGAACAAAATGAACATGTGACTAAAAAAGGCAAAATAAGAGTCCAGGTTTAGTGAAGACGTGACATTACTCCCTCCCCCCCCCTCGGCAAGGTGCGTCCTCGCACTGAATAAATGACCAACAGAGGAGGGAGGAGGCTTAGGAGGTGGGCGTAGACCGGGAGATGATGGGATGATGACGGCAGGAAGTGATGGCCATGGAGGAGGATGGTCCAGGTGGCACACCCAGAGCGAGCCGCTGACAGCCCACGGTGGAGTCGATGGAGGGAGGAGCCAGGGATGAAGGCAGATGGTGGGGATCATGGTGACAACCGACGGAGACGAAGCCGATGGGTCCCAGGATGTAGCCGAATCACCGATAGACCCAAACGATGCCGTTGGCCCCGGAGACCGAGGCGGAGCCGCAGCGACGAGCGTCCGAAGCGACACCGACAGGACAGAGGACAGAGTCGAAGGCGGTGTGACCGAGGACCAAGGCGGAGCCGGGGGGAAGGAGGAGCCAGCTGGAGCCGAAGGTGGAGGCCAGGCGACGACAGACCAAGGCGGAGCCGGAGGGACGAGGGAACCCGATGGAGACGTTTGGCCGAGGGACGTCGGTGGAGCTGAGGGAGGGAGGAGCCAAGGCGGAGCCGATGTGTTGACGGGCCGAGGTGGAGTGCAGGGTCCTGAGGTTTGAGGCGGAATCCGGATCCCCTCAGCGCCTTCCGATGACGGTGACCCGTCGACACATGGCGGCTCCCAGGTGTTAACAGGAGCCAGCAATGGGGCGCGGGACACTGGCAGAGGAGGTGCTGAGTGCTGACTCAGTAGATCAGGTGGGAGAGGGAGGCTGGGTGGGAATTCTGCAGGGTCCTGTAGACTGAGCTCCAGGTTGTCCGGCGGTTCCGGCCAAGGGAGGTCCAGGTCGGCCGGTGGTTCCGGCCAAGGGAGGTCCAGGTCGGGCAGGGCCGGCGGTTCAGGCCACGGGAGGTCCTGAAGGTCTGAGAGGTCTGGCGGGTCAGGCCAAGGGAGCTCTGGCTCTGGCTGGCGGATCTCTGGATCGGGCTCTGGCTGGCGGATCTCTGGATCGGGCTCTGGCTGGCGGATCTCTGGATCGGGCTCTGGCTGGCGGATCTCTGGATCGGGCTCTGGCTGGCGGATCTCTGGATCGGGCTCTGGCTGGCGGATCTCTGGATCTTGCACTGACCGGCGAGGCGCGGGAATCGGCGCTGGCTGACGAGCGGCAGGCTTGGGCACTGGCTGACGAGCGGCAGGGTCAGGAGGAGAGACTGGATGGACAAGCTGTCTGGACCGGGGGTATTCGCTCTCCAGACATCTAATTATGGCCTCCTGCCAGCGAAGTCCTGTGGTGTCTGGGAGTTTCCTCTTTTGATGGTAATTCGCCCCAATCCAGTACAGCGAATTTAGCGTCGCGTCATCAAAGGGTGACAACGCGGTGAGCGCGCTGAACTCCATAGTGAACTTGAGAAAGTCCGTGTTTCTATGGGCGATGGTGACAAACTCCAGTCGATAATCCATTCCTTTTAAAGTCTTTTCTAGGCGACTAACCTTTTTCTTTTCTTCTTCCAAAAGTCGTTCTTGGGTGACCAAACCCGGTCGGTAGTTCTGTCACGAGCTGCAGGCGAAGACGAGGACGAGGATGAAGATTCCGAATAAACTTTAATTATAAATGCAAGGCAAACGTAACAGCAGTGCATTCAAACACGTATGAAACACAAAACATGTGAATTGCACAAACTACCGACAACTGAAAGGTGGAGAAGGAGAACTAAATATACTAGTGATAATGAACAAAAGACAAACACCTGTGATGATTAGTGACTATGACAACTGATGGGTGACAGAAAGATCTAGAACAAAATGAACATGTGACTAAAAAAGGCAAAATAAGAGTCCAGGTTTAGTGAAGACGTGACAGATAACAGCCCTACAAGTTTCATTAAACCATAATATTGCAAATATAAGGGAAAAACAAAACACTAAACTTGGTGAAAGTTTTTATCTGATTAAATTATTTGTCAAAAATAGCAAACTAAAGCAACGAGATAGAAAAAAATAAAAAGCTGAGAGGAAAAAAGTCTATAATTACTACAACATAAGATATTACTTTGTTGGTTCTCTCTCATTTTTGCAAGCTTTTATAATTTCTTTGTATTAGAGCAAGGCCAAAACGCCGCTCATCTGGTCTTCAATAAACCCCAAAGGGCCCACATCACTCCACTCTTCATCTCTCTGCCACTTGACTCCCACTTGAAGCTCGCATCAAATTCAAAAGGACTGACTCTTGCTTACAGAACTAACACAGGCTCATCATCCTTATACTTGTAGACGCTACTTCAAATCTACACACCTACCAGAAACCTTTGATCGATCAATGAGCAACGACTTGTAGTACCTTCACAGACAGGCAAAAAATAACTCAAGAACATTTTCCTTCACTGTTCCTTCCTGGTAGAACGCCCTCCCTGCCTTCATCCGGAATGCAGAATCCTTGGCAATATTCAAAAGACAGCTAAAACTCACCTTTTTCATGAACACCTAACATGACGCACACACACACCACCTCAACTAATAATAATAAATAAATAAAAACGCAATTCTGCAAGCTTGTACAACCATTATGAGTAATGTTTGAAACTTTGTATTGTAAGCACTCTTATGTACTTTTGTGTCTTCATGATGAATCACTTTCTGTTTTCCTAAAATTGTAAGTCGCTTTGGACAAAAGCATCTGCTAAATGAATAAAAATGTAAAATGTTGATAGATAGCTATTATCATCTCACACATGGTTGATCTGCATTCAGACATTTTTTTTTTTTTGCAACAGGACATTTGCTGTTCTATAATGTATTTCTATAATAGATATTCATTTATAATATAACTTGCCTTTCAAGCAATGAGGAAGCAAAATGACAAAAAAATACACTTTAATGAGTTTAAGAAGCCTTTAAATGTATTATGTCATTATCATCAAATAAACAATATAGTTGTTAATCACAGTAATTAAAATACTTTTAAACAAAAACACTGAAAAATTATTACAAAACCACCAAATCAGTGGCAATATTCAGCATGTATGTAAATCGACTAAACAAAACAAGAAGGAAAATGTATAATAATGTTTCCATGGTGACTCGTGGATTTGTTGCTCTGTTGAGAATGTCTTGTGTGGGAATCCTGGACATACTCTGGGTTATATGAACTTATGAACTCCTGTTTGCATTTTTGAACCAACATACTTTGAGTAAGCCAGAATTGGGTTAAGCAACCAAAAGTTCAGTGTGTGTTTAACGGTAAGATAACCTTGCTTTCTGAAATACCTTTCAGATTTTCAGACAGGAATTTGTTGGAGAAAACACAGGATATCTTAAGCACAGGATAGCTTAAGATAAGCTGGGTATTCAGGTGAGCGTATCACACACGGGGTTTAGTCAAAGTCACTTATCTTACCTGGAATTACAGAATAACAGGGATATCCTTGGAAATCGTTCACACAATGGAGGTGTGTCTCTAGCAACAAGGACCAGACTATTACTGTGTACGTGTGGGTATTCACGTGGGTGACGAGATGCAGGTGTGTCTGTTTACTGAGTGTGTATGATATGCGTAATACGATTACAAAATCACTTTTGGACACTACTGTAGTGTTATTGACTAAGAGTTAGTAACGTCTGCACAATCTTCATTTCTCAGGAAGTATTAATATATGTGATTATTTTTTACCTAGTAAGCTGATCATGTAATTAAACACATTTTTAAGACTTAAAGGAATATAATAATATGGTGCAAACAAACTGTAATATTACTGTATATGTTTAGTGTTATCATAATGATATAGTAAGAGGCCTATAAATGATTTCTCCAGCGCTGGCAAGCTAATTCCGGGGTTGTCCAGTTTATATCTGTTACTTATAAAACAACATGCAGTTGGGTCAAACCAACACAATCATGCTTAGAGGTATAGAATTCTGCCAATCTCAGAGTGCACACCAAACACAAGAAAGCAGACTGCATTAAAGTTCTGCTCCATTCTCTGCTTATCAGCGGCTCACATAAAGGCCTTCACTTCTGTGCGACGACCGCCCAGCATTTCCGCTCCTCGCAGAGGCTAATTGCCTGTGGTTCGTTGCAGCCCGCCTGCTAGAGAGCAGTTATTATATTTATACTGATTTCTTTTGTCACTGTCTGGCATGTTGCTTCTGCTGCAAGATTTAATATGCCTGTGAACACAAATGAGCTTGCCAATTTCTCCTTTTCCATTTATCTGCTTCTGTGTTTTTCTTATTTTTACGTGTTTTTGCCCTTCTCCCAAATTGCTTTCAGGAACTTGATGCAGTAGCTGATGTTTTTTTTTTTTTTTATACAATTTTTGGTGTCACTCCCATGTTGACGTCTGTCTACAAATGGATATAAAATACCTTATGGCATCTTTATAACTTCTCTTATGGCTAAATAAAATCCTAGTACGACATAGCCTCGTCACGTATTTTCATTCATCCTTCACTCTTAAAACTAAACTAAAACCTTTATTTTCAAGAGTGTTTCCTAAAACCATGTATACTGGTAATTCTTGCTATTGTCTTTAACTGTGTTCTTTGAATATATAGATATTTTTAGAAATGTTGAGCTCTAAAATCATCACTTGTCTTCCATTGTTGTGAAATCTAGTAGTGTTGTTGCAAAAAGATAAAAGAGGAAGGGGCAGATTTCCTCAATCTTTCATGTCCTCTTTATAAGACAACATAAAACATCTAAGAAACCTTGAAAACAAACATAAAGATTTGCGTTTTAATTTAAACATGTACAGATTGACAGAGTACAGATGCATAATCTTGTTATAATAAAAATCCTATGTCAAATTTCTGTTTTATTTTATTGTGGATATCTTTGGTAACAGTGTTGCAACAGCTATTGAGATTCGTGAGAATGAAGATCACAATCTTCTGTGGTAAACCATTGTTTGTTCTAGACAACAAACATACTTGACCAAAATGATCATATGACTGATGTAACTTCATACTCTGAGATATTTAATAAAGGTAATAAACAACTATTGTGTGGAAACTCATACTGTAGCCCATTTTTTAACTGTAGGAGTGAACAAAAGAGAAAATGTGTTAACATGTCCAACTGAATAGTTTAAAAAGTCACGCAGAGAACTGACAATCTCTCGGATGGATAAAGTTAGTTTCCATTCCTGGAACATCAAGTATTTTGTATATTGTTTGGAAAGGAAGCTGGGCACAGATGTGGGTATGAAACAGGAAGTGTTGAAAGAGCAGGGGTCCCTATGTGCTAAAACAGCAATGGGTGTGTAATTTTGTGTTGACTTCCTATTGTCTTAAAGGTGAAGTGTGTCCCTTCTGTGCCACTGTTGCGGTACCAAAACGAACATCTAAGAGCACTTCTCAAAAACAAAGAAAACTATTTTTATTTTTAAAAAGACAAATGTTTAAGACAATTGTGCCAAACGATTGTAAGAAAACATATAAAATTTTAAGTTTCAAGCTAATTTCCAATTATCTGATTATTGGAGTTCATGAATTAAATCAAATTAAAATTAGTGGTTTATCCAGAAGCCTATCTTGTTGTTTCAATGAAAGAGCAACTCCTAATCATTTTTGTCACTGTCAACTACACATTTTTAACTATTTGGTGTCTACCAAAAACAGCAGAAGAACTCGCGGAAGTGTCTAAGACTCAGGGAAGTCTAAAGCCTTCTAGATGCAATCTTGGAAGAGGAGGCGCAGGAGTTGAGCTGAATCGAGAGCGTCTGTAAGTGTGTTCAGTGAGTCGAGCGCGTTTGCAGTGATTGTGTGTGTTCAGTGAAGCATCGTTGTCCAGGAATTCCCAGATTACGTTGACATCAACAAAGACGTTGTTACTGATAGAAGCATTTGTTTTCAAGAAGATCGTTAAAGGCAAAAAGCAACAATGTATTTTAGATTTTGTAAATAAACCATATTAACCACGTGTGCAATACTATCAGAACTGTGTCAGAACGAAATGACTGTGTTATGAGCGAATGTGTTTACACGTGTGTTATGCCTGTGTTTATGCTGTGAGCGATCATTGTGTTTGCATTGTTGGGGAATATAATTAAAGGTTTGCATCGAGAATCAAAGTTTTTTTTTTATTGTATACTGGTAAATCTAGTATAGTTGGTGCACATATGCCTTTTGCTGTTAGCAAACATATACAGTGTATGCACATTTTTATAGCATGCCGATCGCTTCATCAAACAAATCGCCATATTGGGTGTTGGTTATCTCGCTAAACGGTTATCTTGACGCCTTTTTGCAACTCCCGAGGCTGTCGACATAACCAAATTTCACTGTATTTCAATTATTTTGCATTCCCTCACAAAACTTTTGCATTCCTTGAGAAACTTTTTACTTGCAAAACAGTTGTGATGTATATAATGTGTGTTACGATGACGAGCTCCACGCTTTCCCCCTCTGGCCACCGGAGGGAGCTATCACACTTATACTGACACACAGACACTACATTTTCCATAAATTGGACTGTTTATCGTACCAGCTGACAACCATCACCTGGACTATAAAATACTCTGTCACACACACTCTCGCCGCAAAGTCTTGTTTTGCTTTCGTGAACATTTCTGAACGCTATTATCCCTACCTGTGTCTCTGTTACCGATTCTGCTGCTTACTCTTTTCTGATCCTGTCTGCCTGGCTTTTGACCCTTGCCTGGCATATCGCTCTTGAATGTTCTCTGCCTGTCCTGACTTCCCCACCTGTACGACTATTCTTATTAAAGACATGCAATTGGATTCCTGTCTGAGTGTCCCTCCATTACAGAGAGGTAGAAGGAAAAACTACATTCAATACTTGTTTTGTTTTTTTTCCTAGGCAATGCAATTGTTTTGTAATAGAACCACAATATTTTTGTGAATGCATCTCCGGGGAACATAATACTTTTGCATGGGGATGCCATTATATAGTGAAGAATAGAATGGCATTGCCAATAGAATGGCACTGCCCCCCACCATGTCCCCTGTAGGTGTCAAATAAATAAAAACTGACCACTTAAAAATCATTTAAAGACAATGACTTCATTTATATGAGATTTTTGCACAGATCATCTTAAAGTTGGATCATCTTTAAACCATCCCATTTCTATGAGTGAACAGAAAGGCTGAGGAACTGAAAAATAACCCTGCATGCTTGACAGCGGTCTTGATGAGAACAGACTGAGACAGCAGAGGAGGAGGGTCAGATAAGCTCAGACTCACGCTCTTGCTACTTACAAGCATCCAATCCACTCCTATCTAATAGCTGTCAGAAGCAGGCCACGAAATGGAATTGACTATTGATCTCCTGCTTAGCACAGGTCAGCGCCGATGGCACGGCTGCACACTGGGAAGGGAGCAGAGTGGTGGACAGCCAGGGAAGAACACGAAGGAGTGAGAGTGAGGAAACAATGGAGTTTTATTAACCATGGCAGATCTGCAAAGCACTGTAGCAGAGAGAGAGAGAGAGAGAGATTAGAAGATTTCTGCTATATGGAGGTGGTTTATTTCAGAGGAAACATAGATTAAAAGAAATTATGCTAAAAAAAAAAGACATTTGGATTAATTTTTATGTCAATACAGTCCTTCAGCCAACCACAAAGAGTGGCTTTATCTTTATGGCTTTATCTTAGTTTTTTTTGTTTTTTGCTTTTTATTAATAATTACCAATCATGTAAGGCCCTCTGGTAAATTATATTAGTAAGCTTCATAATGGTGTTAACATCTTCAAACAGATGTTAACCAACATTACGTCCAGTGGATAGCTAAAAACAAAAAAAACAACAACTTTAAATTATAACATTTAGCCAGACTTCTGTATAATGACAGCGTACATTTATTTTATACAAAATAAATTATACAAAAGCCAATACTACAAATAAGAGTGAATATTATGTTGGAAACACAAATCAGCTAAATTATTCTTATCTCATCACATTCAGTTACAAATTACACTGGGCTGCCAACTTGACCCGTTTTAACAATGAGGTTAGTTACTTTTACCTTGTATCTGTACTTATGTTTTAACTTTGCACCAGAGACTTCTTTGGAACATACAGGAACAACTCTTTCTTCAACAATCTTGAAATATTGTTAATGTTACTGCATTAAGGGTACATTTCCATGGCAATGGTGTATTAAAAATGTAATGTAGTTTTTCATTTGATTCTTTTGCGTACAGACAACCACGTTGTCAAAATGATCTCAACTCACAGAAATCTGCCAGGCCAGGCCAGTAGTTGGCGATTTCCCTTTGTAAAGAAACATTACACACTTACAGACTGACATGTTAGCTAAAATTATCATTTTTGCTGTTTACACGGAGACAATAAGTGTATTGTTTTCATAACTCTCGCTTTCAAAAGATTGCATTTTCAGGCTGCCAAAATGTTGTTGTTGTGCAAACTTATATATCGTTTTTTGTTTTTAGTTGAAAGTGGTGTCATCAACCTATCTGGGACCTAACACCTAGTCCTTCTAGTCCACATTACCAACACTAGGTGTGTCCCAATTCAGGGGCTGCATCCTTCAATGGCATTTGAAGGCCAGTTGTGTCACAGCAACGCGACGGAGGCTGCCATGATTAAAACGCGAGTTCAGATGCGTCCATCGTTTCTTGGGCAAGGAAGGATACAATAGACATTCCTTCATGGCCTTAGGGAGCAAGGAGCAGACAGCTCAATTGATCAAAAAAAGAGGCAAGAAAACGATCATTTATTTACCGTGGCTAAAAACTCAATCAGTGTGCCTTACAGGTAAGGCAATGACCCATTTGTAATATTTCCATAAGGAATAACAAATAGTTTTCCCCCTTTACAAAGTCCACAGCAATAAGACACATCCCTTTTTGGAGTACTGTCATGCAAGATTTGTCTACAAATGTTTTAACCAAACTTAAGATTCCAGAAATATGATTTCTGAAGTATTTTGTATGCATTTCCAGCAAATTCATATTTTCAATGGTAAGATTGCACCTGTGCCTTAATATTTTTGTTGCTGGGGAAGGTAAAAAAAGAAGAAAAAAAAGGGACAACTTAAAACAAAGAAAGTTAACTGACTCATCGATAATGGAGAGTGCCCTGGAATGATGAACAGTAACACTCTGGGCTCCGACACAATGTAATGGTGTCCTGTATGGAGTGATGAGGGGGATTGGATGTCCATGCCTCATGTGATATCGGAGGCATGGATACCCTATGTCTGCCAGGATAAATTGCCCTGGAGGATGGTAGAGTACCCTCCTTTAAAGTGGGACATGGTGCAACACTCTTGAATCAAGGACTAGCCCAGGCCAGCCCAAACAGGTGTCAATAAAGCGGTGCTGATGGTCACAAAGAGCCTGCAGGATAATGGGACCTTAATGGGACAGGATAATAACCTTACTTCTTCTGTAACACTGACCATCAGGGCCACTTGGTGGCTTGATGCGGACATGGCAACCATCAATTGCTCCTGCAACTTTCAAGAAAGCTCTGTGTCTTGCCAGCCTGACAAACTGCCTCCAGGTCCTCTGGTGGGTTCGGGAGGTGAAATACTTGGTGGTCAATGGCCACCTCCTCCACAGTGACTCAATAAACAATGTGGTGGACAGTGGAAGGAGGCATGTCAGGCCCCTCTGGAGACGATTCTGTATAATGTACCACATGCCAGCCAAAAAAGATCAGATCCAGCAGCCTTGACAAGGCTTCCCTGCTTAGCCAAAAGTCAGACCATGTGCCACAGTCATTGAAAAACCTCTCAAGCACTATATTTTCATCCTAGTCACCTATGGTCTGAAATCACCTTGCTAATCCTGTCAAATCCTTGCTAACTTTTTTATATTCAACTGCCTAAAAAAAAACAGTGTTGAAAAGCTAAGTCTAAATATGTTCACCATGGTCCACGTCTGTACATATTGCAGAGAATAAACTGTAAAATCGCATCTTGGCAAGATATAAGTCTACATTTGAACTGTGTTATGTGGGTGTTTGTGTGTGTGTTTTTTGGTGTTTTTTAAATTGATTTGTATCATTAGATTATTCAAGTAAGTTGACACCCAAGACTTACAGAGCCATCCGGCAATTACGAATGCTGCCTCTGAATTAGGATGCAACAAATCAGTTTAACTTACTTGACTAGTGCCTTGGCTAAGACTGAGATCCATCACCCAGCGGTACTGGGGTTGAAACATTCCCATCATCTCCTCCAGTATAGATATTAGAAACAATATTTTGTAATTATGTCTCCAAAGCTATTTTACATTTAATTGACAAATAACATGCTATGATGGCAGCTCTTATCTTGCACCATTGCTAGGCGACAGAAGAGGTAGTTGGGAACACCTGGTTATGCAAATAGACATCCTTCAAAGGTTAATTGAGACACATTTTATATAGGATACCCATACTCCCTCAACCATTTATCATCAGTCGTGAGAATATCATGTCAAATAAAATGTGCACAGCAGGATCACTCACCTGAAGATCTTCTCCTCTCCCTTAAACCAGATGGCTTTCCCCTGGAAGACTACCGGTATGTAGAGGAGTTCCTTGACCTCTGCCACCTATTGTCCTGGAGTGATGACACTCTAAAGACCTGTTTGGCCACTTGTTTTTACTGCAGCCAGTGAGAGCTGCCACCTGCACACTGTGCGTGGATTATTGGCTATGGCTGAGAAGAAGATTAGGACATCTCCACTTAGCTGCACATTCCCCAGTTCACACCCACTATACTCCAGTCAGCAGTTATCCTTGTTCCAGCGACTCCACCTGCCTCAGATCTTATCTCTCTAGTCTTTCCTCACTCCTCACCACTGCCACAAACCCAGAGCTAGTGCCAAAGGTATTCAATGACTGTAAGCAAGAGCTCAGAGTTAAAGCCTGCTGAGATTGTCCAGGTGTGTGAGCTGGTCCCAATGTCCATCACGGAGCCTGGTCTTATACTCACCATGAGCATGAAATGCAAGCCAGAGCCCACTGACAACCCAGAGCCAAAACCTGCTAAGTCTGACCAGGTTTGTGAGCCTGTACTGATGTGATGAGGGAGTGCTGGTGGAGTTTGATATCATGAAGCAGAGTTCCACTCATCCTCACTCATCCTCATGCCCCTGAAGTCTTTGTGAACTTTGTGAACTATTTGTGAACTATTCCCCACGACATTTAAGCCTTGTTCCCAGTGTTGGTCCCATCCAGTTTCAAGTTGTCGTCATCATTGGTGATCAAGCCCATCTCCATGCATGTCAAATTAAACTTCCCTCACGCACTTGACAAAGTTGTATTTCAGAATGACTGTGTGGATTTCCCCAAGGGGAAGTTCTTAGGGGTAGCTTGCGAGTGTATGTCTAGATATGGAACTAAAAGCACAAAATGAACATCCAAGCCAATGGTATGTTGAATGCATCAAAACGGCTAACTGAAATGTATCATGTCTCATGTAATGCTCAATTACTCTCTCAAATGAGGTGAAATGAAGTTAAATAAAATAGTTTGTAAATGTTATGTAACAGTGTAACTATTACAGGCAGAAAGCATACATAAATGATAGGCCAGGCAGGGAAGTCAAGATAGGCAGATAACATACACCAGTGGTCCCCAACCCCCGACGAGAATGGTACCTGCCTCGCAAGAAAGATTAAAATATTGGCGCATGCGCAAAATATCGCGACAGTGCAGCATCTGGAGCTGAGGTGTTGGAGGAGAGAGCGCTACCAGCCCCCCGTCAACAATCTTACGCCACACACCCAAAGCCCAAACCCAAAAGCCCAAAGCCCACTGTCCTTTGCCCAGTTAAACCCAGACACGTATAAAATTATATTTTTGCCTTGTCTGCCTATGGCCAAACAATTGATTTACACACATTTGATTTGTTTATTTATCCGGGAAAATCCCATTGAGATATCATAATCTCTTCTTCCAGTGAGATCTGGTCAAAAAACGTCAGCACACATAGTGTCAGACAAATGATAAAAACACAGAGAATCTAACAATAGTTGGATATAGTTGATAGTCCCATACATTTTAAGCCTATACATTTATTACAAAGTACAATCATTATATACCATAAGAAAATACACATTATACAGGGAGTGCAGAATTATTAGGCAAATGAGTATTTTGACCACATCATCCTCGTTATGCATGTTGTCTTACTCCAAGCTGTATAGGCTGGAAAGCCTACTACCAATTAAGCATATTAGGTGATGTGCATCTCTGTAATGAGAAGGGGTGTGGTCTAATGACATCAACACCCTATATCAGGTGTGCATAATTATTAGGCAACTTCCTTTCCTTTGGCAAAATGGGTCAAAAGAAGGACTTGACAGGCTCAGAAAAGTCAAAAATAGTGAGATATATTGCAGAGGGATGCAGCAGTCTTAAAATAGCCAAGCTTCTGAAGCGTGATCATCGAACAATCAAGCGTTTCATTCAAAATAGTCAACAGGGTCGCAAGAAGCGTGCGGAAAAACCAAGGCGCAAAATAACTGCCCGTGAACTGAGAAAAGTCAAGCGTGCAGCTGCCAAGATGCCACTTGCCACCAGTTTGGCCATATTTCAGAGCTGCAACATCACTGGAGTGCCCAAAAGCACAAGGTGTGCAATACTCAGAGACATGGCCAAGGTAAGAAAGGCAGAAAGTCGACCACCACTGAACAAGACACACAAGCTGAAACGTCAAGACTGGGCCAAGAAATATCTCAAGACTGATTTTTCTAAGGTTTTATGGACTGATGAAATGAGAGTGAGTCTTGATGGGCCAGATGGATGGGCCCGTGGCTGGATTGGTAAAGGGCAGAGAGCTCCAGTCCGACTCAGACGCCAGCAAGGTGGAGGTGGAGTACTGGTTTGGGCTGGTATCATCAAAGATGAGCTTGTGGGGCCTTTTCGGGTTGAGGATGGAGTCAAGCTCAACTCCCAGTCCTACTGCCAGTTTCTGGAAGACACCTTCTTCAAGCAGTGGTACAGGAAGAAGTCTGCATCCTTCAAGAAAAACATGATTTTCATGCAGGACAATGCTCCATCAGACGCGTCCAAGTACTCCACAGCGTGGCTGGCAAGAAAGGGTATAAAAGAAGAAAATCTAGTGATATGGCCTCCTTGTTCACCTGATCTGAACCCCATTGAGAACCTGTGGTCCATCATCAAATGTGTGATTTACAAGGAGGGAAAACAGTACACCTCTCTGAACAGTGTCTGGGAGGCTGTGGTTGCTGCTGCACGCAATGTTGATGGTGAACAGATCAAAACACTGACAGAATCCATGTATGGCAGGCTTTTGAGTGTCCTTGCAAAGAAAGGTGGCTATGTGGGTCACTGATTTGTTTTTGTTTGGTTTTTGAATGTCAGAAATGTATATTTGTGAATGTTGAGATGTTATATTGGTTTCACTGGTAAAAATAAATAATTGAAATGGGTACAAATTTGTTTTTTTGTTAAGTTGCCTAATAATTATGCACAGTAATAGTCACCTGCACACACAGATATCCCCCTAAAATAGCTAAAACTAAAAACTACTTAAAATATTGATACAAAAATATTCAGCTTTGATATTAATGAGTTTTTTGTGTTCAGTGAGAACATGGTTGTTGTTCAATAATAAAATTAATCCTCAAAAATACAACTTGCCTAATAATTCTGCACTCCCTGTATATACACAGTGTATCACACACCACATCAGGCACATCTGTAATATATCTGATTGTTTTATACTCTTTGGCCACTAGATGGTTTTGTGAGCAAATGAGGCTTCGAGAAATGAACCCTTTTGTGAACCACTTGGCTGAAAAGGTTCAATGCTTCATGAGGCTTCATCTTGCCATCACTACAGAAACGATAACAGGTAGACAGGACAAAACCGCTCAGAATGATCACCGTAGCAAATCAAGACCTCCCATTGAACTGCTTGGAAAGCAGGTTGAAATAGTCTCGGTGAATGTGTAATGGTTCGCAGGTGGTGCGATAATCAGTCCAATGAACAGCATCATGGGAAATGTAGTGCATGTGTGTCAGTATACGTGTGAGCTTCCTCCGGTGGCCAGAGAGGGGAGGCGCGGAGCTTGTGTTCATAACTCTAACAGGGAAAATATCACGCACCCACCTTGCAGGAATTATTACAAATTAGACTACATGAATTGTGTAAAGTTTAGTATAGTAAAGTATAGTTTGCATCAGAGAGTTTTGTGATTGGTCAGTTAACATTGTCGTTTTTAAACTGTTGCCAGATAGTAAATGTTTTGCAGACATTGACAGGACATTGACATTGATCGTCTAACCACAACATTTTCAGTAACACTCATGCTTATAATATCTGATTGATGTACCTAACTGTCACTCCATTAGTGATTCGGGTCTTCTTCCATTCTAAAGAAAAAACAATCTTCCTTGTCAATATGATGTTCAGCAGGGCTTTAGTTTTGTTCCCTTTTTGACAGCACAATGAAGCAACCAAGAGTCAAAGTTATCTAAAGGTACAGCATCTTTTCACAAAAACAGTACAAAATTAAGACATTTGTTAGGCCAGCCTAAAGATAGCTTTAAGTTTTTTGCTGTTTTAATAGATTTTTTGCATTCATTTAGGTTTACATTATGTCCTTAACCTATTCATTTTTGAAGATTCTTAATGACAATTGGAAAAGTTAAGGTTCTGTTCTATTTGTCTTTTTTCATGAAACAAAAAAAAAAAAAATTCAAATAAAATGTTGAATTCAGATGACAAAAAGATGATTCATAAAGTAGTTTATCTCACTGAGACAGTACGACAAGCACTCACTCGTTTCATTAACTATCACATCCGAATACAACACCAAGCTTGCTGATAATAATAATTCCTCCCACTTTCCATGGTTTTTCATAGAACCACCAGTCTGGCATATGATGATGAATGGCCATTCTGTTCCATATTCACTCCTTTAAAAAAACATAGTTAATTGCCTCACTTTGTTCTGTCAATTACTGTTCCATTTGTGCTCAAGAGAAAGGCTTAAAACCAACTCCCTTTACAAAGCAATTGATTTATGAACTGCTCAGCACAACCTTTTTCATCCACCAATTGTATCACTTTTTATTAATGTATTTATTCTGAAAGGGCCTTTCAGGTGGAGATGTACACATCTGGAGTGGTGTGAGACTGGCACTGGGGAAACACAGGAAAAACCTGCTTTAATTAATCATCAACACAAAACCCCTTTTGTGAACAACCCCTTTTTTACAATCTTGGATAACAAGAATTTATAGAAATCTCTGACAGTTTTCCATTTTGCTCCATGTGAGATTATGGGTTGTCATGGTATTGCAAAGGTAAGCCGAATGGTCTCATTGTTATTTACATTTCCATAATATAGAACAATGTGAAGAAAGGGCAAAACGTTATTCTTGTTCTCCAGTTGTCTAGGAGCTGGAAGCAACGGAAGGAAAGAGTTGGTGGCGGCATGAAGGAGGGAAAAATAAAGGTTGGTAGAATGAGGGGAAGCCAGCGGACATATGATGGAAGGCGCAATGACTGGTGGAGCTGGGGTGTAAAGGGAGGGAAAGTGAGGCTCTTGCGAGCGAAAATGTGCTGCTACCCTATGGTCATAGAAGAAACACGCTATAGGGTTCATCAGAGGAGAAAGAGGAGGACGGTTTTTCAGAGCTGGAATCTGGCGTCAGGCTTGCTGAATTCGGAGCTGTGCTTGAGGATAGCCAACGACAGCCACAACAGAACTGCAGCACACAGATCATGATCAAACCTGCGGCTTTGAACAAATTGTAACAAATCAATGATTCAGTGAACCATTCGCAAATATCGCCACTTGCTTAGTTTCTGAATAAATAAAACGATGGTTCACTCATTAAGATGATGACTTACCGACAGCTACTTTCTTCACATTCTTTATTTAATAGAATCACTAAAGTATAGGAGTCCCATAGCTCAAACAGTAGAGTATGGCTTGTACAAAGGTCATGGATTCAATTGCCAGGGAAAGCAAGAATTGATTTTAATTTCAATATCTACTGTGGTGAGGAGGGTGGGGTCGAGGGACGTGAGAAAATCATGAGAGTTGGTGGCGTGATTGAGAAGGAGCGTGATTGTGCCACACCGGTCTCGGATCTCACGGAAGAGCGGAGGCACAAAAGGAGGAGCGATAACAGTGAATGACAAGAGTCTTTTGTGCTTGTGTTCGTGTTCGTCTGGGCAACAGTCGTCCATGAGAGGCTGCCGCCAGTGCTTTTATTTTGAATTAATTTTATTTTCACAATAAAAGTTTTTTGACCGTTCGCCGATTTCCAGCTCCTTTCTAACCAAACTAAGAACTGTGTTACCTATACATTAAATGCATAAATGCAAATTTTTAAAAAACATTATATAATGTTCTATTGAACATTTCCAACTGCCCACAAGGCTGTTGCTCTGACATAAGATAAATTCTTCAGTTTTCTTAGCTTTTGCCATGCAATGAACTGATCGGAAGGGCTAACGTCTTTGAGATGACACTGAGAGCTCGGCTGCACTCCTCGGGCCAGTGGATTGCAGTCGCAAATCCCTATGGAGGAAAAAATCTGAATTTGAATTTTGAAAAAAAATTGAACTTGAAATATTTGGGAAAATATCTCATGGATACCTCTTGTCTCATTAATCGAATTGATTAACTGAATGTGGTCCTCACGTGTTAAATAGGTTGATTACCTTAACATGCTCCTCTACATTTTTTTTTTATTAAAACATAATTTGTTGAAATAGTATGTCGAAATAACGAGAAAGTTTCTCGAAATAATGATTTAGTATGTCATTATTTGTCATTATAAAGTTATTGTCATTATAATTATTGTCATATTTTCATTATAATTATTGTCATAATAATTATTGTCATATAAAGTTTCTCGATGTTTTTATAGATTTTATGGAAAAGACGGTTGACAGAAGGATGTTAAATGCCACAGGAGGTACGCCACTCTAAAATGTTTGAGAACCACTTCTTTAGATCAAATGCTTGAAATTCATTCAAGTACATTTAAGCAATCATTTTGGAGATTACTTTTCCTACCTTTGAGAATATTATTTCACGTGGCACAGATGTGGCTGAAATTGCACGACCAAATGAAAGGGACAAGGGTAGTTGGTCTGGTGTCTGGCACTATGCTCAAGTTCATCATTTATTCCTCTGATATATGGTGTAACTGTATTCAGTTGAACCTCCAATGTGGCATCAGCAATGACAATAGGGACTTTCAATGTCTCTCCGATTTTATGGTTCAATAGGTCCCATATGTTGTCATCCCGTCTTCCCCATTCCTGCTGTTGATTTATTTTGAGATGATTCACACATTGTGGATGTGGGGAAAGGAAGCATTGATATCCCTGATGAAATTGGTAACGGGTATTGAGATTGAAAATACTCCAAAATATATGAGTCCATTTGAAACAAAACCTTTAAGAAATAAATATAAATGTATTACTACTAAGTGTTTTTGTAAAATTTGTTGGAACTTGAATTTTGGGTCTCATTGGGTGATGCTTTCTTCAGTTCAGAATAACAAGGAATGTTTTTGTGAAATGTTTTAAAGGAGTAAAAATTAGTAAAATGAGTAAAAAGTACAATATTATGCTTTGGAATGTAATGAAGTAAAAGTGAAAGTGTCCCAAAATAAAAATAAAATACTCCAATGAAAATGTACAGTACAGCAAAAAAAGAAAAGAAAAGAAAAGTGAAAATAGTCTACTATTCACTGATAACAACTAAACACTTTACAAATTTCAAACACTTCATCTTCTTGTCCCTGAAGATACATTTTACTTTTTATTTTTTAAATTGGCTCATTTCTTATTACAAGTAATTAACATTTGAAATGACTGACTTTGGATCAGCTAAAGCCTGTCTGAATCAGATTTTATGATCCCAAATGGACGTTCACACTAACAGCAGCAATTAGCAATTCTTCGTTTTCAATGAATGACAACCAAACAAAAAATTTCCAAAATAAAATACATGACTATAATATAATAGTATGACAATAATAATAATACATTTATATATATATTTTTAATGTTCATCAATGTGCAGACAATGGGCCAAATGGACCAAGCTAACCACCAAAACTCTAACATTACTGTTAGAAACTTTATGGAATTAAGTAATATTTGTCTGGGGGACAGAAGCAGTGTGTTCAACATAAACATTCACTCCTTACACTTCCATTTTGGGAAGCAGTGGAACCATTTAATAATTCACCAGAATTATTTCTGTCAGCACTGACAAGCTAAACTGAAACATGATTTAATTCTGTAATTGGACACTCACCTTCATCCTGTTCCCATACTTTAGTAATTAACGTGGCCTTCTATTATTTGAAAAACGAGACACAGAATAATGGATTTAAAATTGAAGGTGATGGGAAACTGAGGATGAATGGTCAGGCCAAGACAGTCACCCATTTGTGGACTGTGCATTACAAGAAAGTAATATATACAGACACCTTCAGAATTCCCAAAAGGAAAGTTTGAGAACATAATTTGCAAAAAGGTGTTTAAAATGCTACAAATAATTTTAGTGGTTTAGTAGTGGTTTGTAGTATGGCAAAATGTTGAAATGTCATTAGTGCTTTGAATCTATTTTGGGAAAACCATCAGGGCTTCATCTTGGCTTCTCCCTCCTTCATCTCCTCCTGAAGTAAGCTTAAACCCCTATTATATACTGTTTTGTGGGTTTCGATCAGTGTATGATGTAACAAAGCCTCTTTTGTTGAAATAATTGGAAATCTTGACTTGGACAGCTTGATACATGCTTTTATGTTAACTCTGTAGATGCTTGGACACATCCTTTGAACTAGAAACATCCATTATTTTTACAGATTTGCAGATTTTGCAAAAGAAAATGTGTTATAGTGACATCACATTCTGTAAATTTGTAATTCGCTGTTTTTGTTAAACTCGTCAATTTGGCTGTCTTTAGATGCTTATTCTAAAGCAAAAAAGTTTCAGTTTAGTTTGATGGTCCCTTTAAAATGTTCTGTTGATTATAAGGGGCATTGTACCTACATGTCATCTAACTTTCAATAGAGTGATAGTAAAGTATTAGTAGACTTCTAGGGTTAGGCTTAGAACATGTAAAGCATTTGACATGTACAGTAATACCTTGGTTTACGAGCGACTTGGTATATGAGCAAATCAGTGTACGAGCATGGAGGGTCAAGTTGGTGTATGAGCATTGTATCAGTGTACGAGAACATTTTCCCCTCACCCACGGGCATGTTTTGTGTGGAAAAGTCCTAACGCTCAGCATCACCTCTAAACAGTAACTGTCACGGTTCATGAATTCATTGTCTCCTAGTTCTGCCTGTGTGTGTGTGTGTGTGTGTGTGTGTGTGTGAGCACTGACACACCTGATTCTCATATCATCTGCCTATTTAGTTCACTTCTCTCCACTCTTGTCTTGTCAAGTCCTTCGTTCATCACTTTGTTTGTTTTCTGCACTATTATAATAAATTCACTCATTTGCACTTGAATCCTTGGTTCCCTATCAGTTAGTCACGTTCACCGTTACATCAGACTGATGTCATGGGGTCTCACCTGGGAGCCCAATCACCTCCAAGTTTTATAAAACGCGACAATGAATATTGGCTAGTGAGATTTGCATGCCGAGTGCAACGTTTCACCCCTCGGCACTTCAGTTGAACAGCTCCCTAAAAGAGCAGTCTTTTTTTCAAGACGTCTATTCGTCCCTGTGTTTCTGGATGCGGTCGAATCAGACCTCATCTGACGGCCACGAGCGCTGTCTCACGTGTCTATGTAAACAGCACGTTGTGAGAGCGTCTGTGGATGGTGCTTGCTCTCATTACGGGAGCATGTCCATGTTGGCATTGCGATCGCCACTCTCCTTCCTCAGTACGGAGGCACGAGTCTCCTCTATTGCTAACCCCCCCCCCCCCCCCCCCTCCTCTGCTTCTAATGGTAGAGATGAGGGAATGGGTAGCAATCTGGGAGATCTGAAGGCAATAGTGGGAGGTTTTTCGCCAGGCTAGTCCTCTAGTCCTCTACTTTCAAGGAGTTCAACACGGACTGTGCACGTTCGTTGGTGAGACGTGCTGACATGGAGACCGAGTCCAACTCCTAACCGAGAAAAGAGATAATCTGCGCAGGGGAGAGTTTGCTCTTCTCCCAGTTGACCCGAAGCCCCAATGGTTGAGGTGTCTGAGCACCAGTCATCGAGATAGTTCAGGATGGGGATGCCCACCTCCCTGAGGAAAACAGTGATCCCACTGAAACAGTTTTAGAGGCTCCTGGGGCATATGTCATCCATAGCCGCTGTAATGCCGCTCGAGTTGATGCATATGAGACCTCTTCAACACTGGTTACGGGACCGAGTCCTGAGGTGGGCTTGGCACGAGGGCACATTCCGTGTGGTAATCACATCGGCTTGTCACCAAACGTTCTGTCCTTGGTCAGACCTTGCTTTTCTACAGGCCAGAGTTCCCCTAGAACAAGTAGCCAGGTAGGTTGTTGTCACAATAGATGCCTCAACAAATGGCTGGGGTGCCGTATGCCTCGGGCATGCTGCTTCGGGCTCCTGGACAGGACCTTGACGGCAGTGGTATATCAATTGCCTCGAGTTGCTAGCAGTACACCTTGTGTTGCGCTGGTTCCAACCGTTGCTGCAGGGCAAACATGTATTGGTCCGACGGGACCGGGGGTGGTAGGCACTATCACTTCAGCTAGAGCAACCTCTACAAGGTAGCAAGGTATGCTGGAAATGGAGTCTATTCTCTGAGTGGTGTTCTGCCCGATGGGAAGACCCCCGGATTTGCCTGATCAGCTCTGTGCTTTCCGTCCTTCAGGATGGGTTGGAGCGGCGGCTGTCCCCCTCCACCCTGAAGGTGTATGTTGCTCTCATTGCAGCGGTCAATGGCAGGTCACTTGGAAAGCACAATCTGATCATCAGGTCCCTGAGAGGGGCCAGGAGGTTAAACCCTCCCAGGCCGCCCCTCTTTCCCTCCTGGGATCTCTCTGTTGTCCTCACAGGCCTACAGAGAGCCCCCTTTGAGCCACTGGAGTCAGTCGAGCTCAAGACCTTGTCCTTCAAGAGGGTGGGGGACCTGCAGGTATTTTCGGTCACGTTTTCCTGAGACCCTGGCTTGGATATGTGCCCAAAGTTCCCACCACTCCCCTTCGGGACCAGGTGATGAACTTGCAAGCACTGCCCTGGGAGGAGGCAGACCCAGCCTTCGCGTTGCTTTGTCCTGTCCGCGCACTACGTGTTTATGTGGACCGCACGCAGAGCGTCAGAAGCTCTGAGCAGCTCTTTGTCTGTTTTGGGAGACAGCAGAAGGGAAAGGCTGTCTCCAAACAGAGGTTGGACCACTAGGTAGTGGATGCCATCGTCCTGGCATACCAGGCTCAGGGCGAGCCATGCCCCCTGGGGGTGAGGTCTCACTCCACACTGGGTGTTGCTTCCTCCTGGGATTTGGTGCATGGTGCCTCTCTCACAGACATCTGTAAGTTGCGGGCTGGGCGACACCTAATACATTCACAAGATTTTGCAATCTCCGAGTGGAGCCAGTTTCTTCCTGTGTGCCGGGAACAAACAGATGGTGTTGGGAAGAACAGGCTCGGTGTCCTGCTTGCAGCGCCATTCCCCCTTAACAGGGGGATCCAAGCGTTTGTCTACTCCTCAGGTGAGTTCCCCGTCTGGCGAACCCTGAATCAAGTTCCTCCTGCATCCCTCGGGTCGGACATGGTGGTGGCGTCTGATGCAAGGCCCAGTGCTCGTGTGCATGCCCTGGTGGTCAGCCCTTGTACTGGACAAGATGCCCATATGGCGAGATTCCCTCTTGGTAATTTCATGTGAAAGCTCCACGAGATGGTTTCCCTCTTGGTAAACCCATGTCTTTCCCTTGGCAGTTCTGCTCTGCCGGGCTCTTTGGTACGTGTTCCTCCCTGGGAAGGAGTAAGACCTACCGTAGAGACTTTCCATATGTCGTACTGCCCCTCGGGTCAGTCCATATGCATATTATAAAGATAGGCACTCTTCAACTGTGAGTGACAGAATCTAAAACAAAAATCCATAACATCACTGTTAGCGAAAGTGGAGATTCAAGAGGAAACAGCAGAATCAATGCAAACTCCGATTTATTAACAAACCGAAAACAAAAGACTTGAAACAGCAGAAGACTTTGAAGACTTTTCAAACTGAAACGGCACTTATCAGTGCAAAACTTGAAGCACCAGGAGACATGGAGCGGCTTCCACACACTCAGGAAACATCCACTTTGTAACAACAAACATATATACTGAAAATGGAATTGATTAACTGGTCAATCAGCGCAATCGACAAGATTTTTTTCACAAAGCAAGGTTGGTCCGGGAGAACCAATATGCCCAGACGGGACGTTTGCTTCGGGGTACATGATGGACTCATGGAACAAATGGCAAGTCCTGTGCCTGGAAGCGCTGTCCGTGGAAGATGCGGGAGATCTATATGTGATTGGATTATTGATGGCGGGTATCCTATTCTTTGGCTTTGGGATTGCACTGATCCATCGAAAGATTGGTCAAGTCAAGTCACCTTTATTTATATAGCCCTTTTTACAATGTAGATTGTTTCAAAGCAGCTTTACAGGAAAAACAATATAAACAAAGTTTGTTTGGCTGAACAGAAGCCCCAAAAGAGCAGGTGAATCAATACAATTGATGAATTTTAAGTGTTAAGTTTCCCCAACTGAGCAAGCCATAGGCGACAGCGGCAAGGAACCAAAACTCCGGCAGGTGACGTAATGAAGAATAGAATGGAGAAAAAAACCTTGGGAGAAACCAGGCTCAGTCGGGCGACCAGTTCTCCTCTGGCCAACAGCCAAACAGTGCATGATTATTATACAACAATTCAAGTCTAATATGAAGTCCAATTTGGTCCGGTTAGAGATGGGTTCATGATCGTCACAGGGGAGGGTCTAGTAGAGTCACGGTCTCCGCAGACACTTCAGGGCAGTGCTGTGCTCGTGTCCAGTTGCAGGTCCTTCATCTGATCTGGATACGGCCCGGATCCAGCTGACTACGGTAACCTCGGAATAAACAGAGACCAATATCAGCGTAGATGCCATTCTTCTTCTGATGTATCGAGTACATCAAGTGTTTTGGGAATGTTCCCGGTTCCGGCTTATCTAAATTATGCAGCCTAACAATCATTTTACATGATTTGGATTAAAAATGTATGTATAATGTGTTATGTGTATGCCAGGTTGAAGAGATGTGTTTTTAGTCTACATTTAAACTGACAGAGTGTGTCTGCTTCCCGAACTGTAATAGGAAGACTGTTCCAGAGTTTAGGAGCTAAATAGGAAAAGGATCGAGGATTCTAGGTATTATAAGCTGGTCAGTATTTTGGGATCGCAATAGACGTGAAGGACTATAATGTGTTAAGAGATCGCTCAAGTACTGTGGAGCTAAACCATGTAATGCTTTGTAAGTAATTAGCAAGATTTTAAAATATATTCTGTGTTTAATAGGAAGCCAGTAAAGGTTTGACAGAACTGCCAAATACTTCCTGGTTCTAGTAAGAACTTCGAGCTGCTGCATTTTGGACCAGCTGGAATTTGTTTATTAAGTGTGCAGGGCAACCACCTAGTAGAACTCATGAACGCATGAACTAACTTTTCCGCATTTGTCTTAGAGAGCATATGTCGCAATTTAGAAATATTATTAAGATGGAAGAATGCCGTTTTACAGATGCTAGAAACATGGCTTTCAAATGAAAGATTGGTATCAAAGAGCACACCCAGGTTTCTAACTGACGACGAAGACTTGACAGAGAAGCCATCGAGTGTTAGGCAGTACTCTAGATTATTATGTGCTGAATTTTTTGGTCTAATAATTAGGATCTCTTTTTTCTGAATTAAGCAGTAGAAAGTTATTAGTCATCCAATTTTTTACATCAGTTATAAATTCTGTTAATTTAGTGAATTTGTTCGTTTCATCAGGATGAGAAGAAATATAGAGCTGAGTATCATCAGCGTAACAATGAAAGCTAATGCCATGCTTCCTAATAACTGCACCCAAAGGAAGCATGTACAGGGTGAAAAGCAATGGTCCTAGTACTGAACCTTGAGGAACTCCATACTGAACCCGTGACCGATATGACATCACCTCATTTACTGCTACAAACTGATAACGCTCAGATAAGTATGACTTGAACCAGGCTAATGCAACTCCACTAATGTCAACATAATTTTCAAGTCTATTCAGAAGGATTTTGTGGTCAATTGTATCAAATGCAGCACTAAGGTCCAGTAACACTAACAGAGAGATACAACCACGATCGGATGATAAGAGCAAATCATTTGTAACTCTATTGAGAGCAGTCTCAGTACTATGATATGGTCTAAATCCTGACTGGAAATCCTCATAGATGCTGTTTCTTTCTAGAAAGGAACATAGTTGTAAAGATATTGCCTTTTCTAGAATCTTTGACAAGAAAGGTAGATTCGATATCGGCCTGTAATTAACTAATTCTGCAGGATCAAGTTGTGGTTTTTTAATAAGCGGTTTAATTACAGCCAGCCTAAAGGTTTTTGGTACGTATCCTAATGACAAAGAAGAATTAATAATATTAAGAAGAGGATTATGATCTCTGGAAGCATCTCTTTCAGTAGCTTAGTTGGTATTGGGTCTAGCATACATGTTGTTGATTTTGATGATTTAACGAAAATTTAGAAAATTCTTCCTCCCCAATAGCAATGAAGGATTGGAATTTTTCTTCAGGGACACTAAAATTTACTGTATTTTGGAATATTGTGGTAGATGGTTGCATGGTTACAATTTTCTCTCTAATATTATGAATTTTGCAAGTAAAGAAGTCCATGAAGTCATTAGTGCTGTGCTGTTTTAAAGCATCTGGGCTTGAGGCTTTATTTCTTCTTAATTTAGTCACTGTATAAAATAAATACCTAGGGTTGTATTTGTTTTCTTCTAAGAGGGTAGAAAAGTAAGTAGATCTAGCTGATCTTAAGGCCTTTCTGAATGCAATAGAGCTGTCTTTCCATGAAATGCGAAAAACCTGAGATGTCATCGCTCTGCTGCAGAATTTGAACAGTATCAACATTGATCCCATATGACAATATTAGATCTAAAGTATGATTACGAGAATGAGTGGGTCCTGATACATGTTGTGTAACTCCAATAGAGTTTAAAATGTCTCTAAATGCCAATCCCAATGCGTCTTTTTCATTATCTACATGGATGTTAAAATCACCGACGATTATGACTTTATCTGCAGACATTACTAATCCTGAGAGAAAATCAGCAAATTCTTTGATAAAGTCTGTATGGTGCCCTGGTGGCCTGTATAGAATAGCCAGCACAAAAGTTAAACAGGAATTATTACTTGCACTAGATAATTTTACATTGAGGACCATCACTTCAAAAGAATTATATTTCAAATTAGACCTTTGAGCAGTACTGATAGTGTTACTATAAATTACAGCAACACCTCCTCCTTTACCTTTCAGACGAGGCTCATGTTTATAACAGTAATCTTGAGGGGTGGACTCATTTAAAGTAATATAATCGTCTGGTTTTAGCCAAGTTTCTGTCAAACACAGCACATCTAGTTTATGATCTGTAATCATATCATTTACAATAAGTACTTTTGAGGAAAGGGATCGTATATTCAGTACCCAAGCTTTATCATTTGTTCATTTGTGTTATATCCGTTCTTAGCTGTTTGTAAATCAATTAAATTTTTACTCTTAAACGATTTTGAGAGATTTTTGTATTTGCTAATTCGGGGAACAGACACAATCTCTATAGGATGATAACTAGGTGAAAGAGTCTCTATGTGTTGGGATTTATCTGACCTCTCTGACGTGAGACAGCTAGCAGACGGTCGGTTTAGCCAGTTTGTCTGCTTCCTGACCTGGACCCCAGTTAGTCAAGGTTTAGCTCTAAGACTATATGCCAAATTATTAGAGAGAAGAGCGGCACCATCCCAGGTGGGATGAATACCATCTCTTTTCAACAGGTCAGGTCTGCCCCAAAAACTTTTCCAATTGTCTATAAACCCTATGTTATTCCGCGGGCACCACTTAGACATCCAGCCATTGAGTGAGGATAATCTGCTAAGCATCTCATCAGTCCTGCGCATAGGAAGAGGGCCAGAGCAAATTACGGTGCCTGACATCATACTTGCGAGTTCACACACCTCTTTAATATTACTTTTAGTGATCTCCGACTGACGAAGTCGGACATCATTAGCGCCGACGTGAATGACAATCTTAGAATATTTACGATTAGCCTTAGCCAGCACTTTTAAATTTGCTTTGACCTCAGGCGCTCTGGCTCCCGGCAAACATGTGACTATGGTGGCTGGAGTCTCTATTTTCACATTCCGAGTAATAGAACCGCCAATCACTAGGGCACTTTCAACAGGTTTCTCAGTGGGTACCTCACTGAGTGGGGAGAACCTACTTGATGTTATGATCGGAATGGAACAATGTTATTTTGACCCGCGATTATGCCGTCTCACAGTCACCCAGTTGCCCTGCTGCACAGGCTCTACAACTGAAACCGAACAATGTACAGGGTTTGCTAAGCTAGTCGCATCCAAAGCAGTATCTAATGCCCTTGCATTCTTACTATCCTCGATTAAAGTTTGGATGCGTGTCTCTAATTCTGAGATCTTCTCTGTCAGCGTAACTATGTCCCTACATTTATCACATGTAAAGCCTTCACAGCTGACAGAGACAGACTATGCATGAAGCAGGCAGTGCAAGTGACAATTTTGAGAGAAGATGACATGACTCACCGCGTGTGTTGATCCAACTTGTTGACCAGTTGTTTGATGAAGTCGGGAAAAAAAGGCGCGAGAGAAAAATGCTGTATGTACGGACAGTAAGATCCGTGTTTAGCAACTTAGATTAAAGATAACGATTACAATATATTAAATAATCTAGTATTGTATTTAGCAAAATAAACGAACGTCGAGTTTAAGATCTAAATTTTTGTTTTAAACAAGTTTATATGACGGTACAAACGCAATCCACTCGAACAGACAGGAAACAGCAGTGCAGCAGTCAAAAACGGTCCGTCTGGAACAATCAGCCACACAGAAGGTTCCTCCTCGAAGGTAAATGCGAGCAAATTCACCCAGCCGCTGTCTGTGGAAATTAAGGACAGTGTCGGTGCTGTGGGTAACCGTTTGAAGGAACTAGATCAGAGAGTGCAATCTAGATCACAGATTGAGGAACTGAACCATAACATCGCAGTCCGGACTGCGGTCACGCAGGGAAGAATGGGCTCCATCTGTGGTCATGTCGGTGAACTTTTACGAACAGTAACCGGTCTGGCCGTGAGGACTGCAAAGGAACTGCATTGACCGGTCGTGAGTGAGTGCTGAGGACCAGAACTGATTGATTGATTATGATCCGGACAAATTACCGAATTTGACATATTTTTTTTTTTTCTGACTTTGTCCCTATCTCTCGGTTGGGAATCCAGCCTGTTTCAGCCAGTCTACTATCTCCTGTGCACTCTTATCTCCCTTCAAGGACAAAAACATGGAAACTGAGCTAGTCAACATCTGCAGCTTTGGCTACATCCACATATTCTCATCACAATCTCAGACTCTCAGATCTCACACCATACAAACCCGCCCCCCTTCCATCCGTGTGCCTGTCCTTATCTATCTCCTCCTCCCAATCCATTAAAAAAAAATCCATCATGCGAACCACATGTACCGTGTATGTCATGTCTGTGCTATGTAACGCTTGCTAAACTGCATTCTGTAATCTCTGGAGAAAAAAGTATGGCGGCGCCTGCACAGGCTGCGGCTCGGAGACTTGCTCCAAGTTTAATTTCGTTATACTGTACTTGTACATGTGAAATGACAATAAACTATCTATCTATCTATCTATCTATCTATCTATCAACAAGAGACAAAGACAAGGGAACA
Organism: Rhodeus uyekii; assembly: GCA_037043235.1. Classification (NCBI taxonomy): domain Eukaryota; kingdom Metazoa; phylum Chordata; class Actinopteri; order Cypriniformes; family Acheilognathidae; genus Rhodeus; species Rhodeus uyekii. The sequence continues at coordinate 948,637 of JAWRVZ010000191.1, read as the reverse complement.
CAGTAGGATATAAATACACATGGGGCAGATGGGAAATAGCTGACAAAACTTAGGCAAGCGATTAAACACGGACAGGTCCGTCATAGATATGGAAGATACATAGAAGGGACCCGGAAGTAAACAACGAGACAAGACCATGACAATCACATGTATGTTGTATGTTTTTTAAATAATTAATTTGCATTTTATTGCATGACATAAGTATTTGATCACCTACCAATCAATAAGAATTCCAGCTCACACAGACCTGTTAGATTTTCTTTAAGAAGCCCTCCTGTTCTCCACTCATTACCTGTATTAACTGCACCTGTTTGAAATCGTTACATGTGTAAAAGACACCTGTCCACACACTCAATCAAACAGACTCCAACCTCTCCACAATGGCCAAGACCAGAGAGTTGTGTATGGATATCAGATACAATTGTAGACCTTCACAAGGCTAGGATGGGCTACAGGACAATAGGCAAACAGCTTGGTGAGAAGGCAACAACTGTTGGTGCAGTTATTAGAAAATGGAAGAAGTTCAAGATGACTTTTAATCTCCCTCAGTCTGGGGCATCATGCAAGATTTCACCTCAATGACCATGAGGAAGGCAAGGAAACTACACTGGTCAATTACCTGAAGAGAGCTGGGACCACAGTCTCAAACAAAACCATTAGTAACACACAATGCAATCATGGATTAAAATCCTGCAACGAATGCAAGTTCCCCCTGCTCAAGCCAGCGCATGTCCAGGCCCCGACTGAAGTTTGCCAATGACCATATGTATGATCCAGAGGAGCAATGGGAGAAGGTCATGTTGTTTGATGAGACAAAATAGAACTTTTTTAGTATAAACTGCACTCACTGTGTTTGGAGGAAGAAGGATGAGTACAACCCCCAAGAACGCCATTCCAAAGCTGAAGCTTGGAGGTGGAAAGATCATTCTTTTGGGATGCTTTTCTGCAAAGGGGACAGGAGAATATTGAGGGGAGGATGGATGGAGCCGCGTATCGCAAGATCATGGCCAAGAACCTCCTTCCCTCAGTAAGAGCATTGAAGATGGGTCATGGTTGGGTTAGTAAGACAATGACCCGAAACACACAGTCAGGGCAACTAAGGAGTGGCTCCATAGGAAGCATCTCAAGAAACCTGAAGGGAGACAGTCTGTATGGAGGAGTGGGCCAAAATCTTTGCTGCAGTGTGTGCAAAGAACTAAGGGAAATTTATGCTTTCTTTCATTCCAAAGAAAGGTTTATATACCAAATATTAAGTTCCCTCTTTTTCTGACATATCAAATACTGACATATCAAGCAAATTATTTACTTAAAAATCATACAATGTGATTTTCTGGATTTTTCTTTTAGATTCCATCACATATAGCTGAAGCATACTAAAGCGATCAAACTTGGCAGTGTATCAAATACTTGTTCTCCCCGCTGTGTGTCTGTTGATGTCCATCACAATAAAGAGTAACCAGATATTAAACAGACAGTCTACTAATGCTCTAATGTAGTTGTAAAGTTACTTTTAGTCAACAGAATGTGTGGAAGAGACCGACAAAATAAAGTGTTACCAACAAGAATGCTTTTTACTAATAGCCTTGGTTGAACAAATTGTTCTTCATCTACATCCGTACACTCAAAGTTTCTGCTGCCTTCCCTGAACAGCTGAGATTTTTCATTGGCATTGTCATCTTTGGCTTTCTCACAGGGCGCATTAAGACACTGATCGCTGTAAAGCTGCTTTGTAATAATTTGCATTATGATAAGCATTATAGAAATAAAATAGGATTTAACAGAAAGGCTCTATTATAGGGAAAATTCACAAAGTATCATGAGGGTGGAGATTATAAATAGACTTAATGCGATGGAGCTTAACACATGTTGTTGAAACTCTCTTTTGAGTGAGACTTCTTTAGTCCGTTTTATATATTCTGGTGCAGTGGGAACATGTGATGAATGTAGCTGGATTACCATATTTTCTTCCTATCTTAGCCCTGTAGCAGATGAGCTACATGTGATTTGCTTTCCATGATTTTCTCATCATCAGTGTCTCAATACTTTTTGTCAGAGGAGCAGTACAGATGACATGGATTCTTTTACAAACCGTTCAACTTTGTCCAGTATATAGTGTCACTCTGTTATGTGGACATTAGCTTCACTCACTTACTTTTCTTCAAACCATGTAATAGTTTTAAATGTGAAATGGCCTCTTAGTTCTTATTTTTCAGAGAAAACAGACCCTGGGTCTGTATTTTTTTCTGAAAAACAGACCACTAAAGAATTTCATTTTTCACAGGTATTCTTTGCTCCCTTATCTTTCCGCCCTTATTTACAATCTAGTAACAATTGTTCCTTTTCATGGGAACTCGAGCTGCGTCAAAAGCGCTAGGGGAAATGCCTGACGATAGTCTTCTGAAGTACTATGAAACAAATGCGTGCTAATGCACGAGCGGGTCGGTGACATCATGAACCAGGTCACAAAAGGGGGCACCGGAACCCAGAACAGCTTGATTGTCTTCAGCGTGCTGTGTCGCTTGTGTTGTGTTGCTGTTGTGCACATATCTCCCTAGTCTAGTTTAAAAGAAAAGGGACTTCCTTCTTATATTTGGCGAACAAGCTGTGTGTTAAAAAAAAAAAAAAAATCTGCCCGCAATGAATGTCACAGATAGTGATACATACAATCTGCGCAGTCGATGCTCGAGTGCGCTGGCTGTGATTTTTGCTAAGCCACTCAGTAACGCGTTTTCCACAGGGATCTGGTCCTGCTGCAGCTGAGGCTCAGCAGCAGGCTGTACCTGGGGATCGCGTTGGATCCATCAGCGGGGGTTGAGATGGGCTCCGCCCTACCTCAGCTTTTCCTCGCGGATCCGGTCTCTGTCATGTTTCGAAAGCACGCTGTATGGAGCGTTTGCCTCCGATCAGGCAGAGGCAGATTGACGCTGTAACGCTCCAGCTCTGAGGACTTGGATGTGCTAGTGTCAAGGCTGGAGAGGAAGTTTCGCCATCTCTCTCTCTAGTCTATGAGGCTTGTTCGGGAGTGGAGCGCGCTCAGTCAGCTGGCTGTCAGCATCGCGAGCAGCGCTCATTACGTTCGCTCGGCTCCCGCCTCGCGCAGAACGCGTGCTCTGCCTCGCGGTCTTTTATGAGCTGCTCGCGTTTCTTCAGGGCGGTCCCGCTGTAGCTCAGCGGCGATCAGTACCTGGGGATCTGTGTCAGATCCATCCGCGGGGGTTGAGATGGGCTCCGCCCTACCTCAGCTTTTCCTAGCGGATCCGTTCTCTGTCATGTTTCGAAAGCACGCTGTATGGAGCATTTACTTCCAAACAGGCAGACTGACACTTCAATGGTCCAGCTCTGAGGGGTTGGACGTGCTAGTGTCAAGGCTGGAGAGGAAGTTTAGCCATCTCCCTCTCTAGTCTATGAGGAGAATGTGAGGTTGTGAATTGTGCTGTCCACCAGCCAATATTATTATGGCTGCTGAGACTAGGGAATTAATCCTATAAATGCTTGGATTAATTTTCCTCTACAATCCCATCCCAGTGTCAGCAAAATCCCTCGGCGCTGGCCACAAAAAAATAAATAAATAAATAAACATATAAGTCAAGTCACCTTTACTTAAATAGCGCTTTTTTTTCTTAACTGCAGCCTTAAAAGAGCAGGCAAATTAATACAATTGATGAATATTAAGTGCTAAGTTATGATTATTGATCGATTTGATTGATTGATAGTTTGATTATTATATTGATAATTAAAGTCTAATATTAAGTCTAATTTGGTCCGATTGGAGATGGGTTCATAATCTACACCGGGGAGGGTTTAGTAGAGTCAAGGTCTCCACAGACACTTCAGGGCAGTGCTGTGCTCGTGTCCAGGTGCAGGTCCTTCATCTGATCTGGATACAGCCCGGACCCGGCTGACCATGGTAACCTCGGAATAAACAGAGAAAAATATCAGCGTAGATGCCATTCTTCTTCTGATGTATCGAGTACATCAGATGTTATGAGACATTTTACATGATTTGGATTAAAAATGTATGAATAATGTGTTATGTGTATGCCAGGTTGAAGAGATGTGTTTTTAGTCTAGATTTAAACTGACAGAGTGTGTCTGCTTCCCGAACTGTATTAGGAAGACTGTTCCAGAGTTTAGGAGCTAAATAGGAAAAAGATCGACCGCCAGCAGTTGACTTTGATATTCTAGGTATTATAAGCTGGTCAGTATTTTGGGATCGCAATAGACGTGAAGGACTATAATGTATTAGGAGGACGCTCAAGTACTGTGGAGCTAAACCATTTAATGCTTTGTAAGTCATTAGTAAGATTTTAAAATGTATTCGGTGCTTATTAGGAAGCCAGTGCAGGTTTGACAGAACTGGGCTAATATGCTCATACTTCCTGGTTCTAGTAAGAACTCGAGCTGCTGCATTTTGGACCAGCTGGAATTTGTGTATTAAGCGTGCAGGGCAACCACCTAGTAAAGCATTACAATAATCTAGCCTTGAACTCATGAACGCATGAACTAACTTTTCCGCATTTGTCTTTGAGAGCATATGTCGCAATTTAGATATATTTTTAAGATGGAAGAATGCCGTTTTACAGATGCTAGAAACATGGCTTTCAAATGAAAGATTGGTATCAAAGAGCACACCCAGGTTTTTAACTGACGACGAAGACTTGACAGAAGAGCCATCAAGTGTTAGGCAGTAGTCTAGATTATTACGTGCAGAACTTTATGGTTTAATAATTAGAATCTCTGTTTTTTCAGAATTAAGCAGTAGAAAGTTATTAGTCATCCAATTTTTTATATCAGTTATGCATTCTGTTAATTTAGTGAATTGGTACGTTTCATCAGGATGAGAAGAAATATAGAGCTGAGTATCATCAGCGTAACAGTGAAAGCTAATGCCATGCTTCTTAATAATTGCACCCAAAGGAAGCATGTATAGGGTGAAAAGCAATGGTCCTAGTACTGAACCTTGAGGAACTCCATACTGAACCCGTGATCGATATGACTTCTCCTCATTTACTGCTACAAACTGATAACGGTCAGAAAAGTATGATTTGAACCAGGCTAATGCAACTCCACTAATGCCAACATAATTTTCAAGTCTATTCAGAAGGATTTTGTGGTCGATTGTATCAAATGCAGCACTAAGGTCCAGTAACACTAACAGAGAGATACAACCACGATCGGATGATAAGAGCAAATCATTTGTAACTCTAATGAGAGCAGTCTCAGTACTATGATATGGTCTAAATCCTGACTGGAAATCCTTGTAGATCCTGTTTCTTTTTAGAACGGAACATAGTTGTGAAGATATTGCCTTTTCTAGAATTTTTGACAAAAAAGGTAGATTTGATATCGGCCTGTAATTAACTAATTCTGTAGGATCAAGTTGTGTTTTTTTAATAAGCGGTTTAATTAAGGCTAGTTTAAAGGTTTTTGGTACGTATCCTAATGACAAAGATGAATTAACAATATTAAGAAGAGGATCTATGATCTCTGGAAGCTTTTCTTTCAGTAGCTTAGTTGGTATTGGGTCTAGCATACATGTTGTTGATTTTGATGATTTAACGAGTTTAGATAATTCTTCCTCCCCAATAGCAATGAAGGAGTGGAATTTTTCTTCAGTGACACTAAAATTTACTGTATTTTGTGATATTGTAGTAGACGGTTGCATGGTTATAATTCTCTCTCTAATATTTTGAATTTTGCAATTAAAGAAGTCCATGAAGTCATTACTGCTGTGCTGTTTTAAAACATCTGGGGTTGAGGCTTTATTTCTTGTTAGTTTAGTCACTGTATCAAATAAATACCTAGGGTTGTATTTGTTTTCTTCTAAGAGGGTAGAAAAGTAAGCAGATCTAGCTGATTTTAAGGCCTTTCTGAATGCAATAGAGCTGTCTTTCCAAGAAATGCGAAAAACCTCAAGCTTAGTTTCTTTCCAGCTCCGCTCCATTTTTCTGGCTGCTCTCTTGAGGGCCCTTGTGTGTTCGTTGTACCACGGTGTTGGACTATTTTCTTTAATTTTCTTTAAGCGCAACGGAGCAACAGTGTCTAAAGTGCTGGGAAAGAGAGAGTTAATAGTTTCAAGTTCTTCTAGGCTATCTGGGATGTTAAGTAGATGAAACTGATCAGGAAGATTATTTATAAAGCTATCTTTTGTGTTAGGAGTGATAGTTCTACTATATTTATAACAGGGAGTTAGTTTTTCGACTTTGGCTAATTGTAATTTACACGCAACTAAGTAATGATCTGAGATGTCATCGCTCTGCTGCAGAATTTGAACAGTATCAACATTGATCCCATGCGACAATATTAGATCTAAAGTATGATTACGAGAATGAGTGGGTCCTGATACATGTTGTGTAACTCCAATAGAGTTTAAGATGTCTCTAAATGCCAATCCCAATGCGTCTTTTTCATTATCTACATGGATATTAAAATCACCGACAATTATGACTTTATCTGCAGACATTACTAATTCTGAGAGAAAATCAGCAAATTCTTTGATAAAGTCTGTATGGTGCCCTGGTGGCCTGTATAGAATAGCCAGCACAAAAGTTAAACAGGAATTATTACTTGCACTAGATAATTTTACATTAAGGACCATCAAAACCATCAAAAGAATTATATTTCAAATTAGATCTTTGGGCAGTACTGATGGTGTTACTATAAATTACAGCAACACCTCCTCCTTTACCTTTCAGACGAGGCTCATGTTTATAACAGTAATCTTGAGGGGTGGACTCATTTAAAGTAATGTAATCGTCTGGTTTTAGTCAGGTTTCTGTCAAACACAGCACATCTAGTTTATGATCTGTAATTATATCATTTACAATAAGTGCTTTTGAGGAAAGGGATCGTATATTCAGTACCCAAGCTTTATCATTTGTTCATTTGTGTTATATCCGTTCTTAGTTGTTTGTAAATCAATTAAATTTTTACCCTTAAACGGTTTTGAGAATTTTTTGTATTTGCCAATTCGGGGAACAGACACAGTCTTTATAGGATGATATCTAGGTGAAAGAGTCTCTATGTGTTGTAATTTATCTGACCTCTGTGACGTGAGACAGCTAGCAGACCGTCTGTTTAGCCAGTTTGTCTGCTTCCTGACCTGGACCCCAGTTAGTCAAGGTTTAGCTCTAAGACTATGTGCCAAATTACTAGAGAGAAGAGCGGCACCATCCCAGGTGGGATGAATGCCATCTCTTTTCAACAGGTCAGGTCTGCCCCAAAAACTTTTCCAATTGTCTATGAACCCTATGTTATTCTGCGGGCACCACTTAGACATCCAGCCATTGAGTGAGGATAATCTGCTAAGCATATCATCACTCCTGCGCATAGGAAGAGGGCCAGAGCAAATTACAGTGCCTGACATCGTACTTGTGAGTTCACACACCTCTTTAATATTTTTTTTAGTGATCTCCGACTGGCGAAGTCGGACATCATTAGCGCCGACGTGAATAACAATCTTAGAATATTTACGATTAGCCTTAGCCAGCACTTTTAAATTTGCTTTGACGTCAGGCGCTCTGGCTCCCGGCAAACATGTGACTATGGTGGCTGGAGTCTCTATTTTCACATTCCGAGTAATAGAATCGCCAATCACAAGGGCACTTTCAACAGGTTTCTCAGTGGGTGCGTCACTGAGTGGGGAGAACCTGTTTGATGTTCTGATCGGAATGGAACAGTGGTTTTTTGACCCACGATTATGCTGCCTCACAGTCACCCAGTTGCCCTGCTGCACGGGCTCTACAGCCGGAACCGAACAATGTACAGGGTTTGCTAAGCTAGTCGCATCCAAAGCAGTATCTAAAGCCTTTGCATTCTTACTATCCTCGATTAAAGTTTGGATGCGTGTCTCTAATTCTGAAATCTTCTCTGTCAGCCTAAATATGTCCCTACATTTATGACATGTGAAGCCTTCACAGCTGACAGAGACAGAAATAGTATGCATGAAGCAGGAAGTGCATGCAAGGATTATAGGAGATGACATGACTCACCGTGTGCGGTGATCCAATTCACAAGTTGTTTGATGTTTGATGAACTCGGGGAAAAAAGGCACGAGCAAGAAAACGCTGTATGCACAATGCTAACGCGTTAGCGCGATAGCACAATGCTAACGCGTTTAGCGACTAAGATTAAAGATAACGATTACAGTTTATTAAATAATCTAGATTTGTATTGTATTTCGGCAATAAGATATATTATATATTAATTATATATCATATATATATATATATCATATACCATAAGTCTCCTCGGCGCCCCTCTGTCACCTCCGGGGCTTTTTCGGCGGCTAGGTCTGAGGATCTGTTGTGGAGAAGTTTTTGGAGGCTGTCGCAGCAGGCATTGTCCAGGAAGCTACCGCCCTCATTTTAAGGCTGTGTGCCAGTCACAGCCTCAGAGCTCCTCTCTTAGGGCCGTACAAGAGTGTTGTTGCTCATCTCCCCCCAGGACGCATCTGAGGAACGTTCTCTTTGCTAAAAGGGGCTTAGAGCTTGAGGTGCTGGTGCTAAGAGAGAGACCAGACCTCGCAGAGGCGGTCTTTCCCAGTTCCCATCCAGAACGGCGCGGTTCTGGTGGAGTCGCCCCCTCCGAGGAGGGTTCAAGAGCCTTCAACCCAGGCGTTCCCCTAGAATCCGGGCCCTGTGGTGGACGCTCTTCAAGGACCAGAGACCAGCCTTGGGGGTGCTGGTTCCCTTCATGAGTTCTCGCCGCGTAACACCGCCAGATATCTCTCATGGGGTCCTGCGCATAGTATCATCAAAGAAAAACAAGGATACGCTCAGGGGCCTACTCACTGTGGTAGACCCCTAGCAGGCTCTGGTAATGGAACAGGAAGCACACTCCAAAAAAAATGAAGTATGGGGCATGGTAATGTTCCCCTCTCGGTTGGAGGTTCCAGCTGTACAGCCGTCTCTTCTTTGTTCCATACGTATGAGAGCTGGTGCGGCCCTGGGAGTTTAGCGTCTTCTCCGGAAGATGTGCTCTCCCACAGCTCTCCATCCACGAAGCTCTGCAGGTTTGCCTCTGGGGGGGAGGCGTACCTGTCTGGAGTTTCCTCTCGTCCTAGCTCTGTCGCCCTCACTTTTGCTTGGACGCAGCGCGTTCTAAGAATTTCCGGGTAGACGGAACTAGGGGTTCGACGTTGAGATGTTGTTCTTGCTCTCCTAAGGTCGGGTTGAGGCTGAGCATGAAGGTGTGGCTCCTCCGGGCAGTTTAGTGCTAGCACGGTTCCCCCATGGCGCACTTGCTGTTCTTCAGCCGTCAGAGCTTATAATAGGCCAAGCACCCACTGCTAGCACACACAGAGGGCTTCTCTCCCTAGACAGCGGCTCTGGGTGTTGGAAGTCATCAGGAGTGCTGCATCTGAGACTAGAGCAGTGGCTGCTAGAACCATAGGGGTTTACTCCGAGGAGTACCCCACATCCACACTATTAAGGTCACGGGGCATGCCTACGCACCTTCTATAGTGTGGGGACTCTGGTTCTAGGACCTGTATTGGAGCTCCGTGTCATGACGGATGCATCCTCTATGGGCGGGAGTGGTCCTGATGGGTCACTCCACTCAAGCAGAGCGTCCTTACCCGCTATCCTTCCCTAAAAACCGAGGTTTGGGCCGTCGCTCTCAAGCTGGCGATTCCCCTCGGTCTCCACCGCCGGCGGACCGTTTAGGGGGGTCACCCCTCCCAGATTGTCGCTATTCGCTACGATTCCTTAACACCGGATGGTCGGGACGACACTCTCAAGCTCAGCCCCTGGGTGTGGGGCTGGATCTGAGGACCGCCCCCTCTGCTAGTTGGCTATGAGCGGAGGTCCTGACACTGAGGTGTCTGACCTTACTTTGGCGATTCCCCTCGATCTCCGCCACCGGCGGACCATTTAGGGGGTTGCCTCTCCCAGGCTGTCGCCACTCGCTACCATCCCTTAACACCGGATGGTAGGGCTGACATTCCTAAGCCTCCGCCACGGGGCTGGATCTGAGGACCGCCCTTTCTGCTTCTCTAGTATCAGGAGGTTATCTATGGAAGCCCATTTCCGCCACATAAGAAAAAAAAAAAATTGAAAGATGACTTACTAAGTCATAATTATGACTTAGTAAGTCATTATTTCGACTTAGTAAGTCATTATTTCGACATAGTAAGTCATAATTATGACTTACTTAAGTCGAAATAATGACTTACTAAGTCATAATTATGACTTACTTAAGTCGAAATTATGACTTACTAAGTCATAATTATGACTTACTAAGTCGAAATAATGACTTAAGTCGAAATAATGACTTACTAAGTTATAATTATGACTTACTAAGTCGAAATAATGACTTACTGTCTTGCGAGCACATTGATCCAAACGACACGGGATGAACTGTGAACATAATAAGGAATACTTTAATCGGGGTTTTACAAATAATGAAATTCTTGCTTTATTAGTGGAACAATATAGCGCTGAGCAAACGCACTTTTGAAACGATTTTGATCAAGAACAAGCTTTGGCGCAGAAAGAACAAAACATGCGTTGCTGCGGTGGCAGCTTTCATTGTACAACAACTTTAAACCTCTGGCCGATGTCATGGTTATAGATGGATCCACAAAGTTAAGATACACATGCCTCCTCAGTCACAAATCAACCCCTTCACCATCTACAAGCCGCAACAGAACTCGCACTTTTTCCTTACAATACCATATTTGGTGCACCCATCTATAATCATGACAGTGGCCAGAGGTTTGAAGTTGTTGTTATATCTTTATGATTAGTAAAACAACGATTAAAGTATTCCTTAATGTGTTCACAGTTTATCCTGTGTCGTGTCGGATCAAATGTGCTCGCAAGATAAAGTCATAATTTCGACTTAGTAAGTCATAATTTCGACTTAGTAAGTCATAATTTCGACTTAAGTCATAATTTCTACTTAGTAAGTCATTATTTCGACTTAGTAAGTCATAATTTCGACTTAAGTAAGTCATAATTATGACTCAGTAAGTAATTATTTCGACTAGTTTTCATGCGCAATATTTTTTTTCTTATGTGGCGGAAATGGGCTTTCATAGTTTATCTCCCTTTGGCGAGTCTCGGATGGTGTATCTACGCTTACCTGAGGTCTCCCTTTGGTAAAAAAAAAAAAAAAAGAGCTGACAACTTGGCCATCTGCTTGTTGTCCTTAATCCGGCAACATTGCAGAGGTCACCTGTCAGTTGGGAGTAGGCGTCCTGTCGAGGCAGGCACCTAGGGTAATGGGGCTCCCTCAGTTCTCTGAGGGTTTCTCTTCCTCTTCCAGACCTGCTCCGGCTGGTTTCGAGGTTCAGACGTCGCCGAGGCTACGTCTCTATTGTTCCCCTTTCGCCTTGCTCCCGGGAGTTCTGGAGCAGATACGTTCGGTCCCTGAGGGGGCCTGGCGCATAGTGCTGGTCTCTCAAACGAGGTTGCCAAGACTGCTCTCCCCTCCAGTGGCTCCACCACAAGGAAACCGTTTGTCCCTTCGGCTGTTTCCTGTGGGACAGCGTTGCTCAGGGCTTCTTCGCCCGAGAGGTTTATGTGGCTGCACTGCTTACCTCATACCTCCGGGGGACTCGCCCTCGGTCCCGGTTTCCTCTTTGGCTAGAGGTTCTGTCCTCTCCCCCCTTGGTGATCATGGCCAGGAATTAAGAACAAGGTCATCCCAGTGTGAGAACTGGGTTCTATGGCCACCAGGATCCTCCTGTGGCATGGGTCCGACCAGCTGTTCTTCCGGGATCCTTGAGTGGGTCCCGGACTTTATCTGGGCAGGGGGATAGCTGAGGCAATCTTTCTCGCCTGGAGTCGGCTGGACTGTCTCTTCTGAGCGTCCAGACCCACTCCACTCGGGGCGTGGCTGCTTCCAAGGCTTCCTTCTGAGTTTCCTTGGCTGATGTCTGTGATGTCATAAAGGTAAATGTAATGTAAATAAAGCCAAATTATAATCATTCACGTCTATTGCGATCTCAAAATTCTGGCCAATTGATAATACCTAGAATATCAAAGTCCTGCAATGACCTGCACCTTGACATGGCCACAGCACAGCCCTGAAGTGTCTGCAGAGACCGTGACTTAACTAGACCCTCCCCTCTGAACACCTCATGAACCCAATCTCCAACCAAACAGAACTGGATAGAACATTTTGACCTGAAATGTTGTTAATATAATAATAATGCACTGTTTGTCTGTTGGCCAGAGGAGAACTGGTCCCCTGACTGAGCCTGGTTTCTTCCAAAGTTTTTTTTCTTTCTCCATTCTATTCCTTCATTCGTTTTGTCACCTGCTGGAGTTTTGGTTCCTTGCCACTGTTGACTCTGGCATGCTTAGTTGGGGACACTTAACACTAAATATTAATCAATATTATGATTTTATCTGTTCTTGTAGAGCTGCTCTACTGCCAAAACAAACTATGTTTATATTGTTTTCCTGTTTTCCTTTTGAAACTATCTCTATTGTAAAATGCACTATATAAATAAAGGATACTTAACTTGACTATTGAGGAGAGTCAGAATATTTTGAGCCGGTATAGTGCTAACTGTTCTATTGAAATATAATTTTCTAGAACATAAATTTTGTTTATACTTTAAGTGTTTAGGTCTCTGTGGAAACCTGTGCTCCTTGTTTCTCTTCATCGCACATCATTCTCCTTGTGTAATAGTTGTTTGGTTTTCCGTCAAGACAGAGTGGTGTACATAGTTTCTAACCAATACTACTCTCGGCCAGAGGATGGTGAGGACTGAAGTCTTTCCAGAGTCTGGATTCATTTCTTCTCAGCTATACATGTTTCTTGATGCCAGTTTAGTCATGTTGTGGTTATAATTCTTAAAAGGGTTTTCAGTACTTATTACAATACCACAATGGTATTAGACAATGCACCATCTCATGTTTCAGCGTAATTCTGGTTTTATGTAAATTACACTAATACTAGTGAGCTTTAATTAATACCCTTGCCAGACCAACATTAAAAAAAGAATTAGAAAAGAAGTAGATTAAATAAATAGAGTATAAAGTTAAATATATAAGAATAAATAAGAGCATATAAAAAAGGAATATATTTGAGATTTAAATGTTTTACACTTTATGTTTGCAGTGCTGAAGTTTTAATCTTGTGTTTTTTTATTTGATCACCACACAACACTACTATGTGTAGCAGGGAAATAATTGAAAACATTCTAAATATAGTTGACTATGACCCCTGATAAACAGGGAAATATGGATACTTCGTAATTAAATCACTTGTAAAAGACACACAGGAGTATGGTTTTGAGAGCCTGAGATGTGGGTACCAGAATACAGTATACATTCTTGTATTTCAATAATTTTCAAGCATTAATCTTAAAATATTAAAAGACTGTAAGACCACAACTGATCTACAAGCACTGGACACTGGAAAGCTTAAAAAAGAAAGAGGCTTTACATAGGCAGCTAAAATAGTTTAATGATCAAAAGGCCCCTACAACACCAGAATACACATTTCACATGCAGTGATGCACAAACGGTGGTCTGACATGACTAATAAACAAAGTAAGTTTTTTAGACAGCATGTAAAACTAAAATAATTACTTAATACAATTCTCAATCAAAAGATTTAACACAAATACAAGCCAAGCATACTTCAAATACTTAAAAGCATTTCTAATTATATCTTGTGATACAAAGTTTATATAGGCTCAATGCACATTTATGTCAGTATAAGTCAAATATATCTGCAAATTTAAGTATATTTCTGAGAAGTATATAAAAACTAGACTGAAAGTATATTTTCTTATTTTTTTATTTTTATTTTTTAAATTATTCATATTGCATAATAGAATAAACTTATTTTTCTCAAGGACTATTGCATGGTATTGAAAATAATTGCCTTATTTTTATGTTATTATTACGCAGCTGTAGATAATTCTGTTCACTACAGCTTAATGACATGCAGCCACAAAGTAATGAGGACAGCACATTGTAGCTTTGGCCAAATCCCTTTATGAACATCATAACTTGCTTACCATAATACAATTGCACAGTCAAATTAAAATCTTGAGTATTTTTAAACAGCAGCATCTCACTCTAATGGTACTAACAAAAATATATTTACTATTTGCTGGTTCATATTTTAATTGCAATGTGGTAATTCAAATGGTTGAGTAATTCAGTGAATTAAACACTCAACCAATGATATTTTCTCATCTCATCTTATCTGAGATAATTAAAAAACAATTGTCTTAATTGTAGATAAACACAAACTACATACAGTATACAATTTGTCATATAAAGGAATGAAAAATCATAAACAGACATAATTAGAATTTTATATTAAAGAAGCATGCAGCAATCACACTCTTCAACAACTAAACTCTTAAAGCAAGCTTTACTTTCCTCCTCTTGACTTCTTTGGGACACTTTGCTGTGCTAATCCTTAGATATAATAAAAAATATATATATATACAAATTAAACATTTCTTGTTACATTTATATAATAGAAATTTGTCTCTGAAATTCAAAAACTTTTGTCTATTTTCCTGCTGTGGTTGTGTGGAGGGAGTCAACTGCAGATGTCTGTCTCTATTACCCAGTAAAGAGGGCAAAGGTGAAAGAGAGAGAAGAGATACACAAGACAGGCATACAAGAATCGTAATTACCTGTGGCAATACAATCCCACCTTTATGCTCAGTAGCCACCTTTACACTCCGTTATAATAAGGGAAAAGCCTTTTGGCAGGAAAATGCAAACAATATCTCTCAAATTGATATGGCCACATGGCCTGAGCAACAATTTGTGTCAGCAAGTGTGAGGATGCTGTGTGTTATGACAGCTCATTTGAATACTGAGAGTCTGTGCATTTGTGTGGCACTACACCACCAGCCCCTGAGTATAAGCCTGTGTCTGGGGACTAATTAATCAGGTCTCATGTCCTCTATGTGCTTCAAACTCAAAGGAAAGTTACAGATGCAAAGGTTCAGCTGTGAGCCTAAATGTGGCATTTGAAGATATAAATGACTGCAGCGGTGCACAGTGAGCTCTCATCAACAGCTTTAGCATGCATGAGAACAAAGTAAATTATAGAAGATAAAGCATTTATCATTACTGTCTCCACCCCTGCTCAAAGTGGAAAAAATAGCAGTACATCCCTGCTATATTTAGAAAAATGGCATATTCAAATGCTATTAAAATGGTTTAAAGTTTCATTGCAATGAAACATGCCAGGTTTGTTGACACAATTTTTGGCCAGTATTTAATATAAAATATTTATTATATTTTTAATATGAACACATGCAAAAAACAACAAAATATTGATAACTGTGTGCAATGTGTATCATCTGCATGTAATGGGGCCTGAGTCGGAGGGACAACACTTCTAAATATAGCTGACACCACCCTGATATCAGGGAAATACTGATACTATATTATTCCCATTTATATTCTATTCACATTCTATATATTCTTGAAAGTATGGTAGATATTGTGTAATACTAAAATGCATATAATTTCTATCACTCTATTGAACCAAAGTCTGTCCAATTCAGGTGGCATCATAAAATATATGGGAACAGAAACAATGGTAAAGTTCCCACTATACAATTCCAATCAAGTGATTGGCTCTCTGATTCACTGGTTTGAATCATATCTCACAGATAGATCCTTCAGGGTTGCATGGTGCAGGGAGGTGTCCTAAGAATGTCCTAAGAACTGATCACCGGTATTCCACAGGGCTCAGTTCAGACCACTTCTTTTCTCCATGTTCACCACATCACTGGGTCCCATCATACAGGCACATTATTTCAACCAGATGATTCCACAGTAGCTGCGTGAATCACAAACTGTCTAGCAGACATCTCAGCATTGATGGAAGAGCATCATCTGCAGCTCACCTTGGCAAAGACATTGGCATCTTTCCTGCCAATCATACCACTCTTTAAATTCTAATTCACATTTAAATTTTAAAAGCACTGACACTTGCTTACAGATCTAACACAGGCTCAGCACCCTCATACTTCCACTACTACAAATCTACACACCTACCAGAAACCTTTGATCAATCAATGAGCAACAACTCATGGTACCATCACAGAGAGGCAAAACAAAATCACTCTCAAGAACATTTTCCTTCACTGTTCCTTGCTGGTGGAATTTTCTCCCTGCCCTTATCTGGAATGCAAAATCCTTGTCAAAATTCAAAGACAGTTGAAATCTCGTCTCTTCTGTGACCACCTAATATGACACAACACCTCCACCACATTTAATAATAAAAAAAAAAAACAATGTCCTTGCTTTCACCTTCCCTCTATTCTCCAGGCTTGTACTACTTGTACACGTAATGTTGTACTGTAAGCACTCTTGTGTACTTTTGCATCTGCAGGATGAATCACTTTTTATATTCCTCAAATTATAAGTCACTTTGGATAAAAGCATCAGCTAAATGAATCAATGTAAATGTAATGTCAGAAAAAGGTGGACGCCTCCCTGTGTTTCTTTAAAATTCCTGACACCCAGATAGACTCTCTATCTTGACTCTGTCTCTCTACTCTTGCACTCTCACAGCCTTTGGGCCCTGCAGGCCACTTCCTCTCCATGCCAACCTTACCTTTAGGCTTACCTTTAGAGCCAACCTTAGACAAATCCAAAAAAGGACTTCTCAAGGAACTTTGCCAGCATCCAAACAAATAACTCTCCAAACACATACATCGGTGACTCAGCAACAAAATAAACACAATGCAAGTATTGGTTACTGATCTCTAAATTTGTTTAAAGCTTAAATGGCCCTATTACGGTTATTTCCAACCTGGAAATAAAATCCTCTCAAAGGGTTAACTGTAAAAATGCCTTTCTGTTACTCTCACTCTCTTTTTCTCTTACATTTTCTTTCTCTCTCTCTCTCTCTCTCTCTCTCTCTCTCTCTCTCTCTGTTAAATCCGTGTATGTTTTCTGCTAGTCATTTGTTTTTGTAGTTTTGTGCATTCATAAGTTCACACTTACAAAGCAGTAAGCAGTAAATGGTATGCGTATTTGGCATGCTGTTCCGAGGACATGGCTCCGAGCTTGGTATTTAGCCCGAACCTGCAGCACTCCCCAAAAAAATTGCAACCAAGTCGGACAGCCGCTGGGAAGATGTTGATGACTCCCAAAAATTATGAGGTGAAAGCTGAGGGGGGTTAGTCGTGAGTTCAGGGGGACTTCTTGTCTCATCAGTAAGGAAGTTTGGTGTTGAAAGATGAGTATCACTGATGATTGACTGTAGAAGGCTTGAGGCACAGAGGAGATGTTATTGTTATATCATTGGAGATGTGCTTGTTGTTTAACTTATTGCAAGAAGGCGAGTTGAATGAAAACCTGGTTCCTGGGAGTATATTGGGTTACCTCTGTGAAAGCATGGAAGGTGCTTATCTGGGATACCAGCTCTCATGATGGCATTAGGTCTCTCCCGAGCCTATCCGGCAAAACCCCATGACATCAAAACCCCTCTCCTCCGGGCTGCAGCAGGAGCAAGGAGGAATGTCGCCACCGCGGCGGTGGGAACCCCCCTGCCCCCTGCAAGGCCAGGAGGTACGTCACTACCGTGGTAGTGGAAACCTCTCTGGGCCACTGCAGGACCAAAGAGATACATCACCTCCACGGTGGTGGAAACCATATCTGAAGAGACTAGACTCCCCTGGGAGCATAAAGGCACATCACTACCGTGGCAATGGAGACCCCCCTGTCCCTGCAGAAACCCCTCTGGGCGACCGCGGGAGCAGGGATGCACGTCACTACCATGGCAGCGGAGCCCCTCTCGCCCAACTGCAGGGGCAGGGTGGCCCGCCGTAGCAATGGAGACCTTTCCAGAGACACTGAGATGCCGCAAGAGCAAGGAGGCAAGTCGTGCTGTGATGGTGGAGGTTAACTCGAACACTGGCTCTCAAGTAATTTCCATTGGATTGAGAGCCTGCGGGAGTGTGAATGTACATCATTGCTGCAGCAGCGGGGATTCAAGAGAACTGGCTCCTGTGGGAGTGTCACTGCTGCGGCACTGTGAGCGGTGATTTTAGCTTGTGAGTTTCTGAAATGGGGGTAGGCTAAGAGGGTTTGATATCTTTGGATTGGTGAAGGAAGATTAAAGATTTAGATGAAGTGGCCTTTTTTAGATTGATCAGTCTTGCATCATTTAATGAAGTAAGAAATGGTTTCATCGTCCAGTACTGACAAGTCGGAAATTTAAGGATGCAATTTTGGGTTAAAGCTGGATGTGGTAGTGAGTTCTGAGCATCTGAGGAATCCTAAAAAAGCCAATATTGACATAGCGTCAAGGTTGCGGGCAGTATTGATGGAGTGGAAACCTTGGCGGAGGATGGAGATGCATTTGGAGAGTATTTCCAGAGTTAAATAATTGTATGGTGTCTGGGAATTTATGTCTATTTTTAGGGAGGATGAGCAAAAATTAATTTATGGAAAAAATGCAATCCGCTTAGATAACCTTTAATTGAGCTGGCTTGGAGGTTCTTGGTGCTGTTGAGATGGATTATGAAACAAGGAAAAATCAGGAAAAATCAGATTTGTAGAATGGAAAGTCTTAAAGTTCTTAAAGAGTGCAAATGTTATTATTAAACTGAATCAGCCAAATGAATGAATATGAAATGAAAAGGTAAACTGTGTATGTGCATTTGAAAGGATGTTTTATGTCCATGCAATACATTTGCAGCCCTGAATCTACAGTACATGGTTCTCTAGCATATTTAATTTAATTGCTCAGTAATTGTTAATGGTATGACCACTTTAAGGCGTGAGGAAATTATTTTGGCCTATTCCTCCTATTCCTGACTTCCTTCAGCTCAGTTTTAATTACATTTTCAAAATGTCCATCCTTTGTGATCTTTTTTATTTATTTTTACTTTAATTGTTAAGAAACTTTATTGTTGGTGTCACTCAGCTCTGCTAAGTCTCATGGATCTCTTGGCCCCCAGCATCCTTGAAGGAGTTTAGAGACACTGCACAGATTTGTTGCCTTTCAGATACTCTTTCCATATTTCAGCCCCATTGTCAGGGAACTCTTGCTCTACTTTTGATAAACCACAGACAGCTGATGCCAGGGAGACCATATTGCGATTATTGATTGTTTCAGCGAAGGCACACACAACCTTTCATGCATATGCACCATGCTGTCATGAGTTGGATTACTTGACAGTGATGAAATGGACTTGGGTTTTAGGTGGCAGGTGACTGAATTCTGAGAGAGTAAAATAGATAACTATTTGAAAAATATTGAGCTCAGAATGACGATCCCCCACTTGGTCTTAAACATCAGCATCTCACAGGGTACGGTCTCCAAGTAAGCCTAGAAGGGTGGATTTTGCATATACCTATAATTTGGTATAAGATCAGAAAGGATTTTTTTTTATAAATTGTTTTAAATTTTTAAAAAGTATTTTCAAAAGCCACAATGTTTAAAATTGTTGGCTTATCAATCAATATATTTTGTGTATTTTCCATACTGAACCCATGATCGATATGACATCTCCTCATTTACTGCTATAAAACCGATAATGGTCAGATAAGTATGATTTGAATCAGACTAATGCAACTCCACTAATGCCAACATAGTTTTCAAGTCTATTTAGAAGGATTTTGTGGTCGATTGTATCAAATGCAGCACTAAGGTCCAGTAACACTAACAGAGAGATACAACCACGATCGGGTGATAAGAGCAAATCATTTTTAAATCTAATTAGAGCAGTCTCAGTACTATGATATGGTCTAAATCCTGACTGGAAATCCTTGTAGATGCTGTTTCTTTCTAGAAAGGAACATAGTTGTGAAGATATTGCCTTTTCTAGAATTTTTGACAAAAAAGGTAGATTTGATATTGGCCTCTAATTAACTAATTCTGTAGGATCAAGTTGTGTTTTTTTAATAAGCGGTTTAATTACAGCTAGTTTAAAGATTTTTGGTACATATCCTAGTGACAAAGATTAATTAACAATATTAAGAGGATCTATGATTTCTGGAAGCATCTATTTCAGTAGCTTAGTTGGTATTTGGTCTAGCATACATGTTGTTGATTTTGATGATTTAACGAGTTTAGACAATTCTTCCTCCCCAATAGCAATGAAGGAGTGGAATTTTTCTTCAGGGACACTAAAATTTACTGTATTTTGTGACAATGTAGTAGACGGTTGCATGGTTATAATTTTGTCTCTAATATTATGAATTTTGCAAGTAAAGAAGTCCATGAAGTCATTAGCGCTGTGCTGTTTTAAAGCATCTGGGGTTGAGGCTTTATTTCTTGTTAGTTTAGTCACTGTATCAAATAAATACCCAGGGTTGTATTTGTTTTCTTCTAAGAGGGTAGAAAAGTAAGCAGATCTAGCTGATTTTAAGGCCTTTCTGAAAGCAATAGAGCTATCTTTCCATGAAATGCGAAAAACCTCAAGCTTAGTTAATTTTTCTGGCTGCTCTCTTGAGGGACCGGGTGTGCTCGTTGTACCACGGTGTTGGACTATTTTCTTTAATCTCCTCTAAGCGCAATGGAGCAACAGTGTCAAAAGTGCTGGAAAAAAGAGAGTTAATAGTTTCTGTTGCAAAATCACCTTTTTGCCTCTAAATGCCAATCCCAATGCGTCTTTTTCATTATCTACATGGATATTAAAATCACCGACAATTATGACTTTATCTGCAGACATTACTAAGTCTGAGAGAAAATCAGCAAATTATTTGATAAAGTCTGTATGGTGCCCTGGTGGCCTGTTTAGAATAGCCAGCACAATATGTTAAACAGGAATTATTACTTGCACTAGATAATTTTACATTAAGGACAATGACTTCAAAATAATTATATTTCAAATTAGACCTTTGAGCAGTACTGATGGTGTTACTATAAATTACAACAACACCTCCTCCTTTACCTTTCAGACGAGGCTCATGTTTATAACAGTAATCTTGAGGGGTGGACTCATTTAAAGTAATGTAATCGTCTGGTTTTAGCCAGGTTTCTGTCAAAAACAGTACATCTAGTTTATGATCTGTAATCATATCATTTACAATAAGTGCTTTTGAGGAAAGGGATCATATATTCAGTAACCCAAGCTTTATCATTTGTTCATTTGTGTTATATCCGTTTTTAGTTGTTTGTAAATCAATTAAATCTTTACCCTTAAACGGTTTTGAGAGTTTTTTTGTATTTGCTAATTCGGGGAACAGACACAGTCTCTATAGGATGATATCTAGGTGAAAGAGTCTCTATGTGTTGGAATTTATCTGACCTCTGTAATGTGAGACAGCTAGCAGACGGTCAGTTTAGCCAGTTTGTCTGCTTCCTGACCTGGGCCCCAGTTAGTCAAGGTTTAGCTCTAAGACTATGTGCCAAATTACTAGAGAGAAGAGCGGCACCATCCCAGGTGGGATGAAAACCATCTCTTTTCAACAGGTCAGGTCTGCCCCAAAAACTTTTGCAATTGTCTATGAACTCTATGTTATTCTGCGGGCACCACTTAGACATCCAGCCATTGAGTGAGGATTATCTGCTAAGCATCTCATCACTCCTGCGCATAGGAAGAGGGCCAGAGCAAATTACTATATTTCAGCATGATTGTAATTACTTTTTCCTGAGAAACAAGATATTTGTTTAGTCTTTTAAGTTAAAAATAGAAATGAATGGTCTTTATGGCTAGGTCTGATTTGACGCCTCCAAAATGTTAATTATTCAGTGTGTATTGTTTACCATTGTAACGGACTCAGCCACGCCCCCGGCACCACGCTCCCCCGACACTCCTCATCACCTGAATACTAGCACCTGTTCCCAATCACCCCTGCACCATAATACATGCACGCACCACTCAGTCAGCGTCTGGTCTCATCTGAGATACAAGGACTCTAACCGCGCTCAATGAGCTTCTTGAAAAGACTTCCAATCCGAGATACTAACGACCATCAGTTCCTCCACTCTGCATATCACTTCCTGGAAATCATCCCGAGTCTGCCTTCAACCAACCAGCACTCAGTTAAGAGCACTCTGAAAACTGTCACTGCCTGTCACCCGTTTTCTGCCTTGTGTCCTGCTGATTGTAATAAATCTTTACTTATATACTTACCTCCGTGTCAGTGAGTCTGTGTCATGACAACTATGTTTTTAGTTCAAATTCATACAATAAGTAATAAAATTGTACTGATATGTTGCATTTTCATTAATGTTCAAATCAGGGGCGTAGCCAGAATTTTTTTTTTGAGGGGGCCTGAGTATAACGTAGTCGCCAGGATTCAAACCTGCGCGGGGAAACCTCAATGAATTTCTAGTCCATCGCCTTAACCTCTCAGCCAGACTGGTTATGGTGTGACACGCAGCACGCTATTCTTGACTTTGGGGGTGCGTTTTGATCGTCTTGTGCAGCGGGCGATATGTGTTTTCACTTTAGTTTTCACAGTCGCGATTTTAAACAATTGAAAATCTGAGGGGGCCGCACATGTAAATGAGGGGGCCCAGGCCCACCCAGGCCCCCCCCCCGTGGCTACGCCACTGGTTCAAATAGAGATGTAAATGAATTTGTTTGTTACAAAAGTACCAATAATAACAATACATTTCACCATAAATGTTCATACACTGTCTCATTTCATCCTTGTGACAGGAAGTCCTGTGGTGTGACATCACTTCAAACACAATTAAATGACTTTTACTATGTTAACTAGCTTAAATAATTATATGCATTTGAAAACATTGCATAATATAACTATATAAAAAAAATTTATAAACATTTTTACATATTATTTCTCATTTTACACAATATTTCCACTGGAGTGAGTGGTAAAAAATGGCACACGCAAATAATATAATCAAAAAACAGCTGTGGAAAAAAATTTATGCAGAATTTTAATGATCATTAACCTTAAAGCATACCTGATTTGTTTTTGAAATGCATAATATTTAAATATTTGAATTTTATAGTAATGTCATGTCACACCGCAGGACATAATTTGCCTGGCGCTGTGAAAAAAGCTTAATAAATTACATAATGAGGAAAAAAATCAGATAACCTCTAACAGTTTCAACAACAACAGTATTTGAACTTTACAAATGCATACAATTCTCAAGCAATTTTGAACTTTTTTTTGAAAAAATGCTGTTTCACCCTTATTTGTCAACTGCCCAATAATTGTCAGCAACAGCCAAAGTGCGGTGGTGTATTCAGTTCTTTGCCACAACACTCTTCTAAACTTCAGCTATGATGGACCTAGTGAAATATCTTGCTCTTTGTGAGCTGGTGAGTAGTGGTTTAACATGCTTTGATGATCGCCTTGAAAGTTACAGAGCCTGGAGGTCCTGGCGAGCGAGCGAAATGGATGATGGGTCCGCGCGAGATTGTTGACGGGGGTTTGCGAGCGCAAGCGAGACTGTTCAAAGACTGCTGCCATTTGCAGCAGCTCACGGACCGGTCCTTTTCATCTATCATTTCATCTACGGACCGGTCCGCGAAATCGCTCCACGGCCCGGTGCCACTTCGCCACCCCGACCAGCCTAGCAGGGAGGATGCATGAGAAATTCCTTTAACACATGAGGTGAGCTCTCTTTGCACTGAAGTTTGTCATTGCCTTTACACAAAATCTTGCTCCAAAATGTGTCTTGTCAAAATGTTTCCTGAGGGGCATCCTGATAATGGAGTAAAGATGTATGCTATGCTTGATGATCAGAGCAACAGATCTCTGGCCAGGTTTTTTTTTTTTTACTTAACATCAATAGCAAGGCATCTCCTTACAGCTTTAATACATGTGCTGGATTTATTGGTTGCTCTGGAAGAAAAGTGAATGGTTTTGAGATCGAAGCAGCAAATGGTGGAATTAATCTTGCACCTCCAACGTTAATTGATTGTGATGAAATACCCAACAACCGTGATGAAATTCCAACACCTGAAGCTGCTCTACTTAGAGTTCATAAGGTGAGAAAACAAATAAATGGCCCACATAACACACCCACTGGCCAAAAACTAGACCTAGGATGGGTTCTGGTCGGTGAAGTATGCTTTGGAGAGGTGCACAAGCCCAGAGTTTCCAGTTTCAGGACAAACATCTTAGAAAATGGAAGACACTCACTGTTCATTCCTTGTACTAGTCACATACACATTGAAGAAAAGATCACCCACCACTGGTTTCAATCGGCTTGATGGGCATGGGCAGGGTTTTGAGGGAGGATACTGACTGAGGCGCCAGATAGCCTGCTAGCGCCCAGCCCACCTTTGGCATTACCCCCATAACAATGTACATGATCCCCCGAGAGAGTTGCATACATCAGAGCCTGAGAGGTACGCAGTCTCTTGGAGGCAGGCCTTCTCCAGGACCTCCCGGGGAAAGCCCGGGGACACAGTTATGGTCTAAACTACACAATCTAAACTGCTCAGCCATAATATATATATATTTATTATTATTATTACATTATTATATTATAAAATAGTTCCTTTTTTAAAAACTAGACTGGGGATATAAATCGCAGCATCTTACACATGCTAGTTTCCATGAGTTCAAGATAATATTTTCATTAATACTGGAGCTGCCAGGTTTGCTGAGTTTCAAATTATTATTAAACAGTACAAGCTATGCAAGAGTAAAATATGGAATGATGAAGTTCGTCGGCGGACACAATTTCGGACAGACCCTCTTTTTTAATGAATCTTAGCCACATTCAAGAGTTCAAAAAACTCATGAAGTTAGAATATTTTTTTTCTATTAGAATTAAATTATTTTTAGAATTTATTTTATTAGAAGTATTTTGTTTTTGTTTAAAAGCAGAGGTTTTGATATATTGCAAGTTCATATTCATTGAGCAAAATATTCTGGGGGCTGAGACATTTTTGCGAACATGATCAAAAAGGCTAACAGTGGATGGAAACTCTTAAAAAGAGTAAAGGAAAGAGTTAAATATAGTAACTTTACTAATTTTCATGATTCCTAATAGGTATGATACTTTTTCCAAACCAGAAATCATCAGTGTTAAATTATATTGTCTTTTGTCTATAGATATGAAACGGTAAAGGAGGAGGTGTTGCTGTAATTTATAGTAACACCATCAGTACTGCTCAAAAGTCTAATTTGAAATATAATTATTTTGAAGTGATGGTCCTCAATTTAAAATTATCTAGTGCAAGTAATAATTCCTGTTTAACTTTTGTGCTGGCTATTCTAAACAGGCCACCAGGGCACCATACAGACTTTATCAAAGAATTTGCTGATTTTCTCTCAGAATTAGTAATGGCTGCATATAAAGTAATAATTGTCAGTGATTTTAATATCCATGTAGATAATGAAAAAGACGCATTGGGATTGGCATTTAGAGACATTTTAAACTCTATTGGAGTTACACAACATGTATCAGGACCCACTCATTCTCGTACTCATACTTTTGATCTAATATTGTTGCATGGGATCAATGTTGATACTGTTCAAATTCTGCAGCAGAGTGATGACATCTCAGGTCGTTACTTTCATTGCGTGTAGATTAACCTTAACCAAAGTCGAAAAACTAACTCCCTGTTATAAATATAGTAGAACTATCACTCCAAACACAAAAGATAGCTTTATAAATAATCTTCCTGATAAGTTTGATCTATGTAACATCCCAGATAGCCTAGAAGAACTTGATGTTGCAACATAAACTATTAACCCTCTCTTTTCCAGCACTTGAGACACTCCGTTGCGCTTAAAGACGATTAAAGAAAATAGTCCAACACCGTGGTACAACGAGCACACCCGGGCCCTCAAGAGAGCAGCCAGAAAACAAACGGAGAGGAGCTGGCAAAAAAAACTAAGCTTGAGGTTTTTCGCATTTTATGGAAAGACAGCTCTATTGCCTTCATAAAGACCTTAAAATCAGCTAGATCTGCTTACGTTTCTACCCTCTTAAAAGAAAACAAATACAACCCTAGGTATTTATTTGATATAGTGACTAAACTAACAAGAAAGAAAGCCTCAAACTGTCAGGTGTGTAGAAGGGAAGATGCGAGGACTCAATGATGCAATGAGAATAGGGATTTAATCATAACAAAACCAGTGGCGTAGCCACGGGGGGGCCTGGGTGGGCCTGGGCCCCCTCATTTACATGTGCGGCCCCCTCAGATTTTCAATTGTTTAAAATCGCGACTGTGAAAACTAAAGTGAAAACACATATCACCCGCTGCACAAGACTATCGCAACGCTACACCACAACCAGTCTGGCTGAGAGGTTAAGGCGATGGACTAGTGTGGTTTTCGCGCGCAGGTTCGAATCCAGCCGATTACGTTATGCTCAGGCCCCCTCGTTTTAAGCTGGGCCCCCTCAAAAATAAAATTCTGGCTACGCCCCTGAACAAAACAGAAATAAAACTTAACAAAAACCACCCCGAGGGGGAAAAACAAGACTAGAGCATGGACTTGAACTAGGACTAAACTTGACACGGACTAGGACAGCAGGAACACAACCATTCAACGACGAGAAACCAGCACAAGACACCAGACATGGATGGATTAAGTACACACATGAGGAACGGTAATTGATGAGAATACAGCTGTGGCAAATCAAAGTTAAAAAGGGAAACAAGGTGGGAGGGTTACACATTGACAAGACATAAACACACAGCCAATGCGAATGTGAACGCGTGTTCACATATAACAAAGCCACAACATGAAAGCACGCGGCTGATATAAACAAACCACAAGCTCACAACACTGCACACGGACCCGAGAGAACACTGCTCGCGCAGAGCTTGAACCGCGTCCTCTCACAAAACAGAGCGCACGAAAACGACTCGGCTCGCACGCTCAGGACAAGGATGAACACACGAGTTATGAATGCCCGAATCCCGATCCAAAACCAAAACTGGACCAGACCAAAGTATCGGGACCGGACATCATAACTCGCACAAAAGAGGTCACAGACACACGTGCCTTCGACTCGAACACTCGAAGCCGCGTGCACGCACGCACACCTCGAAATATTACGGTAGTGTCAGAGCTCTGCCACAACCACAAGAGATTACTACCGAATGTGACAGAATCCTGATACATCCCCAGATGCTTTAAAACAGCACAGCAGTACTTCATGGACTTCTTTACTTGCAAAATTCATAACATCTAAAAGAGAAAGTTATAACCATGCAACCGTCTACTACAATATCACAAAATACAGTACAGAGTCCCTGAAGAAAAATTCCACTCCTTCATTGCTATTGGGGAGGAAGAATTGTCTAAACTTGTTAAATCATCAAAATTAACAACATGTATTCTAGACCCAATATAATATTAATTCTTAATTAAATAATTCATCTTTGTCACTAGGATACGTACCAAAAACCTTTAAGCTATTATCATAATTAAACTGCTTATTAAAAAAAACACAACTTGATCCTGCAGAATTAGTTAATTAGAGGCCAATATCAAATCTACTTTTTTTGTCAAAGATTCTAGAAAAGGCAATATCTTCACAACTATTTTCCTTTCTAGAAAGAAACAGCATCTACGAGGATTTCCAGTCAGGATTTAGACCACATCATAGTACTGAGACTGCTCTCATTAGACTTGATTTGCTCTTATCATCTAATCGTGGTTGTATCTCTCTGTTAGTGTTACTGGACCTTAGTCGACCAATCGACCACAAAATCCTTCTAAATAGACTTGACAACTATGTTGGCATTAGTGGAATTGCATTAGTCTGGTTCAAATCATACTTATCTGACCATTATCAGTAAAGCAGTAAATGAGGAGATGTCATATCGATCAGTATGGAGTTCCTCATGGTTCAGTACTAGGACCATTACTCTTCACCCTGTACATGCTTCCTTTGGGTACATGGTATTAGCTTTCACTATAACGCTGATGATACTCAGCTCTATATTTCTTCTTATCTTGATGAAATGTACCAATTCACTAAATTAACAGAATGCATAACTGATATTAAAAAAAAATTGGATGACTAATAACTTTTTACCATTTAATTCTGAAAAAAAAAAGATTATATTAGACCAAAAAGTTCCGCACGCAATAATCTAGAGACTACTGCCTAACACTCGATGGCTGTTCTTTCAAGTCTTCGTCGTCAGTTAGAAACCTGGGTGTGCACTTTGATGCCAGCATCTGTGAAACGGCATTCTTCCATCTTAAAAATATATCTAAATTGTTACATATGCTTTCTAAGACAAATGCAGAAAAGTTAGTTCATGCGTTCATGAGTTCAAGGCTAGATTATTGTAATGCTCTACTAGGTGGTTGCCCTGCACGCTTACTAAACAAATTCCAGCTGGTCCAAAATGCAGCAGCTCAAGTTCTTACTAGAACCAGGAAGTATGTGCATATTAGCTCAGTTCTGTCAAACCTGCACTGGCCTATTAATCACCGAATACATCATACATAATGTCCTACAAAGCATTAAATGGTTTAGCTCCACAGTACTTGAGTGATCTCTTAACACATTATAGTCCTTCACGTCTATTGCGATCCCAAAATACCGACCAGCTATGCAAGAGTAAAAGACTGCTGGCAGTCTGCCAGACTGCTGGCAGTCGATCCTTTTCCTATTTAACTCCTAAACTCTGGAACAGTCTTCATAATACAGTTCGGGGAGCAGACACACTCTGTCAGTTTAAATCTAGACTAAAAACACATCTCTTCAACCTGGCATACACATAACAAACTATACATACATTTTTTATCCAAATCATGTAAAATGATTGTTAGGCTGCATAATTTAGGTCAGCCGGAACCGGGAACATTCCCATAACACCTGATGTACTCGATACATCAGAAGAAGAATGGCATCTACGCTGATATTATTCTCGGTTTATTCCGAGGTTACCATGGTCAGCCGGATCCGTGCCGTATCCAGATCAGATGAAGGACCTGGAAACGAGCACAACACTGCCCTGAAGTGTCTGCGGAGACCGTGACTCTACTAAACCCTCCCCTCATGAACCCATCTCCAATCAGACCAAATTCGACTTCATATTGGACTTGAATTGTTATCAATATAATAATCAAACTATCAATCAATCAAATAAATCAAATAAATCGATAATCCAAACTTAACACCTAATATTCATCAATTGTATCAATTCACCTGCTCTTGTAAGGCTGCCGTTCAGCCAACCAAACTTTGTTTATAATGTTTTCATGTGACCACTGTAAAGCTGCTTTGAAATAATCTATTTTGTAAAAAGCACTATATAAGTAAAGGTGACTTAACTTGACTTGATATAGTTGAAATGCCAGTCCACAATTTTTACATATGATGTAATTTAATTGAAAATTGGTAGTTTAATTACAAAATTTCTGGCATGCCATGCATTTTATGTGCAAGATTTTAAAACCTATTTTAGGGAATCCTACTGAACCACCAAATTAAAAGTGAACCTACATTAGACTGCATGTGTGCAACACAAGTATTTCATCAGAGTACAAAAGAGATATGCATGTTTCAAGTTTTAATCCTTCCCATCATTTACAAAGATTTTCCACCAAGCATGCTCATGTATTGTTCATGAAACATTTTTGACAATGTGTTGTCCATATATTTGAATTATTACAGACAGAGGTGTAAAGATACTAACACAACAAGTACCATAATATGTGAAGTTTTAAATGACATTTATCTTGCCTAGTTTAATGCATTTCCTTAAATAAACTAATTGTTCACTTCCCTATTATTTTGTTTGTTCTAAAATGCTGCTACTCCCATTAACTAACTTCTATTTCTTCATAATACTATACATAATATAACCTGTGCCTCTATACCTTTTCGTGTTTTTATTCTTTCATTTCATTTTTTGTATTTTGTTGCTGTAGTCATATGTGTGCAATGGAAGATTCATTAATATGAAAAAAAAAATCTGATAAAGGCAATAAAGCTCTTTCTGAATCAGATTTTATAACATGACCTGGGCCTGGATGCTTTCCATAGAAGATTTGGAGCTTCGAAGAATTGTCACAAACAGACATTGATTGCTGCAAAGTTCTCCTTATATAACAGGCTTGAAAGTGGCGCATAATCATGCGAGCTACAATTGCAGCCTGTCATTATGAAATATCCATAATTACTTTGCAGTGGAGAGGGTGTGAGTTTTGATTTCCTTTGTCTTCAGGCAATGGCTTTGCAAATGGCTGTGTTCTTTTCGGACCTGTGGTTTAGTTCGACGAAATTGGAAATTACAAAAGCTTTTTGAAAAAGAAATGTTCAAGAGGGAATAAACGCTGTGATTTTCTCTACATCCTACATCCCTTTTTCAAATCCTGGCCACAATGCTGGCAGAAACAATGCATGGCCGATGAAAGACATCATAAGATTCTTTGTCTAGCTTTCTAATGACTGGAATTTACGGAGACTTGTTATTCACCTGAAACATATCAAGTATTCCCAATTTTCTTAGAGAGAACAAAATTAGTCAATTTAGAAAGCTCAGGACTTCCGGTTCACAGCTTGTTTTACTGACGTCATGATTAACTTTGTGTGTTTAATGCCAATAATGCTATAGTCACAAAGTGATTATGAAGGACTTTAAACATCCTCACTGTCTGTTCAGTTCAGAGTTTGGGTTGATTATAAATAACATAAATTTTGAAGACAGAAAGATATAGCATTTCACCAGTTTTTGAATGAAAATCCCATTAAAAACTACTGTTGACAACTGCTCAAAAGCGTCCTCCAGTTCCCTTTCATGGGAACTTCGAGCTGCGTCAGAAAACGCTAGGGGAAACCCTTGACGTCAGTCACGTGAAGATGTGTACAACCAATGGGAAATTTACGCGTGTGAATGCAAGTCGCGGGAAGTGACGTCATGAACAGAGCATAAAAGCGCGCCGGAACCCGGAAGTGACAGCTTTGAGTGTCTTCAGCGTGCGTGTGTCAGAGAGTTTGTGCTTGCGAGTTTCAAACCACCCTTTGGATTACGTGCGTTGTGATTATGGCGGAACAGGCATTTACACCGTGTGTTTCTCCTTGTACCCGTTTCATTACGGGTAAGGACACACACAGTCAGTGCGTTGCCTGTCTGGGAGCGGAGCACGCTCGGTCAGCGCTTGAGGGCGGTGATTGTGAGAACTGCGAGAGGTTCTCATTGCATACTCTCCGCTCCCGTCTGGCAGTATTTGCGGATACTAACCAGACTCGCGTTCTTCAAGGTTCTGGACCCGCTGCGGCTGAGGCTCGGCGGCATTCTCAATCTTGGGGATCGCAAATGGATCTCACGGAAGGTTGCGGGGCGGGTGAGCCCGTCTCGCAGTTCGACTGTGTTGATGCCAGTTCCAGCCGGAGGTTGGAAGCACGCGTTTCAGGCGCGGTTTCTTCCAATCCGACTGGGACTTCGGTGCTATCATTATCCTGCTCTGAGGATGAAGAGGTGATTAGCATCGATCCGGTTGAGGAGGCTTCGCCACCCTCTTCACCGGCGTATGAGGAACTGATCGAGGTTGTGACGCGAGCAGTCTCTCGTCTGGAGATTGATTGGCCGGCGGAGACTAGGAACGCTCGTCCCAGGAAAAGTAAGTTGGATGAGCGTTACCTTCCAGCTCGCGTCGCTCCCCAGCGCCGGGCAATGCCTTTCTTCCAGGATCTCCATACTGAGGTATCGAGATCTTGGAAAAAGCCAGCTTCCGATAGGGTGCATACGTCGTCCAGTGCGATGTATGCTACTCTTACCGGAGCTCATCCCTATGGTTACGGAGGGATGCCGAAGGTGGACGAGGCTCTTGCGGGATACCTTGTGCCCCAGTCGGCATCCACTATCAAAGCCCCGGCGCTCCCCACCAAACCGTTGCGAGTTACATCATCATTGGTGGGGAAAGCATATTCTGCCTCTAGTCAGGCTGCAGCGTGCCTGCACACCACGGCACTGCTGCAGGCCTACCAAGCAGATTTGCTGGGCGACCTCGATCAAGGTGGCGGTATTGGTCCCGAAGCAGTGGCAGAGCTGCGTCGGGCCATGGATTTGTCTCTCCGAGCCACTAGAGAAACGGCCTTCTCTGTCGGTCGCTCAATGGCAGCTCTGGTGGCTACGGAGAGGCATTTATGGCTCAATCTTTCAGCCATAAAAGATAAGGACAAGTTCGTTTTGTTGGACGCCCCTCTGTCCCCTTCGGGCTTGTTCGGCGACGCCGTAAAAAGCGTTGTCGATAAGTTTCAGGAGGCTGCACGGCAGCAGGTGGCGTTCAGCAAAGTCCTTCCCCGCCACCCTTCACGTGAGCCCAGTAGCCAAACACGGGCTCACAGTTCCTCGTACAGGGCCTCACAGAAGGAGAGTGTTGCATCTCGTTTACCTCCCCCTAATAAAGGGAGGTCGGGACAACACTCTCGGGCCCAGCCTTCTGGTAAAAGGATGGATCTGAGGAACATCTTAAATGCCAAGAAGGCTACCTCTAAGCGTTCCTGACGCCAGAGGCAAGCCGCACCAAGGCGGTCATCTCCGTGTCCGGTTCCCGAGGGAGCCCGTCTCGGAGGCACTGCCCCCTCTAAGGAGGGTCCTAGAGCATTCCACCAGTACGGTGTCCGGAAACCCCGGCCCTGTGGTGTCTCTGCTCGTATCAGAGATCAGTCTCGAGAGACTGATTCCCTTAGTAGAGTTCCAGGCCGCATGGTTGCGTCTGCCGGGCATCTCTCAATGGGTCCTGCGCACAGTAACCTCCGGGTACAAAATTCAATTCGGGGTTTCACCACCCCGTTTTATGGGGATCCTATCGTCCGCGGTAGGGCCCCAGCAGGCTCTGATTATGGAACAGGAAGTAGACTCTCTGCTGGAGAAAGGGGCCATCGAGTATGTGCCCCTTACAGACAGACAGTCCGGTTTCTTCAGCCGATACTTCATAGTTCCGAAGAAGGATGGAGGGTTGCGGCCCATTCTGGATTTGCGTCTTCTAAATCGCACTATCTTGCGTCTAAAATTCAAAATGTTGACGCTCAGGCAGATTGTGACGCATATCAGGTCCGAGGACTGGTTCGTCACAATCGACCTAAAAGACGCATACTTCCACATCTCCATCCTTCCTCAGCATCGGAAGTTCCTACGGTTCGCCTTCGGGGGGAAGGCGTACCAGTATCGTGTACTTCCGTTCGGCCTATCGCTCTCACCCCGCACGTTCACGAAGGTCGTGGACGCTGCACTTGCTCCGTTGCGGTTACAAGGCATCCGTGTCCTCAATTATATAGACGATTGGCTAGTATTAGCCCAATCGTCTCAGTCAGCAGCACGTCATCGAGATGTCGTGCTCGCTCACATGAAGGAGCTGGGGTTAAGGTTGAACACCAAGAAGAGTGTGCTTTCTCCTGCTCAGAGAACCACCTTCTTGGGAGTCATTTGGGACTCGGAAACAATGTCTGCTCGGCTATCCCCCGGGCGCATTCATTCCATTCGTTCAACTGTCGAGGGCATAAAACTAGGCCAGCTACTCACTGTCAAACACTTTCAGAGAGTGTTGGGGCTCATGGCAGCAGCGTCCAGCGTTATACCGCTCGGCCTGCTACACATGAGACCTCTGCAGTGGTGGCTCAGGACCAAAGGGTTTTCCCCGAGGGGCAACCCGCTTCGCACAATCAAGGTCACGAGGCGATGCCTACGCACCTTGACCCTGTGGAAGAATATCTGGTTCCTGTCACAAGGCCCCGTGTTGGGGGCTCCGTCTCGACGAGTGACTCTGTCAACGGATGCCTCCCTCACAGGTTGGGGGGCGGTTCTGAGGGACCGCTCCTCACAAGGGCTTTGGAGCTTGCGGCACCAGTCCTGGCACATAAACCTGCTGGAGTTACTGGCGGTCCGCAGAGCGCTACTTGCTTTCCTCCCGGACCTAATTGGGCATCATGTCACTGTGTTCACAGACAGCATGACAGTGGTGGCTTACATCAATCACCAGGGAGGTCTTCGCTCTCGTCCAATGTACAAATTGGTGAGACAAGTTCTTCTTTGGGCCCAGGGCAAGGTGCTCTCCCTCAGGGCAGCCCACATCCCTGGAGTCCAGAACATAGGAGCAGACTTCCTGTCGAGGCAGGGGCCGAGGCCCGGGGAATGGCGGCTCCACCCCGAGGTGGTGGAGCAGATTTGGAAGAGATTCGGGAAGGCACAGGTAGACCTGTTTGCCTCGGTCGAAAATACTCATTGCCCTCTATGGTTCTCCTTAACGTACCCAGCGCCGCTGGGGCGGGATGCCATGATGCAGGTGTGGCCGAGGCTACACCTGTACGCTTTTCCTCCGATTGTTCTGCTCCCGGGAGTTCTGGCCAAAGTTCGTCGGGACAGGGTCCGTCTCACGCTGGTGGCCCCCTTTTGGCCCAGCAGGATCTGGTTCTCGGACCTGGTATC
Source organism: Rhodeus uyekii (assembly GCA_037043235.1). Taxonomy (NCBI): domain Eukaryota; kingdom Metazoa; phylum Chordata; class Actinopteri; order Cypriniformes; family Acheilognathidae; genus Rhodeus; species Rhodeus uyekii. The sequence goes on along the minus strand of JAWRVZ010000191.1, from coordinate 914,403 downwards.
CCTCCTAGACGGAGTCCCCTGGGAGATTCCGGTCAGGGGGGATCTTCTGTCCCAGGCGGAGGGTTGTGTTCTTCACCCCCGCCCAGAACTTCTGAAGCTGAAGGTCTGGCCCCTGAGGGGGTCCAGTTCTTCGAAACTGGTCTCACAGCCGAGGTTGTAGAGACCATCCTTCAGTCCAGAGCTCCCTCCACGAGGAAACTCTACGCTCTAAAGTGGAAACTCTTCTCTGCTTGGTGTAGCGTAAGGCAGTTAAACCCAGTAACCTGTCCCGTTGGCAAAGTGCTGGAGTTCCTGCAGGAGAAGTTTGCGACAGGGTTGTCCCCTTCTACCTTGAAGGTTTATGTGGCTGCCATAGCGGCTTGCCACATACCTCTGGGAGGGGTGTCCTTGGGCAGGGACCCCCTAGTCTCTCGTTTCCTTCGTGGCACTCTAAGGCTGAGACCTGTGACACAGACCAGGGTTCCTGCCTGGGACTTGTCTTTGGTACTCCAAGGCCTGTCCCAGGCACCCTTTGAACCATTAGAGGAGCTTCCTATTAAACTCCTCTCCCTAAAGACCCTTCTTTTGCTGGCTATCACCTCGCTAAAGAGGGTTGGGGATCTTCAAGCTCTCTCGGTGGTTCCATCTTGCCTCGAGTTTGCGCCCGGGATGACGAAGGTTTTTCTTCACCCGAGGCCAGGCTATGTCCCTAAGGTTCTCACGAACGTGGCTCGGTCTATCATGCTACAGGCCTTCTGTCCTCCCCCCTTTGACGATCATGAGCAGGAGCGAAAGAACAAGGTCTGTCCAGTACGAGTACTGGACGCTTACGTCCTCAGGACTGCTACCTGGCGTAAGTCAAACCAACTGTTCGTTTGTTTTGGGGCCCCTGAGGGGGCTCCAGCTTCCAAACAAACCCTAAGCCGATGGATAGTCGAGGCTATCTGTCTGGCTTATGAGTCGGCCGGACATGCTTCTCCCCTGAGGGTCCGGGCCCACTCTACTAGGAGCGTGGCGACCTCCAAGGCGTTTCTCTCAGGAGTTTCCCTTGCTGATGTTTGTGCTGCGGCTGGCTGGTCCTCACCGCACACCTTTATGAGATTCTATCAATTGGATCTCGATTCCGCTCCGGGAACGAGGGTGCTCTCTCAGTGAGCTGAGACACATCCGTAGGCCGGCGTCGCTGAGGTGACGTTGGTATAACGTTCCCCTAGCGTTTTCTGACGCAGCTCGAAGTTCCCATGAAAGGGAACGTCTCGGGTTACGTATGTAACCCTGGTTCCCTGAAGGGGAACGAGACGCTGCGTCTTCGCCTCAGCTCCTTGCGCCTCCGGGCCCGCTTCAGACACTCTTTTGCTGTCACTTCCGGGTTCCGGCGCGCTTTTATGCTCTGTTCATGACGTCACTTCCCGCGACTTGCATTCACACGCGTAAATTTCCCATTGGTTGTACACATCTTCACGTGACTGACGTCAAGGGTTTCCCCTAGCGTTTTCTGACGCAGCGTCTCGTTCCCCTTCAGGGAACCAGGGTTACATACGTAACCCGAGACGTTTTCCTCCATATATTTGTCAAACTATTCATCATAAAATGAGATCTCATTCAATGTAATAATAATTGCCATTCAGCTCATATTTTGGGCATGTGGTTGTAGCACTTGGGTAGTGTTTATGCAGCTGTTTTGACACCCTAAAATATCATTCCAGAAGCTCAGAAATGTAGTCTAACTGATTACAACAACTAAACTAGATAGAGGAAGTTTATGATATAAACTTCAGTTGGCTTGAGAAAGCCTATCCTGAAAGTTAAATTTATTTGTAAAAGCTTAAAAAGTTGTTTAAGTTTACAGATAGATAGATGGAAAGAATTAGATCTTGAGCATATATACACTTGTTAGTTATTGCCTTGCGTTGTTTCTAGGCAGTTACTAAGGTGTCGTTATGTTCTTTGATCATAATTTAATCTTTAATCAATTGATAATCAATTTTGCTAGCAAGATTTAATGTTAATTATCTTGTTGCTAGCAAGATTTAGAATGAATTCCGAAGTCATTAGCAACATTTAACATAAATAAGCATGTTGCTGGCAAGAATTCGCTGAATTAGCATATTGGTAGCAAGATTTATTGTTAATTAACAAGTTGCTATCAAGATTTAGCATGATCTAGCATGTCACTAGTGAGAATTTGCGTGATCTAGCATGTTGCTAGCAAGATTTAACGTTAATTAACAAGACACTATTGACATTTAGTGTGAACTAACATGTCGCTAGTGAGATTTGTTAATTCGTAGGTCGCTTGTGAGATTTAACATCAGTTAACATGTCACTGACGAGAATGAATGTTATTTAACAAGTCACTAGTGAGATTTAATGTTTTAAAGAACACAAGAGTCAGTTGACGCAGAGACTGGAGGTTATTGATGATTCAGCTGAACAGTGAGTGGTCTGAAATATCAAAGAATAATAATGAATATTAAATATAAATCTAAAATAAACAACATTTACATTGATAATAAACATGAGTAAATTATTAATTGATTACAGAAGTGTTGCAATACTTGGTTAGTGCACAAAATGGCATCTAGGGTACATACATGGAGTTTTTTCATCAAGAGGGATCATCGGTGTTGTAACGAAATACCAAAAAATAAATAACAATGCTTTTTGATCCCCAAAGTGTTGGAAAATTGCAGTTAGTTTATAAAAATGTTTACGGTTTAATTACATCCTTGGCTTTTAACGGTCAGTTTTCACTAATGTGAATAATACTTTGTTTTATTTCTATTTTAAAGATGTAATTAAGCATTATTAATATAGTCTTGCCACTTTCAAAACAGACTGCAGTTACACTACATGTATATGGAGCCCTTTATACATTTATTTACTATATAAATGTGTGTATAGATAGATAGATAGATATGTATGTGTATATATATATATATATATATATATATGTGTGTGTGTGTGTGTGTGTGTGTGTATAAAGCCTTTCTTCATGTGAAATAAAATAACTTAAATATTAGTATTTCTTAAATCATTCCTGCACAATTACAATGGGGATAGTAATGCTGTTTTTTTCTAATCTCAAGCAGTTTTCAGATTGAATCGATCTGCCATGTCAGACTTCAGTTCAACACGGCAATTATAGCAGATAAAGGAATCAAGGCAATGTAATATTTACTCAGGCATAAGTTATAAATAAACTTAAGTGCTTTGACGCGAGTGCGCGAGGACGCGCGTTTGAAGTTCATTGAGAGTTGCCGTTCCCATAGTAATCTACTCAGCGGGCGAAAGCCTTTGCCGAGTAAACACGAATGAGAGTCAGAATTTGGCCATATAAGTACATAAATCTTCAAGGAAACACGCTGCAGCGGTTACTTGATAATCGGAAACAATTTCCGTTTGATCATAAACTCTCTCACATAAATCTATTTTAGGAGATTATGATCTCTCTCTCCAGCAGTAATGGCGTCTTTGAAAAGCTTTGAGGCTTTGAATTGCAGCGCTCTGATTCGTTCAAACGTCAGTGCTCTCACTGACAGGGGTGTAATTTTGTGATATTATGTATGTAAAATAGAGAGATTTAACTTACTAATTAAAGTAAAAAATCGATTGTAGACCTGCAAGTTTTTTTTCAGGATTTAAAAAAATAAAATGCATGCCCATTGGAATGGACATGTTCACACATACTGTATTGAAATGTATTATATATCAGGTGTAATGTTGTGATGTTACCAACAGATGGAGTGGACGCTCTATCTAAAATTCAGTTTTCACTTCATTAGTGAAAGTCTATGGAGATTTTATGACTTTAATCTTCAGTTTTATCAAAAATCATAAGTCTGATCAGTCTGAAAAGGGATAGCAACTCAAGTCAGAACAGGTCTGAAGTCTGAGCAGAGTTTAGTGGTTTTAGCTTTAAAGCTCTAGGAGGAGATGCTCTGAGAATTTTAGGTAAGAATAATAATAATAATAACTAGATAGAGGAAGTTTATGATATAAACTTCAGTTGGCTTGAGAAAGCCTAGCCTGAAAGTTAAATTTATTTGTAAAAGCTTAAAAAGTTTTGAAAGTTTACAGATGGATAGATGGAAAGAATTAGATCTTGAGCATATATACTCTTGTTAGTTATTGCCTTGCGTTGTTTCTAGGCAGTTACTAAGGTGTCGTTATGTTCTTTGATCATAATTTAATCTTTAATCAATTGATGATCAATTTTGCTAGCAAGATTTAATGTTAATTATCTTGTTGCTAGCAAGATTTAGTATGAATTCCGAAGTCATTAGCAACATTTAACATAAATAAGCATGTTGCTGGCAAGAATTTGCTGAATTAGCATATTGTTAGCAAGATTTATCGTTAATTAGCTTGAAAAGTTTTGAGAGTTTAAACTTAAAAATAAGTTATAATTATGCTTTTTGATCCTCAAAGTGTTGGACAATTGTAATTAGTTTATAAAAATGTTTACGGTTTAATTACATCCTTGGCTTTTAACGGTCAGTTTTCACTAATGCAAAAAATACTTTGTTTAATTTCTATTTTAAAGCTGTAATTAAGCATTATTAGTATAGGCTAATCACTTTCAAAAGAGACTGCAGTTACACTGCATGTATATGTAGCCTTTTATATATACTAAATAGATGTGTATGTGTATATATATATATATATATATATATATATATATATATATATATATATATATATATATATATATATATATATAATATGTATAGAGGTGTGTGTGTGTGTGTGTATATATATATATATATATATATATATATATATATATATATATATATATGATACTGTGAATAATACTTTGTTTTATTTCTATTTTAAAGCTGTAATTAAGCATTATTAATATAGGCTAATCACTTTCAAAAGAGACTGCAGTTACACCACAGTTACACTATATGTAGCCTTTTATATATACGAAATAGATGTGTGTGTATGTGTGTATATATATATATATATATATATATATATATATATATATATAAATAAATGGTACTGTGATACTGTGAATAATACTTTGTTTTATTTCTATTTTAAAGATGTAATTAAGCATTATTTATGTAGTCTTACCACTTTCAAAACAGACAGCAGTTACACTGAATGTATATGGAGCCCTTTATATTTACAATATAAATGTAGATAGATATGCATGTATGTGTGTGAATAGATTTAGGCGCTATAAATAAACGTAGGCGCTTAGGCGTGGACGCGCGAATGCGGGAGGACGCGCGTATATGGAGCCTCTAATACATACTTTTTAGATGTATATGTAAATCCTTCCTTCATGGGAAACAAACTTAAATATTAGTATTTTTAAAATAATTCCTGCTAAAGTACAATGAGGAGAGTAATGCAGTTTTTTCTAATCTCAAGCAGTTTTCAGATTGACTCGATCTGCCATGTCAGACTTCAGTTCAACACGGCAATTATAGCAGATAAAGGAATCAACGCAATGTAATATTTGTATAAAGCCTTCCTCCATGGGAAACAAAATAACTTAAATATTAGTATGTTTTAAATAATTCCTGCTCATGTAATGCAGCAGAGTAATGCAGTTTTTTTAATCTCAAGCAGTTTACAGTTTGAATCGATCTGCCATGTTTTTTGCATCCTTTAAAAATCTTATTTCATTTACTGTTTAAGTGTTCACAAAACATCGATCTATCAGCGAATCTGCTCAGGAAGCGCGTTTGAACTCGAGAACAGGAGTCAGACTTTAGTTAAAAGCAGATAAAAGAATTAACACAATGTAACTATATACTCAAGAATTAGTTATAAATAACTTTGACTGTTAGACGCTGCATTTGAAGAGAGTCAGCGCGCGCGCTGCTCAGGGAAGCCTTTTCCAATGTATATTGACTCACGAGCGAGAGTCAGAATTCGGCAATAAAGTACATAAATGAGCGCTATAAATAAACGTAGGTGCTTAGACGGTTATGCTTTGGCGCGAGTCCAGGAGGACGCGCGTTTAAACTTCACCTACCTTCCCCATAGTAATGTACTCCTTTGCCGAGTAAAGACGAATGAGAGTCACAATTTGGCCATATAAGTGCATAAATCTTCAAGGAAACACGCTGCAGCGGTTACTTGATAATCGGAAACAATTTCCGTTTGATCATAAACTCTCTCACATAAATCTATTTTAGGAGATTATGATCTCTCTCTCCAGCAGTAATGGCGTCTTTGAAAAGCTTTGAGGCTTTGAATTGCAGCGCTCTGATTCGTTCAAACTTCAGTGCTCTCACTGACAGGGGTGTAATTTTGTGATATTATGAATGTAAAACAGAGAGATTTAACTTACTAATTAAAGTAAAAAATCGATTGTAGACCTGCAAGTTTTTTTTCAGGATTTAAAAAAATAAAATGCATGCCCATTGGAATGGACATGTTCACACATACTGTATTGAAATGTATTATATATCAGGTGTAATGTTGTGATGTTACCAACAGATGGAGTGGACGCTCTATCTAAAATTCAGTTTTCACTTCATTAGTGAAAGTCTATGGAGATTTTATGACTTTAATCTTCAGTTTTATCAAAAATCATAAGTCTGATCAGTCTGAAAAGGGATAGCAACTCAAGTCAGAACAGGTCTGAAGTCTGAGCAGAGTTTAGTGGTTGTAGCTTTAAAGCTCTAGGAGGAGATGCATTGAGAATTTTAGGTAAGAAGAATAATAATAATAATAATAATAATAATAAGTTTAGATACAATATCACTAAGTTGGCTTTCTCAAGCCAACTTAACTAGATAGAGGAAGTTTATGATATAAACTTCAGTTGGCTTGAGAAAGCCTAGCCTGAAAGTTAAATTTATTTGTAAAAGCTTAAAAAGTTTTGAAAGTTTACAGATGGATAGATGGAAAGAATTAGATCTTGAGCATATATACTCTTGTTAGTTATTGCTTTGCGTTGTTTCTAGGCAGTTACTAAGGTGTCGTTATGTTCTTTGATCATAATTTAATCTTTAATCAATTGATGATCAATTTTGCTAGCAAGATTTAATGTTAATTATCTTGTTGCTAGCAAGATTTAGTATGAATTCCGAAGTCATTAGCAACATTTAACATAAATAAGCATGTTGCTGGCAAGAATTTGCTGAATTAGCATATTGTTAGCAAGATTTATCGTTAATTAGCTTGAAAAGTTTTGAGAGTTTAAACTTAAAAATAAGTTATAATTATGCTTTTTGATCCTCAAAGTGTTGGACAATTGTAATTAGTTTATAAAAATGTTTACGGTTTAATTACATCCTTGGCTTTTAACGGTCAGTTTTCACTAATGCAAAAAATACTTTGTTTAATTTCTATTTTAAAGCTGTAATTAAGCATTATTAGTATAGGCTAATCACTTTCAAAAGAGACTGCAGTTACACTGCATGTATATGTAGCCTTTTATATATACTAAATAGATGTGTATGTGTATATATATATATATATATATATATATATATATATATAATATGTATAGAGGTGTGTGTGTGTGTGTATATATATATATATATATATATATATATATGATACTGTGAATAATACTTTGTTTTATTTCTATTTTAAAGCTGTAATTAAGCATTATTAATATAGGCTAATCACTTTCAAAAGAGACTGCAGTTACACCACAGTTACACTATATGTAGCCTTTTATATATACGAAATAGATGTGTGTGTATGTGTGTATATATATATATATATATATATATATAAATAAATGGTACTGTGATACTGTGAATAATACTTTGTTTTATTTCTATTTTAAAGATGTAATTAAGCATTATTTATGTAGTCTTACCACTTTCAAAACAGACAGCAGTTACACTGAATGTATATGGAGCCCTTTATATTTACAATATAAATGTAGATAGATATGCATGTATGTGTGTGAATAGATTTAGGCGCTATAAATAAACGTAGGCGCTTAGGCGTGGACGCGCGAATGCGGGAGGACGCGCGTATATGGAGCCTCTAATACATACTTTTTAGATGTATATGTAAATCCTTCCTTCATGGGAAACAAACTTAAATATTAGTATTTTTAAAATAATTCCTGCTAAAGTACAATGAGGAGAGTAATGCAGTTTTTTCTAATCTCAAGCAGTTTTCAGATTGACTCGATCTGCCATGTCAGACTTCAGTTCAACACGGCAATTATAGCAGATAAAGGAATCAACGCAATGTAATATTTGTATAAAGCCTTCCTCCATGGGAAACAAAATAACTTAAATATTAGTATGTTTTAAATAATTCCTGCTCATGTAATGCAGCAGAGTAATGCAGTTTTTTTAATCTCAAGCAGTTTACAGTTTGAATCGATCTGCCATGTTTTTTGCATCCTTTAAAAATCTTATTTCATTTACTGTTTAAGTGTTCACAAAACATCGATCTATCAGCGAATCTGCTTAGGTAGCGCGTTTGAACTCGAGAACAGGAGTCAGACTTTAGTTAAAAGCAGATAAAAGAATTAACACAATGTAACTATATACTCAAGAATTAGTTATAAATAACTTTGACTGTTAGACGCTGCATTTGAAGAGAGTCAGCGCGCGCGCTGCTCAGGGAAGCCTTTTCCAATGTATATTGACTCACGAGCGAGAGTCAGAATTCGGCAATAAAGTACATAAATGAGCGCTATAAATAAACGTAGGTGCTTAGACGGTTATGCTTTGGCGCGAGTCCAGGAGGACGCGCGTTTAAACTTCACCTACCTTCCCCATAGTAATGTACTCCGTTGCCGAGTAAAGACGAATGAGAGTCAGAATTTGGCCATATAAGTGCATAAATCTTCAAGGAAACACGCTGCAGCGGTTACTTGATAATCGGAAACAATTTCCGTTTGATCATAAACTCTCTCACATAAATCTATTTTAGGAGATTATGATCTCTCTCTCCAGCAGTAATGGCGTCTTTGAAAAGCTTTGAGGCTTTGAATTGCAGCGCTCTGATTCGTTCAAACTTCAGTGCTCTCACTGACAGGGGTGTAATTTTGTGATATTATGAATGTAAAACAGAGAGATTTAACTTACTAATTAAAGTAAAAAATCGATTGTAGACCTGCAAGTTTTTTTTCAGGATTTAAAAAAATAAAATGCATGCCCATTGGAATGGACATGTTCACACATACTGTATTGAAATGTATTATATATCAGGTGTAATGTTGTGATGTTACCAACAGATGGAGTGGACGCTCTATCTAAAATTCAGTTTTCACTTCATTAGTGAAAGTCTATGGAGATTTTATGACTTTAATCTTCAGTTTTATCAAAAATCATAAGTCTGATCAGTCTGAAAAGGGATAGCAACTCAAGTCAGAACAGGTCTGAAGTCTGAGCAGAGTTTAGTGGTTGTAGCTCAAGCCAACTTAATAATAATAATAAGTTTAGATACAATATCACTAAGTTGGCTTTCTCAAGCCAACTTAATAATAATAAGTTTAGATACAATATCACTAAGTTGGCTTTCTCAAGCCAACTTAATTAAAACAAATAATTTATTTTTATATATTGAACTTAATAGAATCTAGATTTTTTTAGATGTACAGTAAGGAGAATCCTATTTTACATCATATTTAAAAAAATAATTTTACATCATAAAACTGTAGTTCTGACATCACTTGTAGAGATTAAGGAGTAAGCCACCGCTTTCCCCATACACAAATGCATACACACACACAAATACACACACACACTGCTGAATTTTTAGCTGTGATCACAATGTAATCACAATGTAAATATATATATATATCTAGATAGATCTTCTTACTAAAAGTTGCTTACGAGGGACAAAGTGGTAATCAGAACCATGAGGTGATTCAATGACAGGTAAGACTCTTTTGACCAGCGGGGCGCAACCTAAGACAGGACATCACCGCCTTGAGCACCTGCCAAAAAGGGTTCAAAATGGATCAAAAATCATCAAGTGACTGACTCAAATGGTCATATGATTGACAATGATGGATTCCTTGCTGCCACAGTAGCATCAATTGATTATTGTTTGAGATCATCACTTTGGGTGTGTGTGTATTTGTGTGTGTGTCCTTTCCAAGGATCGCCACCTTGACGTGGTGGAAAGGCTTGTGTGTCCCTGTGATCCCAGGAGCAAATCAATCTGGAGTTTAAACACACTTCAGGTTTGCTTAAGGGTGACGTTCCAGACTAAGTGCGATCTTAGAAAAATCTTATCTTAGAAAAATTATTTGGAGTGTTCAATTGATGATCAATTTTGCTAGCAAGATTTAATGTTAATTATCTTGTTGCTAGCAAGATTTAGTATGAGTTCCGAAGTCATTAGCAACATTTAACATAAATAAGCATGTTGCTGGCAAGAATTCGCTGAATTAGCAAATTGGTAGCAAGATTTATTGTTAATTAACAAGTTGCTATCAAGATTTAGCATGATCTAGCATGTCACTAGTGAGAATTTGCGTGATCTAGCATGTTGCTAGCAAGATTTAACGTTAATTAACAAGACACTATTGACATTTAGTGTGAACTAACATGTCGCTAGTGAGATTTGTTAATTCGTAGGTCGCTTGTGAGATTTAACATGAGTTAACATGTCACTGACGAGAATGAATGTTATTTAACAAGTCACTAGTGAGATTTAATGTTTTAAAGAACACAAGAGTCAGTTGACGCAGAGACTGGAGGTTATTGATGATTCAGCTGAACAGTGAGTGGTCTGAAATATCAAAGAATAATAATGAATATTAAATATAAATCTAAAATAAACAACATTTACATTGATAATAAACATGAGTAAATTATTAATTGATTACAGAAGTGTTGCAATACTTGGTTAGTGCACAAAATGGCATCTAGGGTACATACATGGAGTTTTTTCATCAAGAGGGATCATCGGTGTTGTAACGAAATACCAAAAAATAAATAACAATGCTTTTTGATCCCCAAAGTGTTGGAAAATTGCAGTTAGTTTATAAAAATGTTTACGGTTTAATTACATCCTTGGCTTTTAACGATCAGTTTTCACTAATGTGAATAATACTTTGTTTTATTTCTATTTTAAAGATGTAATTAAGCATTATTAATATAGTCTTGCCACTTTCAAAACAGACTGCAGTTACACTACATGTATATGGAGCCCTTTATACATTTATTTACTATATAAATGTGTGTATAGATAGATAGATAGATATGTATGTGTGTGTATATATATATATATATATATATATGTGTGTGTGTGTGTGTGTATAAAGCCTTTCTTCATGTGAAATAAAATAACTTAAATATTAGTATTTCTTAAATCATTCCTGCACAATTACAATGGGGATAGTAATGCTGTTTTTTTCTAATCTCAAGCAGTTTTCAGATTGAATCGATCTGCCATGTCAGACTTCAGTTCAACACGGCAATTATAGCAGATAAAGGAATCAAGGCAATGTAATATTTACTCAGGCATAAGTTATAAATAAACTTAAGTGCTTTGACGCGAGTGCGCGAGGACGCGCGTTTGAAGTTCATTGAGAGTTGCCGTTCCCATAGTAATCTACTCAGCGGGCGAAAGCCTTTGCCGAGTAAACACGAATGAGAGTCAGAATTTGGCCATATAAGTACATAAATCTTCAAGCAAACACGCTGTAGCGGTTACTTGATAATCGGAAACAATTTCCGTTTGATCATAAACTCTCTCACATAAATCTATTTTAGGAGATTATGATCTCTCTCTCCAGCAGTAATGGCGTCTTTGAAAAGCTTTGAGGCTTTGAATTGCAGCGCTCTGATTCGTTCAAACGTCAGTGCTCTCACTGACAGGGGTGTAATTTTGTGATATTATGTATGTAAAATAGAGAGATTTAACTTACTAATTAAAGTAAAAAATCGATTGTAGACCTGCAAGTTTTTTTTTCAGGATTTAAAAAAATAAAATGCATGCCCATTGGAATGGACATGTTCACACATACTGTATTGAAATGTATTATATATCAGGTGTAATGTTGTGATGCTACCAACAGATGGAGTGGACGCTCTATCTAAAATTCAGTTTTCACTTCATTAGTGAAAGTCTATGGAGATTTTATGACTTTAATCTTCAGTTTTATCAAAAATCATAAGTCTGATCAGTCTGAAAAGGGATAGCAACTCAAGTCAGAACAGGTCTGAAGTCTGAGCAGAGTTTAGTGGTTGTAGCTTTAAAGCTCTAGGAGGAGATGCTCTGAGAATTTTAGGTAAGAAGAATAATAATAATAATAATAATAATAATAAGTTTAGATACAATATCACTAAGTTGGCTTTCTCAAGCCAACTTAATAATAATAATAATAATAATAATAAGTTTAGATACAATATCACTAAGTTGGCTTTCTCAAGCCAACTTAATAATAATAAGTTTAGATACAATATCACTAAGTTGGCTTTCTCAAGCCAACTTAATGAAAGTGTGAAGCCTCCTAAAGAAAGTTTATAACCTAACAGTCTACTCATACTCAAGAGTTAGTTGACTTATACTTCCAAAGTGACTCATAGTTAAACTGCACAATTGAAGTATAACTGAAAAGTTTTACTTGAAACACATTGTGTCTCATATGAGTCATACTGTTGATGCAATTTCCAGTGAGTTTCCCACGTTTAGAGCAGGTCAGCAGTTCTTTTTTCAAATGGATGCTATGTTTTACGTCATTACATTACATTAAATATGTTCAAAGTAATCTAATTGCTCAAGATTTATGTTGATCACATGTGCAGACCTTATGCAACCGTATGTATAAATCATTGAGTTTACACTGTGCAGAATTGTTAAGCTTGTAGATTTGTAGGCCAAGTGAATTTTTTAAATGCAGCTTTCAAAAAATCTGTTTCTACTTTTTAATAATTCAGTTAGACAATTTTCAATAACCTTCAAGTACCTTCAATAATAAATACCTTCTCCTTATGAATGTATATGTTTTTTTTTTCTTTATTAAACATGTGGAATGATGATCCTGACTCTCTTTTTGGAAATTTTAACAAGAAAAGAGAAGAAGAAAAAAACAATGACTACATCCAAGAACTGTTAGCATCAGCCTTTTCAGTGTTGTTTAGTCGCTCTCACTTCCCTCACAACATTGTGTTGCTTAAGTGCTCATCTTTCCTTTAAACATAACTGATTGTGATGAGAAGAGGGAAGTACTATGATTGCTTTCAAAGAAGGCCTTAGTTTTCTTTAAATACATTCAAACTGCCTCAATCCCTGCATTTATTCCAACTATCAAACAGTCAGGCATGCGCTTAATTGTGACAGATTTCTTGGACATATACTCTTCCTCTAAACTCTCCCTTGTTGGAGTGCAATTGGACCCTTTCAATGGCCAATCAGCAGGCAGAGGATTTGTGATTTGGCATGATCTCTAAAAACAGACTGGAGAATGCTTCACAAGCCATCTGATTTTCTTCATTGTCCTCTGTTTGTCTCATGTGGAGAGCCAACAGCATTTATAATGATCAAAGATGCATCTTTGTTTTTGAACTTGGCTGCTTGTCTTCTCAAATGTTCATAGGCACGCTGTGAATGACCTTCATCACCCTCATGTTCTGTCACATTGGCTGTCTGCTCAGTCATTCTAGTCAAGCTTTATTGTCATTCAACCACATGCCTTAAACAGGAAAGATATAGCATTTCTCTTAGGCCTTGTCTGCTGCAAAATCAAACGGATGATAGAATAACTTGGCAGTATAATTAAATACAATACCAGTGCAATTTAAATACATTGCACACTTTAAAAAGCAATTCAGATAACCAGTTACCACAATGTAAAGTGCTCCATTGCGCGTTTTCGACTATTACCTTTTTTGTACTTTGTAATAAAGGTTTGATTGAAGACCAAAGTCCACAACAACTACAATCATTGTCTTCTAAAATGAACAATAAATTATGAACTGCTGAAATGAGTCATTAGTACCTCCAGTCTCACTCCCTGTTGCATACCTTTGAAACAATGTAACAAATATGCATAATGCTTGCCTGTGGTCTTCATTGGCTGAACAACATCTGCTACGTGACTACGACTAAGTGCTGAGGAAAATCTGGAGCTGTAATTCAGATTTGGCAATAGGCATTTAATTTTAGACACACTATATAAGTGGTCGACGAATTATTGACTGTGCTGTATGACCAATTGGAATAGAGTATGCTCACAGGTTTAGAGAAACTGTATCTTTGAACATATATTTCTCAAAGAGGCTGGCAATTATTTTTTTATTATTATATAATTTAACCTTTTAAGTAATTTAATGGGTTCTGTTGACCTAATTATTTAATTTTAATTGAATTTTATTCCATTAATTGATAAAACAAATGTTGTTAACTTAATTAAATTGTTCCCAGCATGGATTGCATAAGAATGGTTTAAATTAAGTGCTATTTTATGTATTTTTAAGTAAAGAGAAAATTAAAGAGTTTGTTTTTGTTTTTTGTTTTTTTTTGCTGTAAATTAATAGATTCTAATCCCATGTAGTTTGTTGGTAAACCAAAAAAAATAAAGTTGTCATGTAAACTATTGATTTATTTATTTGTGAACTTGTCAAAAGTACAGAGTACAGGACAGTTTTTAGAACGCAATGGTGAGGTGAGAAAAGTACACAACTCCTGACTTATTCCTTCATGAATTTGTGATTCATTTGAGCAAATGGGTTAAAATTAGGACTGCTCTTAAAATTAATAGATATGATCTCAAAACCCCAAACTTCCCCTATGTAACACTTCATCAGGTTACTGTCAAGAGACATGCAGACAAAATCAATATATCAGTCAGAGAAAGGCATTCACAAATCCATTTTCCAAGAGTGTTTATAAACAGAGAAAAAAATAGAAAATATAGTTATTTTTCCATATTATCAATATTGTTAAGCAGCTCTGCTCTATTAAAAAAGAAATTCCTGTTAAAACGTCTCAGTTTACTATTGTAACCATAGTTCCCTGAGAACAGGGAACGAGATGCTGCGTCCAATTGGGATCATTTTGGGGAATTCCTCTGGTACTTACTAATTACTCAGGTGTCTGAAGTATTAATCCAATCAGGACATTTAACTTGATATTGGCCGGCGGCCGGTTTAACAGAGGCACCTGAAGGCCCGTAGCATAGTAAAGGGATGCAGTGTCTCAATCAATGTTCTCAGGGAACTGTGGTTCCGAAAGGGAACTCCACACTGTGTACCCTAAAGGTCGCTTTGGGGTATGGGACACCATGGTGAAGGGCATGACTGCACGTCATAGGCAGAAGCCAGCAGTCAGTGACCCCCAGGGGACCTGTCCCAGTGACCTGCAATGACCCGGGCCAGGGCTACTAGAGAACGGAGGCCTAAAGGCACTGGGGCCAAGGACTAACTCTGTTCGATCTTTAGTTTGAAGTTCAGGACGGAGGCCTGCTATGCCACCGTAAGTAGGCTTAGTCGTTGAGAGCTCAGAGAGTAATTAGTACAAAAATCCCTCTCAGCCCTCAGGCAGCCGTGAGGAGGCTAAGCCAAGCCATTGACTCACAAAAAAGTGTGCCTGGGTGAGTGTAGGAGAGCAGAAGATCAACCTGTGCTAGTTATGGCTCTCTTAAGAGCTATCTGCTACAACCACGCTGAAGAGGGGCTGATTGCGTGATGGTGAACTATAGTGGCAGAAAAGATGTCCTTTGGGACATCTGTAGAATCACTGGGCTACCACTATCTCAAGTGAGTCAACTTGGGTCAATGTCTCCAAAAAAGGGATAACTCAAAATGAGGGGAGGCCTAACAAGTGCTCATCTAAATGGAGCATAGCAGGCTCAGAGAGCAGAGGCCTAAACAACTTTCAAAGAGACAGGATGTCAAAGTGTTATGCTCTAGAGCATTTTTAAGGTATTCTGGCTAAGAATGACCCCGAGCCAAGCACGTTACGCAGACACACTGCGGAGCGGGGCCTCTGTGAAGCTATCTTCCACTACGGGCGAAGGCTAGACGCCGCTCGCCGTTGCTAGGTGACTTCTGTTGTGCGGAGCTCGCTCAGCGCCCAACCCCAGCATACCACTCTCAGCAAAGGAATAATGCCTGACATGAGATGCTTTACTGGACGGTCTAAAAAAAGTAGAACATTAGTGGACTGGGAGGAGCATAATTATTTTTTATGTTAGCTCAAAAAATTCTAGCAGAGCGGAGCTGAGCGGAGCTTTGCTTTAACCATAGGAAAGATTAGTTGGGCTCCTTGAAGAAAGGAAGAGCACACTTGAGGAACACACACACCCAACCTTTCCAACTGCCACACCTCACTATGGTAGGGTTAGAATGCTAAGACTCTCACATCACAGGTCTGGCAGGAGACAGATGTTTGGTGTCGGGGCCCGACAATGGTGCTAGGGGCTGAGATTAGTCAGCTTGCCCTGGGATGTTTCTGGGTGTTTCCGCGCCCTCGTCTCCCTGAACTTTGAGACCACTACCACGATAGAAGTCCCAAAAAGCTCAAGAGGCAAGACCGACACATCAAAAAGAAACTCTCTCTCCACCTTTCCAATGTTAGCCAGGTTTACCCAGAGGTATTTAGATTTACATTTATGCATTTAGCAAACGCTTTTATCCAAAGCAACTTACCTTGCATTCAAAGTACACATTCCAATTACAATCTGTTCTAATCCTTTTCCCCTGAGAATCAAACCCATGATCTTGCTGTTGCACCAATGCTCTACTCATTGAGCAACAGGAAAGCTGTATCTTTCTGTAATGAAGTGACTCTCCATAACCACCATAGATCAGCCAATAGCAGAAGCTGTTTGTTTGGTGGTACAGAGAGGCAAGTGTGTTGTGTGGCGCAGCTCAGCAACACCTTCAGAGAGAGCCCCTGGCCGCTTTGCAACAGTGACTCTCTACACATTTATCTCTTTAGGCTGGCATACCAATGATATTGTAAATGTGCTCTTTTTTTCTCTCTGTTTCTTTATTCGCTGCTTGTAAATTACTGTTTTATCTGCTTGTAAAGTATCCTTGAGTGTCATGTAAGGTACCCTTAATTAAAATGTATTATTATTATTTCTTCTATAATTATTATGGGTTACAGTCAGAGCCCTTCTTGAAGAAAGACTGGTCGATCTGACTGGTTTACTAACTGGTTGTTCTCTGATAGAAAAGATGATACTTGGTTAAAAATAACACGTTAAAGAGTGCTGGTAAAGTGTATGAGGGATGGCTTTTTAAAAGGTGTGAGGGGATGGGATATAAAGACAGGTGGTTTGATGGCTGGAAAGGAGATACATCAGTGAGTGGAGAGAAGGACAAGAGAAGATTTCTGGTTGCATCAGTGGTCGGCCTAAGTTCATATTTGTGTGGAGCTGAGAACTGACAGCTGATATTTGCTGTTTTGTTAATAAAGATATTGGCAAAATCATTGGCAGTTAGTGAAGTAGAGGGTCATTGTGGAGAGGGACAGTGTCAGACACGAGACGGCGACGGATTCAATTGCAAGTGAATGATTTATTGAACAGAAAGTGAAAGTCTGGATACGGCTGGCGGCAGTGCAGGGACTCAATGGGTTCGGTGATGGTAGTGCGGTGCAATATCCAGATCGGTGGTGGTGAGTGGGAATCCAGGAACACAGGAAGACGGAAACACGGAGACTCAGGACCACAGGAGAGACGGCACGGACGCACATGGAGAACAATAACACTGCAACATGGTGAAGGTGGAGGGGAAACTAAATAGGTGAAGCAGATGGAAAACAGGTGAGATGGCTGATGAGCTGAGTGGGTGATCAGCG
This sequence comes from Rhodeus uyekii, assembly GCA_037043235.1. NCBI lineage: Eukaryota > Metazoa > Chordata > Actinopteri > Cypriniformes > Acheilognathidae > Rhodeus > Rhodeus uyekii. The sequence continues at coordinate 896,715 of JAWRVZ010000191.1, read as the reverse complement.
ACCACGCCTCCCACACACTCGCATACACACACAGGCAGTAATTAGGAGACAACGAATTTGTGAACCGTGACAGACAGAGGAGAGTTTTGAATGTTTTGAAAAGTGTGAGTGGGTTAGAAGTAGTGATGGGCAAAGCGAGGCTTCATGAAACACTGAAACACTTGAATCAAATGTGCCGTATTGTTTCGAGGCTTCGAAACTCTATACCGACACCTGTCTCCACGGTGACATCTAGTGGTCAATTGCACATGTTGTCTTGCAACTTTGACAACAATCCATTAAAAAAGTTTTTGTGTGTTTGTGTTAATGTGGCGAGTTTTTAAACATCCTCACTATATAACTATAATATATAGCAATAATAACTAGGTTAAGTACCATCTCTTACGTGGAGCCTCCATTTCTATATATTCTATTAATGTCTCTCTCTCTCTCTCTCTCTCTCTCTCTCTCTCTCTCTCTCTCTCTCTCATATATAATATATATTATATATATATATATATATATATATATATATATATATATATGTAGATCTATCTATATATGTAGATCTATCTATCTATGAATCTCTATATTTATGAAAGTGTATATATATATCTATTAATCTATATATTAATATTTGAATATATATATATATACATTTATATATCTATTAATCTATATATATATATATCTGAATCTATCTATTTATGAAATTCTATATGTCTAACTGCTGTGCTGTCAATATCTAACTAAGCCTATATGAATGTGTCACTCTATCTATCTATCTGTCACTGTCTGTAGTATATCAGTAAATATGTTTAATTTTAATGTAGCCTAAATATAACTAACCAAATTCGCACAATAAATGTCACTATATCATAAACGCTATATCAAAATCTTTCTCCTCTCACAAAAACCCACGAGGTGAAGGTGCATTAACTCCTCTTTTAAACTTTGTGTGAGTTGAGACAGGTGTGCGATTGTGTGGTTTGTTCCCGCCCCTGTCAATCAAACACAGACTCGGCAAGCACCGCCTATCGAAACACTTGTGAAACACGCAGACGATTCGTTTAGCCAAAAGTCACGTGACATTGTTGTTTTGAATCACAGTTTCGATTCAGTGTTTCGAAACATCTACGCTTCGGGGTCTCGACACTGTGTCGAAACGCAGGTTTCGAGTCAGCCATCCCTAGTTAGAAGCATTGTTGAACTTAGTGTGGAAATGCGACCCAAGTAGAAAAGGAAGAGCGCAGAGATTGTTGCATACTCAGGTCAGACGGATCTTTTGATTTCTGCCATTTTCTCTTAGCTGCCCTTAGTTTGGTCTGGTGTTCACAAAGACCAGTTAGCCAGGGGTTAGAGGGAGTAGCACACGTTGGCCTGGAAGAGAGCAGACAGATATTGTCTAGTGGAACAAAGTGTCTTTTGCAGTATTCACATCCAGAGATGAGAATTGCTTGGGTGAAGGAAGAGAAGATGAAGCAACAGAGAAAAAATGAGAAGGAGAAAGAGAGCGCAGGTCTCGCCTGAAAGTGTCTTGTAGAGGGGTTGGTGTTGCAGAAGTATTGTTATATATTAAATGTAAAGAAGAAATGGATGTTCAAAACGTCAAAACATCAAGTGGAATGCCATCTCAGAGAATGAGGACAGCAGCATGTCCATCTCCTCAAAAAAGGTGCTCAAATGACTTGGACAGTGGAAAATGTGCAAAATGTGCATTATGGTGGGAGATGAAACTGTAATAGAATGAAATTCAAACGAATTGTACTTTCATAGAGAAGAGTGAGAAGAGTATTTTACAAATATTAGAAATGAGAAGAACTGTACCCCCACCCCTCCTAGACTGATAAGGAGTGTGCGAGAAAGAAAAGTTGTTAGAGAGAGCAGCGGAGTCCTCTGGACAAGTTCATGTACAAGTCAAACCTAAGATATGAAGAGTAGAATTAGGAGCAAAGGCTTTGAATAAAGCAAGCTTTGTTGACTGCTGACCCCACAGAAATGGAGATAAGTGCATTAGAAAAGGAAGGGATAGGTTAATAACACTGTGCCATCTTCAGCATGTACCAACAGAGCGTGGTTGAGAGACAACAGGAATGTATTGAAAACGTGATAAGTAGAAGGAAGAAGGATAGGGTAAAAGGAATAAAGGTATGAGGAACAAAAACTAAAGAGACATGCCTGCGTCGTTCCTTGTCACAAAGTCATTCCTTTACTGTCGTTGGTCTTCACACGAGGAGGCTGAAACGCTTGCTTGAGCAACATTGCCCAAATAAAAATTCTGCTTCGGTGAAAACAGCAAATTTCCACGCCCACAACTTCACACCCCGTCGGAGCAATAATTACTTTTGATAAAAATGAACAGAACCACATATGTAAACAATATTTATGTACTTTAAAACTCATATAAAACAAAACACAATAATACATTAATACTAACACAAATTAAAATAAAATAATTTATGCAGTATAGTCACATGACATGTGTCACATGGGAACTTCTGGGAATGTCCTTTTAATCAGATGCAGGTGTTTATTCACAAAGATGGAGAGTGGATTATTGCAGGTGAGTACATGCAGTTCAGACAGTTTGGTCATGTTATATTGTATTATGTATATTATTTATGTGCTTTTCTCTTTTATCAGGGTGATGGACAATCAGTAAGGAGTCTGTATCCTAGCTGTAGGCCAAACAAGAAGTGACTGGTGGTGTGTGATTTTATGCTGGGTTGAGAGTGAAGTGCTAATCGGGTGATTTATTAATCAGGTGAGAGGGAATATGTGAGATTGAGGAACATTTTGTGATTGAAATCATCATTTCCAGATTGATGGTTTGACTTCTACTCAACTTCCATGACTCAGGGTGCAAAAGTTTTCATCAAAACAAAATTGTGTCTAAACGATTTGTTTGCAAGGTGTTAGGCTTATAACAGATTGGACCATATATAAATATTTCAACATTTATCAGCCTGTTTTTTTTCAGTCTGTGTCTGCATGAATATGGGATAAGTAAGTAGCCCTGAGGGACTTTAGAACTATGTGAGATGAGTTTTGCTACCAATCTGAGCTGCCAGCATTCTCTCATATGGTGAGTCTGTGATTCACATGTAGAGGGAAGTGTTGAAGCTCATGCTGAACTGAAGTTGATGGTAGACAGGGCTGGGTACATTTATTTAAAAAAAAAAAAATGCTACTAATAAAACATTTACTACTTTGTTGCTTCTCAATTTTCTGTGTACAGTGATTATAGCTGTTTGTGTAATTCCACATATTGTAAGAATTTCCACACACACACACACACTCAATCACTCACACACAAACAATAGATTTTCTTCTAGAAAGGACAATTTAAACAATAAATTAATTGAAATAACATTAAATATATTATTAGAATATTAGGAAATAATTTAATCAATAAAAAACAAATAGTTTGTTTATTAAAATGTTTAAATGCAATAAAACAATTACAAGCATTTCATTTTGGGAATCTGATTATGTAATATGGATTGCATATAATTGGTTACTTCCTGATAATGGGTATTCTATATAAACTTGATATTAACAATATAATCTTGCAATTCTGATAAAAAGATTCTCTTTAACAGATCTAAATGACATTTAGGTTATGTATTCCTAATATTTAATGACAAACATCAAACCAGCAAATATATTGTGTCTATTCAATATGGAGATAACTATGGACTGTGCAACAGAAGGTTCTGCTCCAGCCGTCCAATAATGTTGCAGAGACAGGCAACAAGGGGGAGGAGAGCTACTCAAAGTGTGATAAAACACACCTGAAGTTAATTGCACCTCAAGACCATTGCCATAAAGGCAGCAGGAGCCTCTGAGTGCCAGGGGCCTCCAACTGAGAGTCCTACTGTGGACACCTGGAGACAAACCAATGTAGATGTAACATTAAAATAGACAACCAGCTATTTAAATCATATACATCGGCACTGACAGTGCCACAGAACAACATATTGTAGCTTTAATGAAGTATAGTGATTAGAAACGTTTCATTCTTGTAATTGTACTATGCGTTTATTTCTCATATTTATTAATGTGTGACAAAGGTGGGCATGCTGCTTTTCTCTGCAAATAATTATGTGTGCTTTTACAATAATGAGGCCATAATCTATAAAATAAAATGTTGATCACAATCATGTATGTCTTCACTTCCTTTTCATAACAAAAATAAAAAATATAACTGAATGACTAACATATTTTAGGAACTTTAAAGTGATTAACATTGTTTAAAGTGAATAACATTTCACTTTAATGTAGACCATTGCAGAAAATGCTGCACTTGTTCTCTCTCTCTGTTTTGTTCTACAGGAAAGTAGTCTCCATTGTTTCTACTTGTGCACCTACATGATTCATGAGCCATCTGTCGCGTTTAATATTCCTCACACCTCAGACAGGATGTGCCCGTCTGGCATGCTGTGCCACACCATGTGACCACTGTTTTGGCATGGCCAGGTTCTCTCTAATTAAATTAAACTACTCACAACTGGTACCTAGTGACTGGGGTGTCCACACATAAAACATGAAACATTTATGTTTTGAGAGAAAACCCAGTAACACCTTTACTAAATATTGGATTAAGAAATTGCTCTGAAAGTAAATTCCCTCTTGTATGAATGAGCAGTAGTTTCAAGGTTTTATTTATTTATTTTTAATAAGTAATGATTCACACATTTAAAGGAATGATTTTAAAGGGTGATGACAGAATTTTTACACAAAAATGAAATTTCTGTCATCACCCTCATATTCCAATACTTTCATTTGACTCGTTTAACATGTTCATACCTTAAATTTAAAGTGAAAAGTTCTTCTAAAAAACAAAAACATAAAAAATACAACAAAAAGCTTTAATGAAAACAAAAGCACAATAGATATTATATTCAAATCGTTTTCTTGAAAAAAGTTATTGATAAAACAAGCAAACATTCACAATATTCATTTTGCAAAAAACAAAAGAAAAAAAGAAGACATTCACAAATGGATATTGCAGGTTTTTTTTTTTTTTTTTTTTTGCATGCAATGGAAAACATACTTGTCATTTATAGTGTGCAATGACCCTTCATTGCATTTTGTAACCCTCCATCCTTTTTGAGAACTATGAAGTATTGTCTGTAAAACCCTGACTCTCTCTCTGGGAGGGGAACACGTTCTATGGCCCATTTCTCCAGCAGTGTCTTTACTTCTAGTTCCATGACCAGAGCTTGCTTGGGGGCCACCGTAGTGAATAAAATCCCTGCAATTTTGGGCAGTGGAGCCCGAAATTGAATGACATAGCCTTTTTGAAGGGTGTGCACGACCCGTTGAGAAATATTTGGCAGAAGTGTCCACGCTGCCAGAAATTCTACAAGGGGAAGCAGGCCCTCAGTACTGCCTCTGGTGTTACTCGAGCAATCATCCCTGATGCGGCGAACCGGCAGCAAAATAAATAACCAAAATTACGGCTTTTGGGCCCTTCTCAAAGGGAGCGACCATCCTGGTGCCGCTACATTTCCGGGAGGACAGTGTGAAACACGTGAAGTGGCAGGGTTAGTGAGATGGCCCCCTGAGGTCATTGAGGAAGGACGGGCACTGGTGAACACCACTTGATCAATGAGGGACTGCCCTCATTGGTCCGACGCTCTTGGCATCAGGACTGTTTTCCCGCAGCCTTCTTGGAGATAATGACGGTCCACCGATCCACCCTAACCCTTGAAGACTGCAGATGAGAGCATTCCCCTGGTCCTACGATCTCTGGGTAGGAGTTCAGGTATAAACGCTCTGTTTTTGTGAGGCTCTGACGGAGGGTCTGGCTTTATAGTGCTGCTCCCACAAGAGCTTCCTGAATGCCAAAACTTGCTTAGTGGCCTCCTGGTGCCTCTCGAGGACATTGTTTACTGCTTCACCAAAGAGGCCTGGAGACACCAGCAGGGACTCTTGTCTTTCTCTTGCATCTCGATCAGACTGAGCCAGAGATTTCGCATCGTAGCCACCATGGCAGCCATGGACCGTCCAATAGCAGTCTCTGGTCAAGAGATACAAATCAGTTGCCTGATGCAGCTCGGCAACTGCTTCGGAGCTGATTCCCTCACCCTCATCGAGTTCTCCTATTACGTATGCCCTGTAAGCTTGCAGAAGTCTCATAGTGTGGAGGCAAGCTGCAGCATGACCGGAAGAAGCATATGCCCTACCCACCAGTGCCAAAGTTGTTTTTAAAGACTTGATGGGTAGCGTTGGGGTCTTTAACAATGACGCCAATTGAGGAGACAAATGGTTCTCTAGTGTCTCTTTTATTTTTGGCATCATCGCGTAACCATATTCTTTCAGCTCCACTATCGATGCATTGTTGGCCTCCAAGGTTATGCACACGATAGGTGTCCCAGACAGGGAGAATGTGCTCAAGAAGGCAGGAAGCGTTCATCTAATTTAGTTAGTTACTAAAATGGCTTGGGTTATGACTGTAGTGATACTGATGATAACCAATGAATCCTTATTATAAAGTGTTACCAAGCAAACATTAACCCAAAAAACACTTAAAATAAAACAAATCTCCAGAATAGGTTATAAAGTTCATGTTTACGAATATGTCATTGAAATGAAATCATTAATAATATGGATACAATCATGGGCTCCAGTCACTGAGCCGCTGTGACCACTGAGGGTTTGGATTTGAGAAGTCAGGTAAGAACATCTGTATGCCCACAGCACATTCCTTTTGGTCATAGACTTTAGCATCTGGTGGGCTTGTAAACAGACTTAAAATTGATGGGCCCACCTGTGCGTTGTCATCACCTGATTCCCAAGAATGCTTCAGCTGCCAACACACCTCTGGCTGAAAGCTTAGCTAACAGAATGTCTACCGTCCCAGATTTAAATATTTATAGAGAATGGTAAAATCACCAGCTTTCAGGTTTTTTTAAAGATAAAAATTCAAAAGCTTTAAATGGGTTAGCAGCAGTGGATAAGTCGTGGTGTGCAATCAATATTCCTCCAGAATATATGTGGCCTGGTTTGAGTGAACATTTCAAATATGAAACTGAACCGCAGTTGAAGAAAAACCACAGGGAGGTTAACCATATAAAAGACAACCTTACTAGACATGTCTACAGCCCAATATGATATTTCACCTTTGTGCCTCTTGTCAACCTGCTGTACTTCTAGATGATGTCCAATTGATCTGAAAGAGCCTTTTATGAGCCCCAGTATGACGAGGATACCTCAGACTGTCCAAATTCTGCACAGTGCAAACTAGTTCTGCTTTCATACTATATTTATGAGGGATTTGTGGCGAAATAAGGAGAGAGTGTTGTGTGCAACATATCTGTGAGCTCATGAAATCTGTTCCATGATTGTTTTAGTGCTGATCTCTTTATATTGTTGCCTCATAAGAGATACAATCACATTAATATGCATAATTTATTAACAGAATGATACTCCTGTGACATCCATTGAATTTGACTGTTTATGAATGTGTTGTGAGGAAAGGGATGATTGTAAGGTTGGCTCATTAGGGTGGACTTGTTCCCTCTTCAAAGCACTGACAGCTTTATAAAGCCAGTATTCCCATCACCCCTTCTGTCTCTGTTGCTCATATGGAGCCTGCAGAAACAGAATGCTCATGCACTGCAGAATTGTAGCCTCTAGCACCCAATGAGTCTATTGCTAAACCTAAGGGTGATAAAAAAACCTCCATTCATCCCATCACCCCATTTGTTATTCATCTATGGCTCGTTCAGAAGAAATGCCCTTGACATGTTATTGAACTATTCTACTAGTCTACACGTTTCCAATCTACACCACATTCACCAGAAGAAGCCAAGTTCTTACATGTCAACTTTTGTTTTGTCATCAAAGGTATTGATCAGAGTGCTGTCTATGCCATGTGACAAATAACAGGCCTAATCCTGTGTGATGGCTGGTTAACATTCTCCCTGTACTGCTGTCCAACGAGGCTAGAGATTTGATTAGACAGCAGAACTGATCGGAAAAAAGTCAAGTCCACTTGTCTGGCAAGATAGGCATCCCTGAAAAGCTACAATCTAGTGATATAACATATAAATCCCAAGATGAAACATTTCTATCCTGATGAGATGAGTCACAAAGGGTCACTGAATGTCTAATGAGTATAAATGCTGGTTTTCCTCATTGGGATAAACAATAGCCCCATAAAGTCAAAGATTTATGATATTGCCATTCTTGTGGGAAAATTGTGTCCCTTTTGTGGACTGGACTCATTATCACTAAACGGGAGTACTAGACTTGACACTCTTAAGAATCAAGCTTAAGAGTAAGGTTTAGTTTAGTAAAGTTGATATAATTTAGAGGCCAAAACTGAGCAAAATTGATAATTATATGGCCAAACAATAAGATTATATTTTATATTTCTCTAGATCCCTGGTGTCTGCAAGGAGAAAGATGGGACATGGCTTTACACAGAGGAAGTCAGTCACTGCTTTTCCTTCTGATTCACTCAGTGAGATTACTGTATAACACTAGGAAAATTAATACCTAGAGGGGAACGCTACTAAGACCACATCCTGCCCACAGGGAGGTCTCATGTGAAAATTACACATATAAACTGGCCAACTGGACAGTGCTACATCTGGAAAGTCTCTGTGGTAGATTCAGTCTAGTTAGGGTGAATTCAATATGACGCAGAGAAAAGAAAGACACAGGCTCACAGAAAGGTTTCTGTGGAATAATACACATATGGTATCGCTGTAGGATCACAGTACATGGGCACCTAGTCTAGCACAATGGATAACCACTGCATCCTTACTAGGGGAATGGTGCAGCAAGCGAGACACTGAGCTGGCCTGCCCCACTGGCCTACCGAGTACACAGGAGGAAACTTTAGAAACTCTACACAGAAGTTAGAAGTTAGTTAGTGTATACTGTTGTAAGAGCTCAATTGAACTCACCCAGAACATGAATGGCACAAAGCATTTGGATGCTTCTGGCTCCAAAAGAGGAATTTTTGGGCAAGTTGCAACATGTGACGGGACCTCCTTCATGACTGATGTATGTTTATAAATAAAGGTGACTTGACTTGACTTTTCTTGGCTTGTGGAAGGCAGCATATAGTTGTAGTCTTGATACTAATGTTTCTGATTATGGAGTCACTCACTATCAGAGTCCTGGGATCTGCTGCTCAATCTTGAGTGGCAGTTAGCATCAGGTTGATACGATTGCTGCTGGTTGATACGATCTGTGTCCAATCACATTTGGGGATTCTTCATCCACATTCATTAATACTTCAAATCTGTTTTTAAGATGTATAGGCTACGGTAAGAAACTGCTGTGTACAATCATTGTAAAAGCCGTATCTGTAGTATAGGATGCTTCAGCAGCAATATGCAATACTTGTCTCGAGCGCCTTTCGGTCTTGCTCTCTTTTTGTGCCATTGATTAATGCGTTGATCAGTTACGGCTTGTTTCAACACTCTGTATGGCCTGTTGAGGAGCTCTAGATTCGTGGGACCTACTGGGTGTATCCTGAGGGTGTTCACGATGAAGCTCCGCTGTGTATTCAGTCTTGTTTGGTAGTCCCGCAAATAACTTAGTTTTAAGACTGCAATCCTCAGTAAAAGTCTGGTAGTTTGTGAAGCAAGTAGATTATTGACCCAGCAGAGGCATTTTGATTTCTTATTAATGGATACCGTTCTGTTTTTCTTTCTCCAGAATGTAAGCTGATGGTTTCTGTCAGTGGGAGGCTGGTCAGATTTAAAAAAAAAATGTTTTTGTTTCTTCAAGTCAAAAGTTTCTAGTTTTAGCATTGGTACCAGACTTTGTCATTTGAACACTGTGCTGATTTGCTGAAGTAAAAATTAGGAGATATAATATAAGAGCGATAGAGTGAAGCATAGAGCAGTAAGCAAAAGTGTTTGAGCAGTAGTTGCTGAATGGATGCTTCTGTGCAACCGAGAACTGTTGGGCAAAGATCTCGACCATGTTGCCGAAGAGGCCATCCTGTGAGATTGAGGAGTAAAGAAATCGATATTTGTTTGCCTTTCTCATATCTGTCAGCAACTGTCATACTGTGACTGTCACAACCAACTCGGTTTCTTTCTCATAATTTAGAAAGATACTGAACAAATGCATAACAGTTAGTCTGATTCATGTTACATCGTTTTGAGACATGGTAAGGAATAATGCTGGATGAATTTACCATGAGCAGCGTGATCAGCTTGATGTTATCCGGGATTTTCAACAGATCAAACAGAGAATGAATATTACATTTCAAAAAGACTAAATTGTTAAATATGAATCCTGCATGTTTTTAGTGTCTCTGCGTGAATGGTGTAGATTCATTTCCTACAGATACTTATATTATGAAACATGATATACTGGCTTTTGCCAAACTATATTGCTTTACTGAGATATGTAACAAATACTTAAATAAAATGTCTTCTCAACATATGAAACTGCAAAGTAACACGTATAAGCTCAATAATGAAAAATATGTGTTATGCTTACGCTTTACCCCCCCCCCCCCCCCACCCTGGCCACCGGAGGGAGCTCTCACACATATGACACACACACACAAAATTCCCATGATTCCGTTCATATGACTGATTATCACCACCCCAGCTGTTACTCATTTACAGAAACTATTTATACCTGGTTACCCAGCAGTTCAATGCAAAGTCTTTTTTGCTAGTGTGTTTGCTAACATTTCTGAGCGTTTATACCTTTCTGTTATTCTGTTTCTGACACTGCTGCTACCCGTTATTGAATCTGTCTACCTGCACTGACCTGTGCCTGGATTACCGCTGTTGAATGTTCTCTTCCTGTCCTGACTATCTGCCTGTATGACCAATCTTATTAAAGACATAGATTTGGATTTCTGCCTGCGAGTCCCTTCCGCCACAATATGATACATACAATTTCATGTGCACAATATAAATGTTATTACTTTATGAAAATCAGTGAAGATTTCTCAACAAAAAGACATGTGAAGCATGAAGTGATGGTGGACATTCTTATATTCAGATGGCAGAACGCATGTAATGTGACAGGTTTTTCAAAAAAAAAATTATCATGATCATGCTTAGATATTGTTGCATCTAATATGACAGACTGAATGAGAGAGGTTTCCATTTGTTACATTTAGACTTTACTATTGTTTTGGTTGGGTTATATTACCAAAGAGCTCTATTGCGCACTGTTTGTACCTGGTACTAGGATGCATTTTGGTTGATTGGATCAAGTGGACGATGCCAAAGTGTAAAGTAAGTTTGACATGTTTTGAGCTTTTCCAGTTTTGACCTCTTCCAGAGGTGGTTGAAAATACATTCAACTGGATGTGTTGTGTTGCAGATTCTAATGTGGTCAGTGTGTTCAAACAGCCACAAAAATCACCTACTCTTGACTGACTTAATGTGTAAACATTATAGAAAACGCACTAGCCAAACAGGATATAAACTTTGTCAGCTGAAGTCCCAAGTTTGGTTTAAGGAAAAAAAAACCATACCATGCACAAGTTCTCTCACAATTCCTAATTTCTAATGCACACTCACAGTGTTTGGCGTGATCTTACATCTATCAGAGTAGAAACAAAAGCTCCTACTCTCCATAGATTTATCTGTGTCCTCCAGTCATGTTCATTTGTGAATTGCAGAAGTTTGTTTTGTCCATTAGATTGATCTCTAAAAACCCATGTTTTACCCACCTATAGACCTTCCCGTCGAAGAAATCACGGCAGAAGTGGCGGAAAATGGACAAAAGATTAAAACAATGTGTAAACAGAAATGTGTCTCCCTCGTCTAAATTGTAATCCTACTGACATAACTGCATCTGAATATCAGGTGTAAACAGGGTCTTAAACTCGAGTTCAAAATGCAGCTGCACGAATGCTGGCTAAAATGAGAAATCACATTATGCTGACACCCGGATGCCTTCACTGACTGTCTGCATTCAGAATTGATTTTGAGATCTTCTTATTCATTGAACTATTCCAACAAAGCTTGGTAATATGGCAACTAAATCCAGTAAAACCTCTCAGATCATCCAACAGGAACTTGTTGTTTAAAAGTTATGAAACTCTCTTCCTTACAAACTAAATGCAATTTAAAAAGTATTTCAGGACACATTTGTTCACTGAGGCTTTTTCTTGAATATTATTTGTATTATATCATTCTGTTATTCCTACTATGAATGCACTTTTTTTTTTTACATTTCATTCCTTTCTTTTATTTCTGTGAACGCATATATGCATTTTTTCCAAACACTGTCTTTAAAAGCTGCTACACAAATATCTTGATATGATACTAAATTGATGTTATAATCTCTGATGGAGATGCTTCTCAGTAGAAACGAAAACAAATAAAACCTTGAAACCTCTTAAACACAATGACACCAATAACTCCACCTCAGAAGCCCCAAAGTAAAAGTATATTATAAGCTCGATGGACAGAACAGCAATAAAGTTTAGCAAATAAACATTGAAAACATTTTATTTGTGCTGACATTTAGTAGAGGGTACAAGCTTTATAAATGAACACTGGAGGCATGTTGCCTCCGCCTCTTGACAAATAACTACGAACCAATGTATAACATTACAAACTGCCAGGGTAGGTGAAATTCAACAACGGTGAGAGGAAAATTGCATCAATTTGATTCCAACAGCAACCATTCATTTAAAATTGACCAATTAACATTATCAGCTACGCAGTCATTTTTCTACTCAGAAGAAGACTAGATCACGGCCAACGTTCCCCGAAGGTACATTCCTCCAGTTAAATAATTAGCTGTTATTTCTTTGTCAGTGTTGCTCATGCAGGACTAAAACCATTTCATGGCAAAGGAGAGAAATCTCACTCTTAAATGCCACTGACACGGCATGAATGAACTTTTAGCATTTCAGAAATCTAAACTATAATTACAAATAAATCTGGAACAAATACCATTCTCACACCTCCTCTACACCCAAACCTTCAACACATATTCAATCTAATCAAAAGAGAAGCAAAGCTTAAAAAAAACAATGATAATTTTACAATTTTAATGTACACAATGCATATAAAAAGTCTGCATGATATGAAACTGCTGGCTTTTGTAATGTGAAAAGTAAAACGAAGATAAATCATATTAGAACTTTTACACTTTGAATGTTTATAACCTATGTAATGCCATTGAAAACCAAAGTGACACATTTCTTAAAATTAAAACATAAATGTCCACACCCTTTTATATTTGGATTCAGGATGAACGAATCATCAAGCTGATAATACACACCTGTCTTCTCCTGAAGTGTCTCTGATTAACTTGGAATCTCATTGTTGAAAGGTATTGCTCAGGTGAGGGCTACAAAAACATTTACAAGGCATTAGATATATAATAACGTATAAAGACGTGGAGAAAGTATAGCACAACAGGGATATAAAAGACAGGTCGTCCCTTAAAAATTGATGAGAAGACAAAGAGAAAATTGGTCATGGAGGCTGTCAAGAGGCCGACAGCAACATTAAAAGAGATGCAGCTCTTTTCGGCAAGTACTGGTTGCTCCTGCGTGTAATGACAATCTCTTGTATTCTCCATCATTCTGAACTTTGAGACGCAAGCCTTGTTCTGACTAAACAAAACGTCCAAGCCTGGCTAAACTTTACAAAAAAATATGATTTTGGAAGAACAGATATATGTAAAAATGTGTCTGATGAGACAACGATTGAACATTATTATTGTTCTGTTTTCAAATAAAAGAAAAAAAAGTCATTTTTTTCAACCCTCTATTTCTGTGACATTTCCATTTCATATAAAAATATTTTTATCCTTCTGATGTCACATGTTGTTGATATGAAAGTCAAATAAAAAACAGGGGACTTTTTGCAGTCTTTATTAGTCTTCTGTAAAAAAATGTAACTTGTATTGTACTTAATACTGCAGGAAATAGAACTGCATTGATCAGCTTTTACATTTTACAAAATATGTTCCAGACACAAAATACTTGAATATTGATTGTGGTATGATAATATTTGTAATTTGTGCCTGTTATTAATGTTTTTATGAACTTATCTTCAACCCTTTTAAAAAGGTAATGTAACATTTGGGATAAAACACGTTTTGAAAAAGAAATGGGCTGGAAACTGCAATGTGAATTTATTACAGAGCACATCAATATTGCTTGATATACTACTAAAATTTACTTGCAAAATTAAATGCACTATTTCTTGAGAATTAACAAAGGTTAGTGCTGGGGCTAAATGCTGAGAGTGTAGTGGAAATCTGTTAATTTGTAAGACCTGCTTTGAGGCTTCCATAGTTTTGTTTGGAAGCTTATGAATAATGCTTATGATTGCATCGCATTTCACAGAGCACAGAAAAATAGGCTAATGTGGAGACCAGAATAAGCAATCAATGTGTCACTACAGTTGTAATCTAACACAATCGTGACACTTTAAGATCCTGCTGTGACCCCTTGCCAATTCACACAAATCCAGCTGCTCAACCGCACAGCACATCCATTCATTGCCTCTAGATGTCACTGTGGTGCTGTCAGTGCTGAGAGTTATCGCGGCCTAGTCTTTTGTCAGTCAGGCTGGATCCGCACAGCACAGATATCTCACAGCACACTTGAATGCCTCATTTCATTCCAATCCTGCTCGGGTTCTGGAGCCCTGCTCATCATCTTATCTCCAACTGGGTGAAAGTTTACTTTTGACGTTCTCTGGACATCCTGAACAAAGAGAGTCATATGGCATCTTCAGCTATTCGATTTCAATTTAAAAATGCTGAAAAACTCAAAATGACCTCTAGATGGAAAAGATATCCTCTCCTTTACTGAAAATCACAAAGTATATGATTTTAATTGAAACATTCGTCTCGGATTGCACCATTCACATCTCAAGGATTTGTGAAACATTATTGTTTGCAAATACATCAAAATCCTCACATTGAAAATGCTGCTGTTGTCGCAATCATTGTAAATGTCATCACTGCACTTCAGCCACCGAAAATGTCATGTTAGGGAGCTAAAGTGACACTTCAGGGGGAAAAAAAAATCATCATTTGAAGGTCACATTTATCATTATGGAGAGTTCCCCACTATAATATTTGGCTATACAGTTTCACTTCATCTCACACACTGTACAAATGAAGCATAAATATAGTTGCTGCACCAAATCCAATATTTTGATGCACTTCTAATCCTCTATTGATGTTTCCAAGCTACCAAAAATTTGTTCTTGGCTAACATTCCTATTGAGTTTTGTTTTCTGAACGTTCAAAACTTCCAGTTTTTAAATGTTTTAAGAATGTTTTTTTTTTTTTTTTTCTTGGTTATGTTCAATGTTTCAATGGAACATTGCATTTATTCATCCACAAATTTATCAGAACAAAAAACTGTTTTCCCTTTTGGAGAACCCTAGGGGTCACTGTGACTGGTGTGTTTTAAGCATGTGTCTAAACAAGACAATGAACTTGACATTGGCAGGCGGCAGCATATGAAGGCACCGTTGATTGCAACCGTGAGTATAAAAAGGGAACCAGTACAATATGTCAACTTTGTGCTTGTCTTCAGGAGAATGTTTGTATGTGTATGCTAATGAGCAAAAATCATGAAGAAACACATTGCACAGCATTTCATGAAGCAGCCTGACGCGTTTAGCTCTTGAGGGAGCTGAGCGCATGCATTGCAAAGTTTTCTTAATGAAAGGCTCTGTTCGAGCCATGCCTATTTTCAAGGGAGGTGGGACATGAACTTTGGTGGAATGCTGTCGATTCTTCTGAGAAGCTGGATGCACTTGGTACGATGCATTTACCAGACTGAGACCTGTGAAACAGGTGAGGAGTCTTTTCCTCTCTGGTCTCTCCTGAGGAATCGTAATTAGTTTGCACAAGTGCGTTCGGCTCTCGAGGAAGTTTAAGGAACTTGTAGTGCTGCATTTGTGACTGTTCTCATAGGTTTCTTCACAATAAATATTAATCTGATGCTTGAACTAAGCGCTCTTGACTTTCAAGGGGGTTAAATGTGTGTTTTTGTGCTGCAGTTGCAGTATTGGTTCTATCCAATCTTGACTCTTGAGGGATGAGAGTTGAGCGCCTGTACTCAAACAGACGCTCAAACCTCCCCGTGGTTTTGTGTCCCGTTTCCGCTACTTTGTGTGGGCAGATCATGCAGGAGTCAAAACAGGAATCTTTACTTTCTTTGCTTCTTTTGTCAACTCAAACATGCCACTGATTCAATTTGTTATTCTGAGTCTGAGAAATTAAGGACAGAAATAGTGTAATGGGACTCTTATACTGCAATTTAAATGGTTATGATACTGAAGGGGAAAGACACATGCTGAGTACTTCCTACCCTTTCTGTAATCCATGTTTATGGCAGGAGTTGTACTGGTGCCTTTATCCCAAGAGCTCATCCAGGGGCTAAGTTGCTAAGCTCTCTGTGAGACTCCCTAGCTACTGAGTGTTAGGTTAGTGTTAGGCCTCCTCTAGCTACATTGAGACACTTTGTAGAGGCCTCCACTCCTCAGAGTTCTGACTGGATAGCAATATCAAGTAGCCAGGCTGTCTGTGAACCATCCAGCTGTCCTGGATGTTGGATATAGCTAGGCTTCCTCTCACTTAAAAGAGTTGTCATGCTGAAGCCTCTGTCCTCAGAGTTCATCCCGTCAGTGTTGCTCTGAGCCTCTTTGGTTACTGCCGGGTACTATGGAGAATTGTTAGGCCACCTTATAGAGACAGTTGGAAGAGGCCTCCACTCCTTAGAGCTCTGCTTGGATAGCAATGTCAAGTAGTTAGGCTCTCTGTGATTTTAAGCTTACTATGATTTTTATTTATTTTTTTACAAAAATAAAGTAAGCTCTCCTGGTTGTTGTTGGAGGTGGTTAGGCCTCCTATCATCTTGAGAGTGGTCATGTTGAGGCCTCAGCTTGGATAGTAATTGCAAGTGGTAGGCTCTCTGTGAGGATGGGGTATTGTGAGGTCTCCCCTCGATTTTGAGAGTTGTCTTACTAATTCTGCCACTCCTAGATCTTGGCTAGGCTGAAGAGTAATACGCTAGGTTGTGGGCTATCTGCGGAGCTTCGCAGGCCAGTGAGATTGAATTCTTTAGTTTTTTTTAATCTCTCTCTCTGTACTTCCCTTAGAGCATTGTTCGACCTCTTCCACCCTTCAGGCCTGTCTGATAAGAAGTTCTAAGTGTTTTTTTCTGTGAGCCTCCTTGGACATTGGCCTGAATATGAACATAGTTCGGCTTCCTCTCTTTAGTGTCACCCTGTTGAGGCCTCCATGCTTGAGAAGCTTCAGAGGTCTATGATCACTTTGCTCTGATTCCCTTCGTGACCCCTAGAGCAGTGGTCCCCAACCCCCGGCGAGAGTGCTACCGGGCCGCGCGAGGAAGAGCATATTGGCGCATGCGCAAAATATGCGCGACAGTGTGGCGCCTGGAGCTGAAGTGTCGGAGGAGAGCGCACCCCAACGTCAACGATCTTCTGATCCTCATCAATATGTCTGCAGCTGAGGTGTTGGAGGAGAGCGCACATCTCAGGTTCTGCATATAACCATGGTTCCCTGAAAATGGGCATAGGGATGCTGTGGCCCATTTCCATGTTTTCAGTATACCTGTAGATGTCTCCTTCAGACAAGAAGTGAATGACGTACAGCACTGGTGCCCTATTTATACTTATGGTCGCAACTAATGGTGCCATCATATGCTGCCGCCTGCCAATCTCAAATTCATTGTGTGGTTTAGATGCATGCTTCAGACACCAGTCATGCCAGAGGCATCACCCATAGTGACCCCTAGGGTACACAAAGTTTATTTCTCTTTTCTGCTATGAAATGAAATGAACTGTGAAAACTACTTTAAATATTTACTTTAACATATAAAACTCGAATGACTTCACAATGTTTTATGCTAATGTTTCAAAACATTCAGTATTAATAAAGGGAGTGCAGAATTATTAGGCAAGTTGTATTTTTGAGGATTAATTTTATTATTGAACAACAACCATGTTCTCACTGAACACAAAAAACTCATTAATATCAAAGCTGAATATTTTTGTATCAATATTTTAAGTAGTTTTTAGTTTTAGCTATTTTAGGGGGATATCTGTGTGTGCAGGTGACTATTACTGTGCATAATTATTAGGCAACTTATCAAAAAACAAATTTATACCCATTTCAATTATTTATTTTTACCAGTGAAACCAATATAACATCTCAACATTCACAAATATACATTTCTGACATTCAAAAACCAAACAAAAACAAATCAGTGACCAATATAGCCACCTTTCTTTGCAAGGACACTCAAAAGCCTGCCATCCATGGATTCTGTCAGTGTTATGATCTGTTAACCATCAACATTGCGTGCAGCAGCAACCACAGCCTCCCAGAGACTGTTCAGAGAGGTGTACTGTTTTCCCTCCTTGTAAATCGCACATTTGATGATGGACCACAGGTTCTCAATGGGGTTCAGATCAGGTGAACAAGGAGGCCATATCATTAGATTTTCTTCTTTTATACCCTTTCTTGCCAGCCACGCTGTGGAGTACTTGGACGCGTGTGATGGAGCATTGTCCTGCATGAAAATCATGTTTTTCTTGAAGGAGGCAGACTTCTTCCTGTACCACTGCTTGAAGAAGGTGTCTTCCAGAATCTGGCAGTAGGACTGGGAGTTGAGCTTGACTCCATCCTCAACCCGAAAAGGCCCCACAAGCTCATCTTTGATGATACCAGCCCAAACCAGTACTCCACCTCCACCTTGCTGGCGTCTGAGTCGGACTGGAGCTCTCTGCCCTTTACCAATCCAGCCACGGGTCCATCAAGACTCACTCTCATTTCATCAGTCCATAAAACCTTAGAAAAATCAGTCTTGAGATATTTCTTGGCCCAGTCTTGAGGTTTCAGCTTGTGTGTCTTGTTCAGTGGTGGTCGACTTTCTGCCTTTCTTACCTTGGCCATGTCTCTGAGTATTGCACACCTTGTGCTTTTGGGCACTCCAGTGATGTTGCAACTCTGAAATATGGCCAAACTGGTGGCAAGTGGCATCTTGGCAGCTGCACGCTTGACTTTTCTCAGTTCACGGGCAGTTATTTTGCGCCTTGGTTTTTCCGCACGCTTCTTGCGACCCTGTTGACTATTTTTAATGAAACGCTTGATTGTTCGATGATCACGCTTCAGAAGCTTGGCTATTTTAAGACTGCTGCATCCCTCTGCAATATATCTCACTATTTTTGACTTTTCTGAGCCTGTCAAGTCCTTCTTTTGACCCATTTTGCCAAAGGAAAGGAAGTTGCCTAATAATTATGCACACCTGATATAGGGTGTTGATGTCATTAGACCACACCCCTTCTCATTACAGAGATGCACATCACCTAATATGCTTAATTGGTAGTAGGCTTTCCAGCCTATACAGCTTGGAGTAAGACAACATGCATAACGAGGATGATGTGGTCAAAATACTCATTTGCCTAATAATTCTGCACTCCCTGTAATGTGAAGGCCGCTGACGGGACCAGGACAGTAATATGGTATTTCAATCACACATGTATGCGTACATCTCTTTTGTTTAGTTGGTTTGTTACAGATTATATTATGTTTTATAATAATGACAGACACAGATTTGGTTTATTTGTTTCATTTATTGTTATTGCATACAAGTGATTAGTTTGAAAAGCATATTTACTGGTTACTAGTAATATGTTTGATTAACACTTATTTCTTTGAGTTTAAGTTACCTGTGAGGAGAGTGGACGTCTGCTGCTACCTTGACTTACTTTTGCTTATGTGGAGGTCCGTCCCAATAAAGGACCGGCTGGCGACTGTTGCCTTGATTTTGTTCCACTGGGCTAACCCATTTGGGAAATAAGCCGGTGGTGTGTGGAGGGGTCTGTTTTTCATGTTTATGGGGTTACTGTTTTAATTATTTACATTCATAAAATAAAAATGTTTTTTTAGCACCAAATCACAAAATGTGAATTATTTGAAATTAAGATTGTCGCACTAAATATTAGAGAAGTGCCATATTTGTTTTAAAGAAATAAAGTTATCCATGTGGGTCCTAACACCCCAGTATAGTGCAGGGGTCACTGTACTGTAACAAGCACCGTCTTTCGGATGAGACGTTAAACCGAGGTCCTGACTCTCTGTGGTCATAAAAAATCCCGGGATGTCTTTCGCAAGAGTAGGGGTTTAACCCTGGCATCCTGGACTTTTTTTTAATACATCCTCCTAACCCAGTTTACTGTTCATTGACTACTACTATTAGTATCACCCCAAAAGTTTAAACAAGTCTCACAGACACCATCAAAACGTCCAGACAGCCTATAGCATGAGTTTGGGCATGGCTACAATTACTTTGACAGGTCCATGGCCTGCAGCCTCAAACATTTGCGGTAAGTCATGTCAAAAAACATGCCTACTGCAGATATGTTAGATGGGTTTATAAACAAGACTGTTATGTGCCCTCTTTGAAGTCTAGGGATAGAAAGGGGAATGCTACCAGTATTAAGGAGAGCGAGAAGGAGAAATTGCCGTCTCCGAATCCCAGGACATGTACACAAAAGCACAGTGACACCAGATTCAAACAAATCAAGAGGTTTTATTATATTAACTGTGCTATATTCTGAGGAAACAGAACAAGATTCAATCTACATGGACAAGGAATTGCAAAATGATGATATGGCTAAATGGAACTCCTGAAGAAGCCAAAGTACTCACAATAAGATAACTTAAAGAATTGGACCAGTACGGATAACTGAGGATTGCGTGGATGAATATCCAAGTAAAATAAGTGCACATCGTTGCTACAAGGGAGGACAACGTGGATTGTTTATATGGATCACAAATATAAATGATGGACTTTGATCAGGATTTTTTGTTCCCATTCAGAGATATTGACGATGGGGAGTTTGTTAATATTCATAAGGACTGTGTGTCTGGCCATTTACAAAGTCATTGTAAGTATGGCCATTTGAATTTTGAAACTTTCAATCACACAGACCACAAAATGTATGAGATAATGACATTGACCCAGAAAACCACTTATTCAGTAATGTAAATACAAATTGTTGTGAGTACTACACAGAAGATCAATTTAAGAGAAATGTGGAAATGGAAGGGGCATTTTCAATTATACATTTTAATAGTAGAAGTCTCTTTAAAAACTTCTTACAAATTAAAGATTTTTTGTTCCAGTTTAATACATTTGATGTGATTGCTGTGTCAGAGACTTGGCTTGATAATGAGAAAGCACAAGATGTGGAATTGGATGGATATAATTTGTTTACAATTAACAGAGGTTATAAAAAAGGAGGAGGAGTTTTTATATGTTACTACTACAGCGCTAAAATGTAGTTTGATTAAAAGTATGTCATGGATTATAGAAAATATTCTGGAATGCTTAACCATAGAGATTGACGTTGAAATATCTAAAAATATATTTATTAGTTGTGTGTACAGAACACCAGGAACATGTATTGATACATTTATGAATACATTAGTTGGTGTGTTAAATGGAATGAGAACAAGTTACAAATTATATGTGGAGATTTTAACATTGATTTGTTAAATACAAATGGATATAAGAGAACATCTCGGTTTACGTATGTAACCCTGGTTCCCTGAGGGAGAACGAGACGCTGCGTCAAAAGCGCTAGGGGAAATGCCTGACGATAGTCTTCTGAAGTACCATGAAACAAATGTGTGTGAATGCACGTGCGGGTCGGTGATGTCATGAACCAGGTCATAAAAGGGGGCACCGGAACCCAGAACAACAGCTTGATTGTCTGAAGCGGGCCCGGAGGCACAAGGAGCTGACGCTGATATGCAGCGTCTCGTTCCCATTCAGGGAACCAGGGTTACATACATAACCCGAGATGTTCCCTTTCATGGGAACTCGAGCTGCGTCAAAAGCACTAGGGGAATGATATGCCCACGCCACCTCAGCGACTCCGGCCTGCGGGTGTGTCCCAGCTCACTGAGAGAGCACCCTCGTTCCCGGAGCGGAATCGAGATCCAATTGATAAAACCTCATGAATGTGTGCAGCGAGGACCAGCCAGCTGCAGCACAGACATCAGCCAAGGAAACTCCTGAGAGAAACGCCTTGGAGGCAGCCACGCTCCTTATAGAGTGCGCCTGGACCCTCAGGGGAGAAGCCTGTCCGGCCGACTCATAAGCCAGACAGATAGCCTCAACTATCCATCGGCTTAGGGTTTGCTTGGAAGCTGAAGCCCCTTTAGGGGCCCCAAAGCAAACAAACAGTTGGTTTGACTTACGCCAGGTGGCAGTCCTGAAAGTCCTGCTCGCACTGGACAGACCTTGTTCTTGCGCTCCTACTCATGATCGTCGAAGGGGGGAGGACAGAAAGCCTGCAGCATGATAGACCGAGCCACATTAGTGGGAACCTTGGGGACATAACCTGGCCTCGGGTGGAGAAAAGCTTTTGCCATCCCGGGCACGAACTCGAGGCAGGTAGGAGCCACCCGAGAGGGCTCTTAAGCGAGCCAGCAAAAGAAGGGTCTTTATAGAGAGGAGCTTATTAGGAATCTCCATAAAGTTTCCTCGTGGAGGGAGCTCTGGAATGGAGAACGGTTTCTACAACCTCGGCTGAGAGACCAGAGTCAACTTCAACAGTTCTGGGGGGGGTGGAGAACGCAACCCTCCGCCTGGGACAGAAGGTCCCTCCTGAACGGAATCTCCCAGGGGACTCCGTCTAGGAGAGATATCAGGTCCGAAAACCAAATCCTGCTTGGCCAAAAGGGGGCCACCAGCGTAAGACAGACCCCGTCCCAACGAATCCTGGCCAGAACTCCCGGGAGCAGAACAATCGGGGGGAAGTGTACAGGCGTAGCCTCGGCTATGCATGCACCATGGCATCCTGCCCATGGGGGCTGGATGCGTTAGGGAGAACCACAGAGGGCAATGAGAATTTTCGACAGAGGTAAACAGGACTACCTGTGCCTGCTCGTATCTCCTCCAAATCTGCTCCACCACCTCGTGGTGGAGCCGCCACTCCCCGGGCCTCGACCCCTGTCTCGACAGGAAGTCTGCTCCCACGTTCTGAACTCCAGGGATGTGAGCTGCCCTGAGAGAGAGCAGCTTGCCCTGAGTCCAGAGGAGGATCTGTCTCACCAGTTTGTACATTGGATGAGAGCGCAGACCCCCCTGATGGTTGATAAACCCAACCACCATCGTACTGTCGATAAAAACAGTAACGTGGCGGCGGCGAAGGTCCGGCAGGAATGCCTGGTTGTGTGAATGACTGGTGCTCCACAGACCTTGTGAGGAGCGATCCCTCAGAACCGCTCCCCAGCCCGTGAGGGAAGCATCCGTTGACAGCGTTACATGTCGGGACCGAGCCCCCAACACCGGGCCTTTTGACAGGAACCAGGAATTCTTCCAAAGACTCAGGGTGCGTAGGTATTGCCTCATGACTTTGATTGTGCGAAGCGGGTTGCCCCTCGGGGAAAAGCCTTTGGAGCAAGCACAGCGTCCACAACCTTTGTGAATGTGCGGGGCGAGAGTGATAGGCCGAACGGAAATCCAGAATGGGCCGCAATCCTCCATCCTTCTTCGGAGCTATGAAGTACTGGCCGTAGAAACCGGACTGTTAGGGGTACATACTCGATGGCCCCTTTCTCCAGCAGAGAGTTTACTTCTCGTTCCATAACCAGAGCCTTCTGGGGCCCTACCAGTGACGGTAGGACCCCAGAAAAACAGGGTGGTGAAGCCCCGATATGAATGGCGTACCCACAGGTAACCGTGCGCAGGATCCATCGAGAGATGCCCGGCAGATGCGACCACGTGGCCTGGAACTCTACTAGGGGAACCAGTCTCTCGAGACTTATCTTTGGTAGGAGCAGTGACACCAAAGGGATGGGGTTCCCGGAGACCACACTGGTGGAATGCTCTAGGACCCTCCTTTACGGCATTGCCGAACAAGCCCGAAGGGGACAGAGGGGCGTCCAGCAGGAAAAACTTATCCTTTTCCTTTATGGCTGAAAGGTTGAGCCATAGATGTCTCTCCGTAGCCACCAGAGCTGCCATGGAGCGGCCGACAGAGTGTGCCGTCTCCCTAGTGGCCCGGAGAGACAGATACATGGCCCGGCGCAGCTCTGCCACTGCCTCCGGGCTAATGTTGCCGCCCTGGTCGAGATCGCTCAGCAATTCTGCTTGATAGGCCTGCAGCCTGACTAGCGCCGGGGCTTTAAGAGAAGATGCCGACTGGGGCACAAGGTATCCCGCAAGAGCCTCGTCCAGAAACTGCGCCTGGAGAGCGTGCTCCTGGATCCCTACTGGAACCAGAATCATCACGAAAAGGCTGAGATGCGGGAGCAGTCTGACTGAGCATGCTCCGCTCCCAGGCAGACGACGCACTGCCTGTGTGTATCCTTACCCGTAATGAAACGGGAACAAGGAAAAACACACGGAATAAACGTCTGCTCAGTTGCCATTCAAACAAACACACACAATCCAGCCCTAACTTTTTAAATTAGAAGGTGGTTGTAAACTCGCAAGCACAATCTCTCAGACACACACACGCGATTATTGAAGCACACCTCCTCACCGCCAAAGCTATACAGCACCACTCTTCGAACAAATTCAATTCGAACTAATACTACAATTCGAACTAATACAAAAAATAGATGCATATCTGTCAAAGGGGTTAATTTATGGAATAACTTGAATGAGGATTTAAAATTGTGTGGTTCACTTTGTGAATTCAAGAAAATGTTTAAAAACAAGGTAGTAAATAATTATTTAATTCAATGTGTATAATTTTTATTTGTATTATAATAGTATCTGAAATGTGTACCTTGTTGTTTTGCTTTTGTTTTGTTCTTTTCTCTTTTTCTTTCTTTTCTCTTGTCTTATATTAATTTATACCTGTGAAAAAGTGACGCTCTTTTGATTGAAAATGATGTACAAAGTGTAGGCTTAATAAGCAGAGGCTTCAGCCTACACCTTTTTCGATTATTAGGTATAGTTTAAATTTTTGAGTGATTAAGAGTGATTATCTGTGATAATAAATCTTATGTTATGTTATGTTATAGTAAAAAAAATCAAGGCTTCAGGAGGGGAGAGGACAACACAACAAACCTTACTAGGGGTTTGGAGAACTAACTTACTAAAAAAACTAAAATAAAAATATAGAGACAATACCCTAACTCTCCCTGTAATTAAACCCAGGAGAAAACATGACTCTAAAAAAATAAAGGCCTCCACCTCCTCACTAAATCTTCCCACATGAATTATTCTTAATAGTGATAAAGTAAGACAACATAATCATACATGAGATTCACAAAAAGCGGTAAATGTAGAAATTGGCCAAGCACCTCAACTCTGCTTATTAATTAATCTAAATGTACACAAGAAGTTAGCAGAGACATACTACAAAATACAGCACACTAATCAGTTATTTAACTGAACAAACTACAGGCAACATAAGCTACACACAAAGCACTGGGACAAAAAGATGATCATGTCTTTCAAACAGTCTCTCTCATTGTATGAGTCCTTTCATACTTCACTTAACGAGCTGGAACAGACTTATGCTTTATTGCTTTATTAAACCATTTGTAAACCACATAGCATACTGCTATTGGGAATTCACAATGGCTATGATAAGGCTATATGCCCTGCGGCTTTAACATACGCACCTTATTTACACACTTTAATGTCAGCAGTCATATCACCCTGTAGCCTAAGACTGGTTGCCCACTGAAGCTAAGCAGGGTTGAGCTTGATTAGTACCTGGATGGGAGACCTCCTGGGAAAAACTAGGTTGCTGCTGGAAGTGGTGTTAGGAGGCCAGCAGGGGGTGTTCACCCTGCGGTCTGTGTGGGTCCTAACACCCCAGTATAGTGCAGGGGTCACTGTACTGTAACAAGCACCGTCTTTCGGATGAGACGTTAAACCGAGGTCCTGACTCTCTGTGGTCATAAAAAATCCCGGGATGTCTTTCGCAAGAGTAGGGGTTTAACCCTGGCATCCTGGACAAATTTGCCCATTGACTTTGGTCCATCATGGCCTCCTAATTCCCCCCCATACTCTAATTGGCTTCATCACTCTGTCTCCTCTCCACCAATAAGCTGATGTGTGATGAGCGTTCTGGTGCAATATGGCTGCCGTTGCATCATCCAGGTGGATGCTGCACATTGGTGGTGGTTGAGGAGATTCCCCCCCTACTATGTGAAGCACTTTGAGCTCTGGAAAAGCGCTGTATAAATGTAACATTTCTTCTTTACTCACATGGTGTAGGTTACGTGTGTCTCAGAGCGGCTCCATTCAGAGTAAATGCTGTTTCACATGAATTGTAATAATTTGCATACATAAAACATCTCAAATTCCGTCTCTGCATATGAGACAGAATACAGCATATGCTGAAAGTTTGATTTGCTTATAATGTTCATAACTGGGAACATAACATGCGGCTGTTTCATCAGGTTTGTAAGGTAAATCATTTATAAACACATCTATTGCAGGCCATTTTGACTTTTAATATTTCACAGGATATTAATGTTTAGTATCAGCAATTCAATTTAAAGGCAAAAAAAGAAAAAAAAAATTTAAAAAAAGAAGGAGAAAAAGATAAGTGAGGTAAAGATATACTCTGTGAGTTAGCGTGCTGGTTCCCTTCGGGCCAGGTGAGCGCATTTTTCTAGGCGGCCTAGTGGCTGCCAGTAGTGTTGCTGGCGTCCGGCTGCCCCTCTGAGGAGGTTCCTAGAGCATTCTTCTCCCTGTATTTGTATGATAGTTGTGCTATCTATGTCTTTTTCCCTCTTGCTCCGCAATCTTTGTTTAAAAAAAAAATGGAATTGTACGTCCCGGACGCTTTGATACTCCCTTATTTGCTGCATTTCCTCTCTTTCTATGAAAGATCCTTGCACGGTGTGACTCTCCAGCTTCCCTGAGGGGGAGCCACCGTTGTGCCGCGTAGTAAGTTTGGGAGTACGCTGTCCTGCCACGGCCGAAGCCTTTGGCCCCGTGGCATCGGCAGCTGAGCTTGGGCGGTCATCCACCCCTTTTCAAGCTCTTCTCCCTATATATATATATATACACATATGGTCCTGAAAGCCAGCGAGTTTGACGCGTTTACTGGAGGGTCCCCTTCGGGGGGCCATCTCCCTAAGCGTCTCCAGGGTGTTGTCAGCGTTAGCCCGGGAGGTGAGGGTCTCCTGCAGTATTAAGGGGTCTTTACTCTCCCTGGCTGAGGCTGGAGGAGAGCTAGGCCGCCTGGCGGATCCACTGCGGGTTTCCACTTTCATCTTGGGTCAGGAGGTCTGCAGCCCAGTGCGAGCACTGGGTGTGGTTCGCTCGGGGCTGAGGCCAGATGAGCCATGCAGATCACTCAGTGAGAGACTGGTCTTCCCGAGGGTGCCAGGTCATCTCCACTGGAGCACTTTGGGGCATGTTTCGTCGCTAGGGCGGCGTTGGTATAGCGTTCCCATAGTGATGACGCAGCTCGAGTTCCCTTGAAAGGGAACGTCTCAGGTTACGTATGTAACCATAGTTCCCTGAGAGGGAACGAGACGTTGCGTCATCAGCATCAGCCCTAGGTCCTCCGCATGCCGCGCTTGTTTCAGACGTTCGCAAGCTGTCTGTGCCGGTTTCGGCGTGCCTTTTGTGTTCCTGGCTCATGACGTCACCCGCGTCATTCTCACAGGTGTTTTCTATTGTGCTTCAAGAGTTGGTGATGCAGGGGCGTTCCCATAGCGATGACGCAGCGTCTCGTTCCCTCTCAGGGAACTATGGTTACATACGTAACCTGAGACGTTTCTTATTTAAACAATGATGTTATCACTCGCAGAAATATCAATTCTTGAGTTACACTCAGAGACTACATTTAGAAAGTTACATACTATAGAGATGTAAAACTATAATTCAATCTGTAATTGTATTTTTTAATGTCAGCCCGGGAAAAACGAGAGTGAGTGCAAAGAGTCTTTAATGCTCAAAATATGGTGATGCAAGGTCAGATAACAGTTTATAGTGTGGCACGTCAGGATGGTGCAGGGACACAATGGGCAGAACGATGAGTGAAGAGTGGAGAGTGATCCAAGGGACAGCAATGGGTAACACAAGAACGAAGAGCGGAGACACAGGAAAACACTGGTGGGACTGGCCATAAACTCGGGAACAACAATATGACAATACAAGGGAGCTTAGAGAGATCTGATATTGTCACGGTTCATGAATTCATTGTCTCCCAATTACTGCCTGTGTGTGTATGCGAGGTGAGTGTGGGAGGCGTGGTCACTGATCACCTCCACCATCGTTATCTCCCACACCTGATCCATATCTCATCTGCCTACTTAGTTCCTGTCTCACCATCTGTTTGTTGTCGAGTCGTTGCCTTCCATGTGTTGCCACGTCAGTCTCTCCAGCGTTCCTGTTCCTGTGTCTGTGTTCCGGTGTCAGCGTGTCAGAGTGTCTTCATGCTCCAGATTTCCAGTGTTCCTTGTTTCACTCACCACCACCTGCACCCTGGGATTATCAAAACACAGCATCTTCACTCATCAGCCCATTGAGTCCCTGCGGCGCCTGCTTTTTCTGGACATTGTGACTTCCGTATTCATCACTCCTGTAATAAATCCTCATCATTTGCACTTGAATCCGGTTTTGTGTTTTATTCCTGACAGATATAGGTAGGTGGTGATGATTGTCAGGTGCGCATAATGAGTTTGAGAAAACCACGCCTCCCACATTCATCTCACTTTCACACACATGCAGATTGAGGAGTCAATGAATTCATGAACTTTGACTCTTAATAAATGAAATTCCTATATAAATTCTCACTAGTAAAAACCTCCTGACTCTAGGTCCAAAAATCACATTCTTTCCAGCCAATGCGGGGCAAATAAAGTGAGACGGACCTTGTCCCGACAAACTCTCCAGAACGTATGGGAGCTGAGCAATAGGGTAAAGAAAGTACAGATCTGAACCATATGAGCCTCGTCTTAACCATGGCGACCAGTCCGAGAGGAACTAGGTGAGTGAAGGAGAATGAAAGTGTCATGTAAGACATCTCTGGAGACACAAACAGAATCAATGAAAATATATGCTCCACCACCTGTCTCCATTCCTCGGGTCTTGGCCCCTTTTTTGACAGGGCCCCACTCCGTGGAACTTGTCCTGATTAATCCCTTAGGCCTGCACCCCAACCACTGTGAGAGACTTCTGTATACAGTATTACACGGAAACAGGGATCTCTCTGTACGAATCCTTGGAACAGAAGCCAGGGTTTTTACCACATAGCTAGGTGCGTGAGCATAGCCTCGTGACCTTGATTAAGTACAGAAGGGATTGCCCCTCTGAGCATCATGACTAGCCTAGTTTATGCTGTCAACTGCTGATGGGATGATGTCAATGAGCACAGGGGAAAGCAGGGCTGACATCAACACAGAATCCCACACAACAATCCCACACTCTTCTTCGCATTCAGTCTGAGTCCCAGCTCCTTCATCTCGATGCCAAACCACTAACTGCCATGACTAAATGAGGATCAACAAATATTTGACAAGGTTCAGAACATGGACATCTTGGAAGTGCAGCGGGAAGAGCGCTGAGTACATGCATATTGTGAAGGTGCAGGGTGAAAGAGCTATACCAAATGGAAGAACCTGATACCAAGGTAGGCCTTGCCCCCCAGGTGAACCTGAGGAACTTCCTGTGTTGCTTAAAGATGTATATATGTGAGATTGCATTTAAAGTGACTAACCAATCCTCAAATCTGATTTACGTCACGATTGCCTCCACAAGTGAAGAATAGGATCCAACCCTCCATCCTTCTTTGGAACTATAAAGTACCGACTGAAAACCGGGAAACTCTGGGTGAGAGGGGTCATACTCCCCTTTCCACAGCACTGAGTTCTCCTCTTGTTCCATAACTAGAGCCTGCTCGGGGCCTACAACTGTGGGTAGGAACTCGCAATGCAGGAACCACTGAAAGATATTTGGCCCTGCCAGGAACTCTTATATATTAAAAAAAAACAAAAAAAACTAGCCTCTCAAGGCTGGAATATGGCATATATCTTGAACATCAACTCCAAGGTCCTGCATGCAGGGGAACCCTGAAATGAGTGCTGTAGGACCCTCCTCGTAGGATGAAACCTCCCAATGCAACCCGATGCACAGGTGGCAGCTGGGAAGTTCTGCCTCAGACCTGTGCACCTTGGCTCCCTCGGGATACCAGGAGTAGCACAGTGGTCCATAAAAGGCACGGAAAAGACATGGGTATTGTGACTGACGTGAAAACCATTTCTCTACGGAAGGGGGGCTGCCCTGCAGAAAAAGGCAGGGCTCTAACACATATAGGAACAGCCTCGTCACCTTGATTGTGAGAGGCGGTTTGAGCCACTACTGAAGGGATCTCATGAACAGACCACCGAATGAATAACACTGAAAGCTGTTACCATGAGCGACAGCAGTGTCAACTGCTCAGTGACTGACTGGCCTAGCTTTATGACAGGATGGAACTGTGCCTAGGAAGGTTGTCCTCAGTAAAAGAGAAAGTACACTATTCCTAGCATTCTGCCTCACCCTGGCTCCTAGATGGGAGCAGGAACAGCACCTCCAAACTGTTAACTGCAGTGACTGAAGTAAGATCAACAAGACGTTGGTGTAGTTCAAAACGCAGCCCATGAGGAATCAGAGTAATACAGCTAGCTTGGGTAGAAGAACCTGAACTGGTAAGCTTGAACCCCTGAAGGCAACCTTTAGAAACGTCTGTTGTTGAAGGCTGGAGATACATTTCAACTTTTTTTTTTGTTTTAGTTTGAGAAGGAGAAGTTGCTAATCTCAAGTGTCAATGCTAACAGAATGGATAGCCATTGTACCAATTCCGCTGCTGGAAAATAAGTAGCCACAGCTCCAGCAGAGGAAATCAGAACCTGCCTCTCGAGGGTTAGCATCTCCAGCCTCGATGCTAACTGCAGCACCAGTGCCTCTATCGGAGTGGACGTAACTGCAGCGTGTGTTTCCAGATTTTGGAATAGGAATCGGACCTACCAGGTGTGGGGTGAGATAGCCAGGTACCCTCTTAATCTCTCTGACAGGACTATTTGTGAAACCCAGGATAAAAAAATTGCCGCTGTGCCTTGACAACAGCGGGACATGAACCTGAATATCAAAAGCCGGGGAGGCATTGTTTTAAATTCCGCCAGGTGGGAGCAGAGCGTATGTTCCTAATTAAATACAGCTAGTATCCTCAAATGATGACCGTGCATGCTCAACTCCCAAACAAACACCACAAAGACACATTCCAGGGAAAAACACACATTCTAAATTACTGTTCACTAACCATAGTAGTTTTGGTGGTCTCACCAAAGACTCACACCTAGTATGGTGTGGGATGCCCTGCTCTTTTTAAACTAGCTGGGGATCTTTTAATCACACACACATACACATACTGCCAGCAACATAACACATTTAGATTGTTAATACACTTAGACCGACAACTGAAGCTGCCGCTTCTGGCCTCAAGCACACATTTATCCTCGTTGTTCATGAAGTCATCATCCCTCAACAAGCATTCACCCGATCAATTCTATTCTGCTTCACAAGACAATTGAGCTAAAGCTTTCCCCTAGCGTTCCAACACTGCACGAGTTCCCTTGAAAGAGAACATTATTCATATTCCAAGGTCACGTGCTGGTTGCTCCTTTTCATTGCAAGATGCAAACAATGGATGCAAGACCAGTTAGACAACACATCAGTGGTCACCTACATAAATCATCATGGGGGTTTGTCGTCCACTCTACAAACTGGCACACTAAATCCTCCCGTTGGCAGGAGTTGCTCTGTCAAGTGTATCGTTTTGCGTCACAAAAGAA
Organism: Rhodeus uyekii; assembly: GCA_037043235.1. Lineage (NCBI taxonomy): Eukaryota > Metazoa > Chordata > Actinopteri > Cypriniformes > Acheilognathidae > Rhodeus > Rhodeus uyekii. Next base: position 864,957 of record JAWRVZ010000191.1, on the reverse strand, counting down.
ATATTGTAGTGTCCACTCTTTTTCTCCCTCATGCATTCAGCTCCTTTTGGACTGGGTTCTATATGTCAGATGTGGCCGAGGCTGGGTCTTTACACTTTGCCCCCTGATCGCTCTGATCACGGCAGTATTGGAGAGAATTTGCGAGGATATGGTCCGTCTCACCTTGATCGCCCATCAGTCATCTTAAAGGTTCCGCCGCTGCTTACCACATTCCTCGAGAGATGACGTCATGTTGGTATTGTGATCGCGACTCTCCTTCTTTAATACAGAGACACCCCCCCCCCCCCCTACCACTCTTACCACTCTGGGAGATCTGAGGGTCACAATGGGAGCTTTTTTGTCAGGCCAGCCCCCAAGAACCTCCCACTGCTCTAGGATGCCATGTGCCATCGAGTTGTCGGATGATCGTGCAGGTCCTTCACGTGAGGTACCTCGTTTGGTGCTCTGGGTGAGGATTGGATGTTGATCGCTGCATTAAAGAGAGTGGCATGTGGTTCACAGCCACGCACCACTCCAGTTCCTTTCTTTCTGCATGAGGAGGTCAAAAAGTAGTGAAAGGCACATTTTGCTGCATGAAGCAACTCTTTTGCCTCCTCTACTCTCACTACCCTCGATGGCGGGGCAGCCAAGGGTTTTGCGAACATTCCCCTGGAATAGCATGCAATTATGGTGAACTTGTGGCCATCCCAGCTGGCATGGAGGACTAAGCTCAGGCTTACTTGGGGCACTGGGTAGGTTACGACTACGTGAGAGTAGTTGCTTAACGGCATGCCATAGCTTGCCAGCATCTGCATCTCCAATAATCATGAAACAGTTCAGTGCCTGTGATGTTTTCCAGAGGGTCCCCATGATGTCAGTTCGACGTAATGTCGAACATGACTGATTGATAGGGAACATCTATGTTACTGATGTAACCCCTGTTCTCTCCTTCAGGGAGGGACCCTACCCGACGTTACATCCCCTGCCACAGTCCTGAACCACCGCTGAATGGCCGGGATACTCTCTTGGCTCCTCAAAAAAATATGAATGAAGAGAGTAATGCCAGTACTATTTATACTAATATGCTGGGTGGGTGGCATTTGGCATGCAAATCTCACTAGCCAATGTTCATTGGCATGTTTTGTTAAACTCAGAGATGATTGGCCTCCCAGGCGAGACCCCATGATGTCAGTCTTACGTAATGTCTCTTTTTCCTCCTTCAGGGAACGGGGATTACATCAGTAACCTAGACATTCTAAATATGCAAACTGTTGTATATGTTGTATATTATATATATATTATATAATATTATATTATATTATATATGTCATTTTAAATGCTGTTGTTTTAGGTTTATTTTTATTACCACAAAACTATCTCATTACTTGATCAATTTAAAAAATAATCACTACTTGATTACCAAAATAATCCTTAGTGACAGCCCTAATGTAAATATACTTATTTTAACTAACAGGACTAACAATCATACCTCTGAATATTATTATTGTATTTAATAAATGATTCCTGAACGGCATATGATATTTGCATATACGCATAAGACTTTTTGTTATACAAAATATCTTGGTTGTAAGCCCTCATCCATTTATTAACAATATTAGGCAGTGATATCTCCCCCACTAGCCGCTGTCAGTGACAATCACTCTGTGTTTGTCAGACCTCATTAGTCATGATCTAACAAACTGGTAATCAAAAGGTGCAAATCAGTTGCCCACATCATCATAGCACTCCAGCAGAAAATGTCAGGTGAAAGACACCACAGAGGATCCTGCGCCAATTGCGAGCTGAACTCAGTTGTCAGTTGCAGGTCTGTGAGGTTGGGCAGTGATTTCTCTGTGCTAGTTTTCAGTTGAGCCTGGCGTGTTATTGATCCCCCATTGGTTTAATCAGTAGCCTTGTCACATTGATACAAAGAAACGCTGGAAACCCAGCTAAGATGAAAGCAATTTACTTTGGAATAAGGAAGATTGCAGGCTAATGCTAGATTTATTCCTGATTTACTAGATTTAAATCTAGCCCTTTTTGTAATGGTTATGCTCATTTTTAGAAGAGGCAACAAAATGAATGAAAGGTTTAGAGTTAGAATAATTTTGTTACATTACAGTTGAAATTTTCAACCGAGTGATCTGTTAAATAAGATTTAGGGGAAAATGTCTTTACAACATACTGAATGACAGTGGCATAAGAACATTCTGAATGTGTTTTGAGTGTTACATTGAAATTATGCAATCAAAGTCTATCATTCGATTTCATTTATGAGAATTTTTTTTCTAAATGTGTCAATTTCACAAACTATATCTTTTTATCTATTTTTTTTTTTACAATAAACTAATTACAATGTTAATGGGAAAATGTATTTATTTGTCATTATTCTGTCACTTCAATCACCACAAGACTGGATTTTTTATTTGTTTTATAATACAGTAGAACCCTGACTTACAAAAATAACCCGTTCCAAGGTTACCTTCATAAGTCGATCTTTTCGTAAGTCAGTCAGGCTTTTACATGTAAATTGCCTAATCCGTTCCAAGCCCTTTGAAAACACCACAAAATAATGTAGATGCAGCATGATGAAGACAAAACTTGTATGTGAAAGCGTGGACGAACTTTAGCGTTAGCGTAGCGCAGATGAAATGGGAGAGGATCGCCGCTAGGCAGAGGCTGGTGGGAGCGATGCTGCCCAATAAGAGAGCAAGATGCTCCACCGAAAGCTACCGTCCGAGCTGTGAGACAGCCAATGGGAGAGTGGGTTGATTGGTGCGAGTTTAGGGGTCAGTGGCGCGCGAATTTTAAAACAAAACTCTGAAATCATCGCCTCGGCCGAGATTTTGTTTTTCGCATCTCAATCATTTTGTCGTTACTCAGGCGAAAAAAAAGAAAACAAAATATTTTATCGTATGTCGATCTTTTCGTACGTATAGCGTTTCATAAGTCGGGGTTCTACTGTAAAAGAATAACTAAAGAATCAAGAAAACAAGACACACCAAAGACAGAAACTAAGATTTTAAGTACAAACAGAGACTAATGAACAGAACAGGTGCGTAACTCAACTTAGAAACCATTGAAATTAAAGAGGAATCATAACAGTTGAACAGGAACTGGGTAAACAAAACCAAAACACAAACAAACCTGCCACAATCATAAAAAAAAAAAAAAATATTTACAACATTACTGGTCTGAAAAATAAATATTGTCAAAACAAATCACAAAACACACACACACACACACACATTCGGACATTCAAATGTCTGACATAAGAAAACAGTTTACTCCCATCAGTGTTCAGGAGGCATCACCTCTGGAGCTACTTGTATTCTAACTCTTCATCACTTTCTATGTTATTACTCTTTAATTAATCTTCGATCAAGTTTTCCCACTATGGCTTTCAATGCACTGATGCTGCATAGTTGATGAGCATTGGGTCTGTTGAAGAATAAGTATAATCATTATGTTAACTGTTCTGGTTTTGTCATAATTAAGTTGTTGTTGTTGGGCTAGAGTTAAAATATGCCATTGAAGGTAGGTTGAAACAGAATGAAATAAAATATAATGTGTTGCTATTACCATTTAGATTGTGCGTTCAGCCCACAGGCAGGATACATGTAAAAGTAAATAATTGAATTTGCACACCCTTGTAGAAAGCCAGGCATGTGTGGAGACATTCATTTTTTTCCCCAATCCCTATTTTCACTTTGGCTTATTGTCGTGATTTCAAGGGCATCAGTCTAGTCCTGCAGGCACCATAAATAATAAAAAGTCAATGGTTAGACTAAAGATGACTCCATTCTACATTTCCTCATCATGCAAGTCAAATGAAGATAGTGTTCTGGAAAAAATAAATGTGAACGTTTTAACCTACAGTAAATTGATGAAATGCTCTTAGAGCAATATGGTATCTGGAGTACATGTTAATTCAACAATTATTTTGTGTTATTTTGCGTTCTAATTGCACACTATAGAATAATTATATGTTGAATGATTGCAATTGTTGTAAAACACTGGAAAAACATTTTCAGAATTGGTTAGTTCAGAAATAAATTCATTTGTCTCTATTGATCATACTGGCTGTTCAGACAACTACGTAACGGGTTCATGTTGAATTTTTGCTGCCTGTCTAAACTGTCTGTTGAATTGACTGCTGAATTTGACCTTCTTACTGACATAGTCTATAAAACTCAGTGTGCAGGATCTATACAAGAGAGCTGACACGGCATCTTCAAAAATAAATAAATAAAAACACAACAAATAAATTAAAGAGAGAGAAAGCATGAGAGCTCTGCCTTCAAAACATGCCTCTGAGCATGAGTATGAGTGTGTCTTCAGCTTCCCATGCTATCATTAATAACAGTCCCCTGTGAAGCCATTTATTGCACAACCCATTCATCATTGTCCTCTCAAAAAATAATACTGTGTCCTCCAGAGATTTCTGCCCCGCTGGGGGATTTAGACATCTGTGTGGTTTGCCCTTTGGTTCTTCCTGAATTTCATCATGCAGGTTCCTGTGGGGCGAAATGGACCATGAGTTCAAATACAATGATAATTCATGACACTCAATACTGTGTTAGTGAGGTGCTATTTCCATGACTCTTAAGCAAATTAGGTTTTCTATAATAACTAAATTTCTCTGTTTGAGCATCTCAACCAGCTCGACCGAACAACAGAAAGTGTTTATGTCCAGCTGAGAGTTTTACTGTGAGGGTTGGGGATTGTGTTTAAACAATAAAAATAAAAATGAATGAATTAGCAATGCAGTGGGTAAAAACATTGGAAATGTTTAGAAATGTAGTAAATGTTTAAGGAAATTTCTTGATTTCAATTATTATATTGTGACCAGCCCTCCTTCGTTAACTTTAGTTTTCATCAGATTTACAGAATTCATGTGGGTCATACTTTTCAGGTTGAATAATACGATTAAATATGGAGAAAGAAAAAAAAAATCACATCCCTGATAAAATAATTATACAATATGAATATAAATTCTATTATAATTAACACATTTAAAACTTGTCTTTTTGATGCTGCAAAAGCTCTGAAAAGATTGGGCTTATCCAGAGATCCAGAAGAAAAGAAAATTATACTTTTGAATATGAAACTAGAAACACCAGTTAGTTACAGCAAATCATTGTCTTAATTCAAAACAGCTTATTCATTCAGGAAGAAAGCAAGTGATGGGCTGTTACTGGAATTGCATACTCTTTTGAGTGTGTCCATATTAAGTATTTTGCGAGCACTAAAAAGTATGTTCTGGAAATATGAATATGTATGGTATGAATTAATCTGAACTTTCTTGTCGCAGTCTCGTCATGTTGTTCACATCCGGGTCCCTTCTGTGTATCTTCCATGCCCTTCTTACATCTGTCTTTTTAATCGCTTAATCTATTAGTCTCGTCAGGTGTGTTCCATTTTCCTCGAGTGTAAATCCCTCCTGTGTTCCCATGTCTTTGTTGTTCATTAACATGACTTTGTGATGTTGTTTGGTGTTGCTCTTCTTCTTTTGTTTTTGTTTACATTTAAAGTCTTTTGTTAATCGTTTTTGAATAGAAGAGAGTTTACTGAAACCTGCTGCTTCCTCCGCGTCTTCTGCTTGCACACCATGCCTAAAAGCATGACAGTACTACATTCGCCTTCATCATAGTCTTCATCATGCGATCTAATAGCTTCAGCTGCAAATTCATTGTATGCACACTTTAGAATCTCATTTCCAAATACTTTTGTGAATGCTCTGAATTCAGACATATTTATTTTGTCTTTAACTGTTTTTCACCTACTATATAGGAGGAAGTATGCAATTTTTGATGCAGTCTGAGATTGTTCCTGCTTCGTCATTCATCAGACTGATTCATAAAAAATGTAGATTCATTCAGTTACTGATCATCACAGACCGTTTGGAGCTATTTCTGTTTGTGAAACAGAGCAAACAGACAATTTTATGAGTTTAAAATATGAGTCATCTAACATAAATTTCTGGTGTATTGAACTGTAATATAAAATCAACATTACATTTGCAACCGTGCTGATATTGGGGAAAGTAGCACTCTTACTCGTGTGCGACATTGCTTAACTAAATCCTGTTATAAATATTAAAAACAAGAACCTATACAGGGATTTTTTTCTCATATCTTGACATTTGGGGGCATTTTTTGATTAATTTTGGTGGAATCATATTTTGCAGTGTGATGGCATGAGCTTGGGCTCTTTTTCGGGCAAGTGGAGGCCCCTTCTGTTGGAAGCCTCAATTCAATTCAAATCGGTGTAATTGTAAGCGTAAAACAACTAATGTTTTATCAGTCAAATAATTTGTGTTCAATTTTAAATGTAATTAAAAAAAATTGTTTCCATCTGAACAGTGAAATTTGTTTCAGGTGCTTTTTAGCATCATCCGGGGACACAATTTGGTGTTTTGGCATAATACACCAGAGGTTTGTTGACAGCAGGGTAATACAAATAAACTGGCAAACTAAGATCTACCTTTTCACTGCCTACACATCTCTAGAGCACAGGGATGCTGATGTTGAGAACAGCACAAAATTCATCAGCACATTCCCTGCTCTTTCTCATTTGCTGTGTTGTGCAGCTCATGAGCCAAAAGCCAGTGTACATGCAGAGGACACATTTCCAGCTTTCGCTCAGCGTATTGCACACAGACAAGCTGTAATACACGTGCTTAGTCGTAATATTTGTAATACATGTGCTGTGAGGTTTGAATTTTCTTATGCTGTCAAATGCTTACGCTATAGGCAGTATGACAACTGTCTATGAGAATAACACAGTATTTATTCACATTGATAATAACAATATAGCAAAATCTAATATATTCAAATGCTATTTATTTTCAGAAATAACAAAGAGTTGTATACAAACTTTTTGCACAAAAGGTAGTTTCTTAAAAACTTGCACTATGACATTTGAAGTAGTACATAATCTCTTGATCAAAACTTGAAGCAGAAACAAGCGATAGCATAAATAAAATAACAAGATCATCAATATTAAACAGCATTTAAATCAAAGCTCCCTACTATTATTGAATGAAATATCAACCAGGACAAGCTACAGGACTGTGAAGCTTTGGGGGTGTTGACATTTACATATATGCCTTTGGCAGATGCTTTTATTCAAAGATACACATTTATATTCTAATCAGTTCTTACTTTCCCTGGGAATCGAACCTACAACCTTGGTGTTCTAAACACCAATAGTCTGCTGGTTGAGTTACAGGAAGCCATATTCAAGTGTTGATAAAAAAGAAGACATGGAGCTAGAATATGTTTTGGGTCTGATCTTTCTTTTGACGTTCTTTACACGTTTCACACGAAAATATTCTGGGCGCCATGAAACTTTTATGCAAATGACCAAAAGTGTAAATTTATCCAGAAAGGTGGTTGGTAACCTTTATTAAAAAAAAAAAAAAAAAAAAAAAAAAAAAAAAAGCGTTAATAAAACATTTTATTAAAAATGACAAAAAAATAGTAACCACACAATTTATACATGGTTAACAGAAAAAAAAAAAAAAAAAAACTAAGGAAAACCAAAGACTTAAATACATAAGGGAAGATAATCAAGAGAACATGAAAAAGGTGTGTAATTCAACTCAAATGGGAACAGGGATACCCACATTAAGTGTACGTTTACACCACAAAGATTTACGAGATGCATGTTAAAATACATTCACGTACCACCAACAACATTGTCAAAATGATGCATTCACAAGGACTTGAAAATTCATTATACTGCTGCAAGGCCATGTTACTGTGTGAAGAAACACATACGCCCATAGGTCCCAGGAGGGAAAGAGGGGTGGCCTAGGAGGGTTTAACCTCCTGGCCCCTCTTAGGAACCTGATTTCCAAGAGACCTGCCATTGACGGGAACATGATGGGCTGCAATGGCGGCGACGTATACCTTCAAGGTAGAGGGGGACAGCCGCCGCTCCAACCCACCTTGAAGGAAGGAAAGCACAGAGCTGATCGGGCAAGTCCGGGGGTCTTCCCGCTGGGAAGAACACCACTCAGAGAACAGACTCCACTTCAAGGCATGCGCCAGCCTCGTAGAGGGGGCTCTAGCCGAAGTGATAGTGTCTACCACCGCCGGTGGTAGGCCACTTAAGTCTTCCGCGTCCCGTCCAGGGACCACACGTGGAGGTTCCAAAGATCTGGACGCGGGTGCCAAAGCAGGTCCTTCCTCAAGGGAATGCGCCAGGGAGGGGCTGTCGCGAGGAGTGAGAGTTCTGGAAACCAGGTCCGGTTGGGCCAGTATGGCGCAACTAGCAAGACCTGCTCCTCGTCCTCCCTGACCTTGCACAGGGTCTGTGCAAGAAGGCTCACTGGGGGGAACACATATTTGCGTAGGCCCCGGGGCCAGCTGTGTGCAAGTGCATCCGTGCCGAGGGTCCCGTCGGTCAGGGAAAAGAACAACTGGCAGTGGGAGGATTCCCGGGAAGCGAACAGGTCTACCTGCGCTTCCCCGAATCGACTCCAGATCAGCTGGAGCGCCTGGGGGTGGAGTCTCCATTCTCCCGGGAACATGAGCTGTCGTGAGAGCGCGTCGGCTGCACGATTGAGCTCGCCCAGAATGTAAATGGCACGCAGCGACCTGAGCCGATGCTGACTCCAGAGGAGGAGGTGGCGGGCAAGTTGCGACATGCGACGGGAGCGTAGACCACCCTGATGGTTGATGTAACCCCCCACCTTTCTTGGGAACGATGAAGTAGGGGCTGTAAAACCCCGACTCCATCTCGGCTGGAGGGACAGGCTCGATCGCGCCCTTCGCCAGGAGGACAGCGATCTCTTCCCGAAGTACAGGGGCGTCCTTGCCTGCCACTGAGGTAGTCAGAACGCCGCTGAACCTGGGGGGCCGCCTGACGAACTGAATCGCATAGCAGAGTCTGATTGTCCGAATGAGTCAACGAGACGGAGTGGGAAGTGCTAATCAGGCAACCAAACTCAGTTCGAGAGGCACCAAGGGGACGACCGACGAACCCGCGGGGGGGGCAGCAGGGAGCTCTGAGGCCCAACCCAGGAGGCATGGCGTCCCGGAGTTGGGGCGGCGAGTGTGGTGCACTTATCTGGCTCCATAGCCCCCGTGAGGGGCCTGGAAGGGAGGGGTAAGGAGGCAGCGCGTCCTTGACCTGCCCGCTCCCTGTCCGCGGTGAAAGAGAGGTCGGCTGAGAGGGGGGAAGTGACGCGTCGCCCACTGTCAGCTTGGACCGAGTATGACCCAGAGATGGAGGAAACTGCTCTTTTATTGAAAATGTGGCGGAACAGAAAGAAACAAAAGATTCTCCACCCGGCCCTCCTCCGGGGGAAGGAGTGGTGCCCTCACCAGCTTCTGGAAACGAGCAGCTCCTGCCACCTCTGGGTCGCCCGTCTCAGGACCGCTTAGATTTTCTCTTGGCTTATCGCCTCAGTCTGCTTCTGCACTGTCGAGAACTGCTGAGCGAAATCCACGACAGTGTCGCTGAAGAGGCCAGCCTGGGAGATGGCGGCATCGAGAAAGCGAACTTTGTCGGCGTCCTTCATCTCAGCCAGGTCCAGCCAGAGATGGCGCTCCTGGACCACAAGTGTGGACATCGTCTGGCTGAGGACCCGCGCCATGACCTTAGTCGCCCGGAGGGCGAAGTCAGTCGCCAAGCGCAGTTCCTGCATCAACCCCGGCTCAGACCTACCCTCGTGCAGCTCTTTAAGAGCTTTTGCCTGATAGACCTGCAGGATGGCCATGGCATGCAGGGCGGAAGCTGCCTGTCCAGCGGCGCTGTAAGCCTTGGCAGTGGCTGGCCTGACGAAGAAGCTCCCACTGTAACCCTCAGGTCACCCAGAGTGCTAACCAACCCCTCAGCTCTACCATGAGAAGCAGAGGGGATATGGGTAGCAGCAGAGGGGGCTCGAACCTCTGTATCAAAGAGGGCGAGCCGCGACCGCAACACCGACATGGTCATGCCCCCACAGAGAGAGCATGAACCATCCACAAGCGCTCTCTCAGCGTGCTGTCTGCCCAGACACGAGAAACAGTGCTCATGGGTGTCAGATGAGGTCAGGAAACGACCGCATCCAGAAACACACGGACGAAAAGGCATCTTGAAAAAGACGCTGATCGTCCGCGTTTTGCTCTTTTAGAGGAAACTGCTCTTCCAACCGAGGCACAAAGGGGGGAACACGTTGCGCTGGGAAGACGCGCACCACCGCTGTCGCGCCGTATTTCCAGCCGGAAAAGAACAAGCTCTTTGGAGGATGATCAGAAAGAACAGCTGCTTACAACCGCTCGGCTCCGAAGCAAAAGTATGAATGAAGTGAGCAATGCCGGTCTTATTTATACCCGGAAGCCGGGTGGGGCGGGACTCGGCATGCAAATCTCACTAGCCAATGTTCATTGGCGCGTTTAGTTATATTGGGAGGTGATTGGGCTCCCAAGCGAGACCCCATGACGTCAGTCCGACGTAACGTCGAACGTGACTGACTGATAGGGAACACCGCATACACATACAGGTGTCCAACAAAATATAAGTAGCTCAGCGCAAGTAACACTAGCAAACATGGCAACTTCTACTCAAACCAAACTGAGACAATGTTTAGAAAAGAATCTTGATTTCCATTTTCTTTAAAAGCTATAAATATATTTTATATTTAATATTTTTTATTTTATTAAATTAATCACATTTTTAAATCAAGTTAATTAAATCCTGAAAAAAGATTGTTTTTAATGAAATCTTGAAACTTTAAATAATTCAAACACATTATAAATTATTGTGGCAGGCAAAAGCATAGAAAAGACATTATCAAAAGTACCCGTGGAACAAAGGCATGGGTGTGCCTACTAAAAAAAAAAACAGCAACACCCTTACTCTGAATGTACCCATAGATGGAGACTCAAACATGAAGTGACAGGATATTGTAATCCACAAATTTAGTGTTTATTCCAAGTGTCCAAAAACAAAACAAAAACAAATAAATAAACCAATGTCGCCCAATGGTTTTCAAATGAAATCCACAATGACTGAAAATGAATACAATGATCCAAACGGATCAGCAAACCAAACGTTTGGCAATGCCAATAAATTGACCCAAACTGCCACATCCACATCCACATCCACATCCACATCCAATCACCTCTCCCCGCCTTTACAGCTCTGAGAGGCCATCTTAAAAAGGCCATGCCCCTCCCCTTTGAACTAAGCCATTTAGAAAAAAAGGTAACAGAGAGATTCAAGGAAAACATTTACACGGTAACCCATAAATTCATTACCATAATAATAATACAAAATATCGTAACATTTGAAACAAAACAATAACAAATCTAAATAAAAAACAAAAATCTAATATTCATTCAAATTGAACAGTTTTCTAATAAGAATTAATCCGGTGATCAAGAACAGTGGTCCCCAACCTTTTTTTGTGCCGCGGACCGGTAAATGCGTGTTAATTTTGCCGCGGACCGGTTGCCGCTCGAGATTGGGTGCGAGCGAGATGGATGATGAGTCCGCGCGAGATTAAACACACCTCCTCATCGGCAAAGCAGAAGCGCAACAGCCGCTTGTAGCCGCTCACGGACCGGTCCGCAAATTCGATCCGCAGCCTGGTACCATTTCATCCACGGACCAGTCCGCGAAATCGTTCCGCGGCCCGGTACCAGTTCATCCGCGGACCGGTACTGGGCCGCGGACCGGGGGTTGGGGACCACTTATCAAGAAGATTCCCCTCATGAGAACAATAAACCATGCCTTCTCTTGGCGGGAACGAAACAAATGATGTCAATTCAAAATGGTGTCATTTACGGTGACCAGGTTTATAAGTATCCAAATTTGTGCAAAATCAATAATATGTGATGTTACGATGTGAAGTGCATGCATGTTCAAAGTCCAAAGTTCAGAGTCTCTTTCAAAAAAATGTATAGTCATAGCCTCATTGTGACATTTCCCCCTTCCTCTCCAGACACCGCCTATGTTGTCCTCGAAAGAAAGTCAAACCCTGACCTGTACAGTACCTCTAAGTCGAACAGCTGCACGGCTAGAAGTTACCTAGTAATGCAAGCATTTGTGTCCCTCATACGGCCTAACCTGGCCAATGCTCGATGGTCAGTCTCTAACCGGAATTTTAGTGCAAGCAAATAATACCTCAAAGAGTCTAAGGCCCACTTAACTGCAAGACATTCCCTTTTCAACAGTGGAACAGTAGACCTCTCTAGGCAGGAGTTTCCTACTGATGCATAAACTAGGCTTGAGTTGACCTTGTCCTTCTTGAAGAAGTACTTCCCCAATGCCGTGTTGTGAGGCATCAGTCTGAACTGTAAACAGTTTACTAAAATCAGGGCTCTAAAGAACTGGTTCCTGATATAATGAATCCTTTAAATCTTGAAAGGCTTTTTTCACAATCCTCAGTCCAGACTTCCTTGTTGGGCTGGCTCCTTTTTGTCAAGTTTGTCAGGGTTATTGCCCTGGCTGAGAAATTTGGATTACATTTTCTATACCAGCCAACAAGTCCAATAAAAGCTCTAACCTGCTTCTTTGTCACAGGCCGGCCTGCTCCTTTGACTGCCTCCACCTTCCCCACCTTAGGTCAGATCACACCGTGGCCCAGTACAAATCCAAAATATTGGGTTTCTGGTTTGGCTTGGGTACACTTCTCTGGGAGAATGGTTAAACCTGCTGCCTTGATGCGAGCAAACACCTCCTTAAGATGCTCCAAATGCTCTACCCAGCTTTGACTGAAGATCACAATGTCGTCAAGATAAGCTGCAGCATATTCTTCTGTACCATGGAAAATTTGACCGCATGGCGGCCCCATGGAGCCCAAATGGAAGGACCTGGAAGTGGCTGAAGGGGGTTCTGAATGCTGTAAAACTCCTTACATACTGGCTTCAATGGCACTTGCCAGTATCCCTTACAAAGATCCAACGTGCTCAGGTAGTCTGCCTTTCCTAGTCTCTCCACCAATTCATCCACCTGTGGCATCGGATAAGGATCAAATTTACTAATGTTATTCAACTTCCTGAAGTCTAAGCAGAACTGCAGGGTACCATCTTTCTTCGACACCTTCTGTCCTTGCCTGAGTCTGAAGCAAACTTTAACATATTCTTTAGAGATACTTTAACACATTCTACTAAAGGCCATCAGTCTGAGGGTGATATGGGGTTGTTCTTACTCTCCTCATAACCGAGAACTGATCAACTTCATGCAGTGTGCGACTCATAAAGTTAGTTCCCTGGTCTGTCAAAACCTCTGTTGGTATGCTGACTTGCAAAAAGAATCTCAACAAGGCTGAAGCTATTTGTCTATCAGTAAGATCTCTCAAGGGATATGCTTCAGGGTATCTTGTGGCATAGTCTGAAATTACTAGACTAAACCGATTTCCTGCTCCTTTATGTGCTGTGATGTATGCCTCCACCAGTCTAGCAGCTGTCATTGGATCATGCTCCTTTACCCACGTTCTCACGTCTGGGAACAAGACTCGTGGAAACGTAGCTCCCGGTCGATCACTTTTGGTGCTGGGTTGTCAGAAACTGCTCCCAAACAGATATGGTTCATGTTGATCTGCATCTGTGTGATGTGATGACTGAGCACTTTAAAATGTTGTTCTCTAGCGGCCTCTCACACAGGGTGGTTTAGACCAACAAGTCTTTAATATCTCCAAAAATATTTACATCTATTAACATTGAGTGCAAATATCTATCATGTCACATATATCATGTCTCTGTTTACATCCTGGTTCCTCCCGTGCTCTCCCATTGTTTCCCCAGTCACCTGTCTCATCATCAATCACCACACCAGTCTTGTCAGCTGTGTCTAATCAACTCTTGTGTATATCTACCCTATGTTCCCTTCAGTCTTTATCTGTTCTTCCAAATGTTGGATGCCCGTGTTATTGAGAGGTGGTTTCTTCCCGTTGGACTGCTTTCATCCTAATGGAGTATTTATCTAGTTTTGCACAAGATGAGCCCTTTTTGTTTTTACATTTAAACAGCCTCCTTGTCGCCAGAGATTATTTACTCTAATTTACACAGACTTAGTGTAAGTGTATGGGTAAATGTATGTGGTCGAAATTTTTGATGCAAAACAACCCGCGTTTGATCAAAAATAGTGTTTATTCCCAAAAAGTGCCAAAATAAAAACAAACAAACAAAGGAATTCAATGGGGTACAACGAGATCTACAGAGAACATCCAAAATGACTGACAATTAGATCATTCCAAAAAAAAAAGGAACTGCATTTGACTCCACACTACATAAAAATAGCATATTGCCTATTATATTCAGATATTCTGAGAATCCTAGAAAATTTGCTGAACTGACACAGAGATATGTGTTGTAATTGCACAGAAGAGAAGCACTGCTACTGTGAGGTTGACATGAGAAATATTACCGACACGTTAACTCTGGCTCATTTAACTACTCTGTTCATATGTCATTCAAAGGCTGGGAAGAAAGTTTTCCACTGCACAGAATAAGGTTCTGCCCCATAATAATAGAGAGATGCCCTCTGGGACCAACACATTATTCTAGATACAGAATCAGCCACCCATTAATTAGAAGACACATAGCAAGAGACAATGGCTGTGCGTGTCTAATGTTATGGCTCACCTAATCATTGGCAGAGTCTCAAAACCCCAGAGATGCACTGACGCTGCGATGTTTAAATGAGGCGCAGCCCTGCACAATTAGACTACTGTCTCTAGCAATGAAGCACAGAATTCTGGGTCTTGTCTTGTATCAGCTGTGCAGTGAGTACCCCTACGAGATTTCATTAATCTCTACATGCCTAGCACTAAGGCCAATGGGTAATTGAGAGTTTAAGATTGATTACTGGAAGCTGATAATGGGTGATGTTTGCAAGTTGGGTTTAGGTTGCAAAACAGGTTTGCTCATAAATATTAAACATTTAATCATGCATACACACCCTAGTTCTTACAACGAGCGAACTGCGCTTGTTCCTATGTGTAGGCCTTGTACCATGTGGAAATATGCCAAATAATTATATTTCTCAAAATTAGGAATGATATGATCAGTCTGCGGCCAATCACGTTATGTGTGATAAATCATTAATTAAACCATAATGATTAATTGCAAATTTCACATTAGTTGCAGGGGGAAAAAAATGGGCAGCTTATCATGGATTAATATGATTATCAATTCTATGACATTTACCATTACAACTGAATTGCTTCCACATTTCAATGATTACTTTTGTTAATTGGATATTCAAAAGTGGCAAATGATGGCCGACTACACACTGACTGAACAAAGTCCTTTTGAGATCCGCCCTGGGATAAGAGTTTGGTTAATGGAGAGAACTGTGCATTCTTGGGTGAATTTTATTAAACCCTGTGATCACAGTAAAAACAATTCTGTTCAGAGCGGTGCACTGTCCCTAAAAGATAAAAACACTGAGCAATGTTCATGCATCATATACCGGTTTCACATTCTCCTGTAAGCTTCATAGGCTGCTAACTATCTAATTAAGCTCTTTCAATAATTTTCTGTTTTATCTTTGGTTTATTTGTCATGATTTTACCAAAGAGGAGATGTTTCTGCCTCAACATCTTTGTTGGTTATGAAACAACAAATCTATAGTGTTTACATTTCTCTATTCAATCAGGTTTCAGTTATAGAGTAAGAATTTAGGTTGGAGGATCAACATTATTCTTATAAAGTGTCAAATTATTAAAACGTTTAATCTACAGTGAAAGAATAAAGATGATGTGGTGTTTTGTATAACAAAGGAAATGTTTCAGTTAACTTTAAAGTTATAGCTTGGCATATGCAGAGAGCTGGGGATATTTTTTTTTTAGTCTCTGGAGAAGAGATTCTTTCAACTCAACAAAGGGACATTTCAATCAGCTCCTTTCTTGTGACTGAAAGAATGGCACACTTTGATGTCAATACTTTGATGGCTTAATATTGGTGTAAAATATGGATCAATCCCTTATCAGAGGAATTAAAAAACCTGCCAATTTTAAGCTGAAAATTTGCACTGGTGTAGCATGAATACATTTGATGGCAATTAAGAAAAAACAATACACTTCTCTCAAAGGCATTAATTGTGGGAAGACAATCTATTTTGAAACTAAAAGAAATAAAGCTCAGAAGTATAGTAGGAATATATAGCAAACATAGTGAAGAGTAAATAAATATATAGATTAGAGGGAAGCATTAGAATAGGAGTAGCTGTTCAAAACAATGACACAAGTTATGTTAAATTAACATTCAGTCATGTTTCGCATCAGAATGCTGTTATGGATGCATCTTGAATCCAGTGGTGTTTACCACATATGTGTTACGTGTGCGGCATGTGCGATGTGGAGCGGGGCACGGAGAGCCAACAGTGCAGCAGAAACACTTTATTGGCAAACGCAAAACAAAAACACTTTAAATACTCAACACAAAAGGCACACAGGGGTGCAAAACTCGGAACAGGAAGAGGCAAGGAACGATACATCCACACAAGACTGAAATCCACTAAACACTGACAATTACTGACGAAGACCAGGTATAACATGAGGTTATGGGAATCAGCTGTAAGGGAAATTAACAAGACAGGAGGGGGAAGGATCTGGAAGACACAGAGGAAACCGGATGTGATAGACGCGACAGGACTGTGACAATATGTTGTCTCTATTTTCCTGTCTCATTTGATCTATAATTAAGCTCCACTTTAAGATATACAACGGCTAAAAAATGATATAAAGTAATACCTCGGTAATACCTTTGAGCTACTTAGTATACGAGCATGGAAAGTCAAATCTGTGTATGAGCATTGTATCGGTGTACGAGAAAAAAAATATTCCCTTGCCCACATGCATTTTTCTGTGGAAAAGTCCTAATGCTCAGCATCTTTGCACATATTTTTACTGGAAATATCCCAAACACAGCAAAACACTCACGTGGTTCCAACCCCTTTATCACCCCTTAACTCGTTCATTCTCTTAGTGTCGCTTGGTTTGGTAGCATCATTCACCACAGTGCATACTTTTATAAGTGATTTACAGAATTTTACCTCGTATTGTTAACATTAATTGTGATCGCTATTGTAGTGAAAAATATATGTACAATGCAGCATATAGAAAGAAGGTACAAAATCCTCCCTCTAAGCAGAAACACCCCGTCCAACTCCTCTCGGCGCTATCAAGTGATTTTTAGTGCATTCTTATGGTGAAAATTGTTTTGGTGTACGAGAATTTTGAGTTACGAGCTCTTGGAACTCGTAAACTGAGGTATTACGGTACACACTTATGATAAAATTGCTAGTACTTGGCTGATTGCCTTTTTCTTGCCATTTAGACAGCAGCTAATCTTTTTGAAAAGGAGTCTGACAGTTTAGTATATCTGTCCATCAAAATAACTCCAGATCTAAATAATTTGCAGAAGATCTCCAGTCTTGAAATCTTTCAACTGATTTTTTTACTGGATATAGGCATGGGGACATTATTGGATGTTACAAAACTTTCTTAATCTTAAGCCATTTCTTTGTTGATATTTTTGGAGTTATAATCATGCTCTTCATTATATGGGGTCTAGCCGGTTTCGTGTAAAAATCTACTGGCATTTGGCACTATCTATTAAGGTCAGAAATTATGTTTCAATTAAGCGCAATATTTGAATAGATTAACTGGGGCATTTTTTTCCATTGTAATAATTACCTTTATTAAATTAATCTGTGTTGTTTTAAACAAATTTCACCAGTTATTTGAATCAATTGAATACTATACTAGAATTGTATAGACCAGGGGTGCCCAAACTTTTTCTTATGAAGGGCCAAAAATCAAACTTGATTGAGAGCCGTGCGCCCAAAGTAAATTTTGCATCATAAATCAAACTGTATTACATTAAAGTTGCTATGGGTTTATTTATTTCATAATATTTAAAATAAATATAAAACAACTTTAATCTGATTAACTAATGCAGTTTTATTTGTAAAGCTTTGCATTTTAATGAACAATTTAAATGGGCAACAATCCCCAAGTGTTCAATGTACAATACAGTTCAGACATTGTGGTTGCAATGTCAGTGACCTAATGAGAGATATGAAGCTGGTCCTTACTTTTCAGAAGTTTTTCAAGATTGCAGACAAACTTACAGACAAACTTACAGACAAAGACTATATTTTATGTAGGTGAGAGTCAGTTATTTAGCTTCTTAGTTTACTCTTGTTCAAGTTCATCAAAATGAAAGTCTGCTCGCAGAGATACAGTAATCCCTCAACACTTTGTGGCCTCAGTGCATCGCAGATTTTTCAAAAATATTCATCAAAAAATACAATTTTAAAAATACCGCCATGTGCAGCCGTATTGCGGAAAGCAGCGTTGTTCAATCGTGATGCGAGAGAAACGGTTTCCCAGGATGCCAGACAAAGAGAGAAACTCTCTCAGAGGCTTTGTACACGCCCACGGGCACTCAGACAAGACACGTGATTGGTTCCCGGCGCGAGCTCGACCAATGAGAGCACGAGTGGATGTATCCCTTGATCTGATTGGCTGATCCTACTTCGCTGATTTTCACCTATCGCGATAGTTCCGGTCCACATTAACTGCAATAAACGAGGGATCACTGTACTGCCAAACAGAGACCGTATCACTGATGATGAAGGACGTAGCAGCGTGCTCTGTTCAGATTGAAGTCCAGTAAGCAGCTCGTGAGCCTTCTGTTTTCACGTCTCTCTCCTCGGACGGTACGGCGGGCCACATCAAAGGTTACCGTGGGCCAACTTTGGCCTCCTCTGTTATAGACTATTACAATTTTATCGACAACAACAGATAAGAAAGCATCTGAAAACATCAAAAAGTATTTGCTATAGCTCTGCAATTTGGTATTCCAATCATGTCACCTTTATTTTTATATATATATATATATATATATATATATATATATATATATATATATATATACACACACACACACACACACATACGTTTATTTATACAGCACTTTATACAATAGATTGCTTTAAAGCAAGCAGCTTTTAACATGAAAAAAAAAAAACATTGTTAATGTCACTTTCAATTAGAAGTACTAGAACTATTACAACTTCAGTTTTTGCTATAAAGTGTCTGTCATAATGAAGGACCAGAACACAGAAGCAAGTACACATGGATGTTCTTTTTGAATTGTAAGGAGAGGCAGACAACTGTTAACTTTGTTTGTGGTGGTGAAGTTTCTAAGTAGTGGAGTTTTTGGGTTGTTTATCTGGAAGATGAGTAGAAGTATGAGGATCTTGGAACAAGGAAAACACGGAAGGGGTCTTGGTCGGGGTCTTGGTCTTGGTCACATGTAGAAGTCATTGTTATACTTACAAGGCCAAACCAGACTGGTGGTGGTGAGCAAGTGATATAGTGCAGGGCTAAGTGGGCACAGGTGCAGGTGATCAACACTCTGCTGATTGTGAATGAAAGGGAGATGCATAGAAGTTTGGTGCAGTGGGCGTGGCTGAGTCTGTGGGCCCGTCCACACGGGAACGCGAATCACTGTAACCGCATACATTTCGTATCGGATTGGCGTTGCGTCCACACGGATCCGGCGTTCTGGCTGGCTTAATCCGCTCTCTTTGGAGAACGGGTTCTAAAGTGGAAAGATCTGAGAACGACACCCTTGCATTCTCGTGTGGACGGCCAATCCGCATCTTTTGTGAGAACGATGATGTCATCACATCACGTGTCGGCTGCGTCACACGTAACAGCAACAACAGTAATGGCGGACTATATGATTGTGCTCGTGCTGTAGGACGGCTAAAAGTACATAAAGTTGCCTTTTACGGATCTGGTTTTGCGTTTCCATCGTGATCATGGCATGCCACCGTGTTTGGGAGCGGTCGACGGCACACGCATAGAAATCAAGCAGCTGTCTGCCAACTCGATGGACTACATCAGTGGTCCCCAACCTTTTTTGTGCCACGGACCGGTAAACGCGTGAAAATTTTGCCGCGGACCGTTACCGGCTCCAGTTTGTTGAGCGAGTCCGCGCGAGATTAAACACACTTCCTCGTTGCTAAAGCAGCAGCGTCACAGCCGCTTGTAGCAGCTCACGGACCGGTCCGTGTACCATTTCATCCGTGGGGTTGGGGACCACTGGACTACATCAACAGGAAAGGCAAACATTCTATCAATGTACAGGCGGTCTGTGATTATAAGTACAGATTTATGGATGTTGTGATAAAGGGGCCCGGGAGTGTACAGGATGCACGGGTTATTGCTAATTCAAAGCTAAACCTGTACTTGACTGGCCAGATCCCTCCTCTGAAAAAATAGATTGTGGACATGAGTGTGCTTTTGTTCGTCTCAAAGCCAGATATGCTGCACTGAAAAGGCTTCACAGACTGTAACGAGGGAGAGGGAAAGAGAGTGAGGAGAGTACTCACAAAGTACCTTGACCCTTAAAAATGCTGCCCATCAAGTTTTGTTCTGTTTTTTTTTACAGTATTTACCTTTTTGAAAATGTACTAATGTTTATTTTGAAAGTGTTGTATTGAATATGTCAAGTGAAAATAAATGAGAGCAAAAATTCAAGAACTGGTTTTTATTGGAAAATAGAACAATTAAAAATAACCTGAAAAAACAGGTATAAAGTGCAGCAGTGCGCACAACATATAGTGCAGGGCAAACAATATAAAATCAAGAATTACAATGCAACAGGGCAATCGCTCCGTGTCATCTTGCAGCAGTGCACGTCTTTAAATATTCAGCGCATTCAGCGCGCAAGGTTGTGCGCATGCTCAAACTCTTCTTCTCCGTGTATAGTGTATATCTGTGGCAGAATTACAGCGCCACATACTGGTCTGGCATATATACTACACCGTTCTCAGTCGGTTTCAGTGTTCTCGTGTGGACGGTGAGATTTCTTGCACCGATGCCGTGTTTACGGCATTTTTTTTTTAGAACGAAGGGAAAAAAAGAGCGGTTAGGGAATGCACCGTTCTCGTGTGGACGTGGCCTGTGACAGTGACACACCACTGTTTCCATGTTTTTACTCGCATAACTGCCTATGATGACACCACTGGTGCAACCACAAGTAAAAAATGGCACCTGTGCAATACGTCGAGAAATTATTGTATGAAGGTGAAGTCTGCAGTAATACTGAAAGCATTGCAAAGGGATGCAGTGTCTCATTCCCTATTCCTGCATAACTTGAGAGGTTGTGTCCTCTAGGGGTCACTATGGGGAATGGAATATTGGCTATGGTAAGTCAAAACATTCAAAGGAGTCCTCTTCCCTATGGTGCACCAGCAACGATCATAGAAAGCGCTTCTTAAGAAATAAGGCCTCAAACAGCATGACTAAAAAAAGTAAAAAGCTAAAAAATGACTAAAAAAAGGAAGTTGTCAACTACACTCATGTTTGGGCCAGCATCAAAGTGAGCCTAACTCTCTAATCTTCTGTTCATACAGCCCTGAAGAGTGGAGGCCTCAAACAAGAGGCCTAGACAACACTCTAAGCCAAGGGGCAGAACTGTGAAAGCTCTGTCTAACTGGCCTGTGAAGCTCCACAGAGTGGAGGCCTCTATATTGCGAGTCTCATAATGTGAATATGCCTAGCAACACCATGCGTTGAGGTCAGTAGCCAAAGAGAGCCTAACAACCTAGCATACTACCCTAGCCGAGATCTGGAAGCAAGGCCTCAGTATGATGACTCTCTAACTTGAAAAGAGACCAAACAATGCTCCATGTTCAGGATCTTGCAAGGAGGTTCACAGAAAACCAACCACTCACTTTTGCTATCCTAATGGAGCTCAAGGGAGCGAAGGCCTCAACAAATAGGACGAAAATTAGAGGAGACATTACTGACAATGCTCGCAGTAGTTAAGGAGGCTAAAAATCAAGCCAATCGCAGACCTTATCTGAGCTCTAGGAGTGGAGGCCTCCATATGACTCTTTGTATCGGGAGGAGGATCTACCAACACCCTAGGCAAAGGATCTCGCAAGGAGGCTCACAGAGAGTCAGTTACCAGGAGCAATGTTCATAGTAGCCATGGAGGCTTGCAGATAGCCATAAAACTTAGAGCTTGGCTTGGCTTTTTGATAAGAACAGAGGCATCAGCATGAGGGAGGCTAAATCAAGAAATGGTTCTCTAAAACGAGAGTTATAAATTGAGAGTAAATGGTTCTCTAAATCGAGAGAGAACCAGCTACACCCCATGCTCAGGACATACTTTGGAGGTTCACGGAGAGCATACCATTTGCAATGGCTATCCTTGCAGAGCTCTAGGCAGTAGAAGCCTCAAAGACAACTCTATATCGTGAGTCCTAGCAATGCTCATGAGCAAGACTCACAGAGGGCACTCAACATAATGACTTGCTAATTGAGTAGGGGTCTAACAAAGCACCACGCTCAGGCTATCTTGTAAGGAAGTTGACAGAGACCCAACAACTCACCACTTAATTTTTCTCGACAGATATGACAAAAAGCTCTGACGGTAAAACCAACACATCGAGTAGAAAGTTATTTTCCATCTCCCCAATGTCAGCCAAAATTATCCAGACATGCCTCTCCATAACCACCATGACTGCCATGGATCAATCAATTGCGGCAGCAGTCTGCTTGGTGGCCTGGAAAACCAAATCAATGGTACACTACAGTTGGCCCTGATCCAGGACTTTTTTAGCAGCACAGGTAAACCTGCAGCACAGCAATCATGTGCAAAGCTTCCCTAGCCTGAACCACTACCGTATATGCTCTGCCATTCAGATGTGGTGTAACACACAGTGGCTAAGTTGGCAGAAGATACAATGCCCTCAGTGAGCATGCTTTACCAGATAGCTGCACAGCATCTCTTCGAATGGAGGCATCAACACATATCTATATTCTCCACATCGCCATAGTTCGCCTGTGAATTGTGGATTCGAGAAGAATATGGCTTTCCCCAAGATCTCCACATATCATTGTGAAAATCTGTGAGAAAGGGAAGACTCGCATGAGCTGGGTGTTTTTGTCCCTACAGGAAGTGTTAATTGAGGCTGCTGCATCTAATCTAATATATACATGGAATGAGACATGATATCTGGCAGATCAACTTATGGGGGCAGGCAAGCTGTTAGTGCTCAAAGACATCCTTGATCTCGACAAGCTTGTCCTTCTCATCTTGGCTCGAGGCAAGGAGCACACTTGCAGCTAAATCAGACGATGTGAGGGATAACACATTGTCACCCCGGAGCTCGCTCTCACCAGCAACAACAAACAACAGATATTGATACCCTTCTCAAATTCGTCAGCAAGATCCACCTGCAGCAGGTCATGAACCACAAGATGCAGATGGTTGGCCTTGATTCCCTTGATGAAAGGCAAAGACAAGAGTGAAGCTTCCTCAGAGGAAAGAGCTTATAATGCACTCAAACGGCCCCCTCGAGGACTGAGCATGCATGTTCTTTGCCAAGGCATATAACACACATTTCATGCATTTCAGAAATCACATAATCACATAGTTTCCTGTCTAGACACATTTCAAACAGACAGTCTCCTGCAGATAAGAATAATAATAAAACAAATTATTATTATTTAGAGTCACTTTCAAATCTCTCAAGGACATCATAGAGTTGGTGATATTTATAAAACAACACAGCACTTCAGCAAAACCTAAAACAACAGTTGTTTTAAAAAAAAATCAATCACAGAAGGCTAATTTAAATAGATAGTATTAAATAGATTTAATAGATGATTTAAAAGTATTCAGAAAAGCACTTTCTCATACATTATAGAAGAGAATTCCAGATATGAGGAGTAGCACAACTGAACGCCCTGTACCACATAGTGACTAAATGAACAGGGATACAAAAAGGCAAAAATATGCAAAAGATCTGAGTGTGCGCTTGGGAATGTAATTATGAAGCAAGTCTGAAAGATATGATGGTGCAAGATTTTGAAGAGCTTTGAAGGTGAGAAGCTGAATCTTGTACTCTGTATTTCACAGGAAGCCAGTGTAAATGACAGAGAACATGAGAGATATGCTCAATAGTTCTAGTAATCATACAGGCAGCTGAATTCTGGATCAACTGAAGTTTGTAATGAAGTTTGTGAGGTAGCCCAAATAGTAAAGGGTTACGTTACTCAATGTGTGAAGTGACTAGAAAGGCTGTGGAATTGGGTGTGAGAAATGGATGAAGACGGCTGATATTGTGGAAGTATGTAGACCAAGGGCCCGTCCACACGGAGACGCGTATCACTGTATCCGCACACATTTCACATGGATCCGGCGTTTTGGGAGACTGAATCCACTCTCTTTTGATACTGGGTCCTAAAGTGGATAGATCTGAATCTGACACCCTTGCGGTCTCGTGTGGACGGCCAATCCGTATATTTTTTGTGAACCGATGATGTCATCACATCACGTGTCGGCTGCGTCACAGCAACAGCAACAGTGTTGCCAGATTGGACTGAAGATTTCCAGCCCAACTACAGCTTAAAACCCGCCCATTTTAAAAAATACCATCCCAAAGTGCGTACTCTTATAAATAATGAAAAATGTTGAGTGATTTTATGCATCAAAAACCATCCCAAATTTTATCAACCAGCCCAATGCATTTTTCCCGGTCGGACGTGACCAAAAGGTAACTAGCAATCTGGCAACACTGAACAGCAACAACAATGCGCATACTCAAAGTCTTCTTCTCTGTGTATAGTGTATATCTGTGGCAGAATTACAGCGCCCCATACTGGTCTGGCATATATACTACACCATTTTCAGTCGGTTTTAGGGGTCTCGTGTGGACGCTGATATTTCTTGCGCCGACACCGTGTTTATGATCGGATAGGGAATGCACTGACAGCGTGTGGACGTGGCCCAAGTAACATTATTCACATGCCTATCAAAAGACAAAGTACTATCAAGGACAACACCCAGGCTCTTACCAGGGAAGATGGATAGATTATAGAATTATCAATGGAGAGGGAAAAGGTGTTGGATTTAGTGCCAACAAGAATAACCTCTGTTTTATCAATAGTCAGCTTGAGAAAATTGCACAAAAATCAGGATTTAATTTCTTCAAGACAATTCAAAAGAAAACAAAAAAGAAGACTAGAGTTTGGCTTGGAAGACAAGTAGAGCTGTGTGTAGTCAGCATAGCAATGAAAACCAATACCGTGTTTCCTAGAAATGTAACCAAGAGGTAGTAAATAAATGATAAACAAAAGGAAGTCCAAAACAGAGCGTTGAGGAACACTTCATCTGAGGAACAGATGAAAAGTATAACTAAAAAAAAAATTAAGCTGGACAAATCGATTGTTCCTGGAAAGATGAGATCTAAGATCTAAACTAGGTGAGAGGGACACAAGTGATATCAATAGAGAATAAGAAGAACTTGATGGGAAATAGCATCAAAGACCGCACTCAGATAAAGTAGGTTCAGAATCAGCTTCCATTAGCTGATCATCAACATGTACCATGGCAGTCTCTGTACTATGTAGTGAAGGAAAACCAGACGAAAATTATTCAAATAGGCTACTTTTTAATTGGTCAGCATGAATCTGAGATGCAAAAACCTTTTCCAAGATTTTTGAAAGAAAAGATCAATTGAAAACTGGAAAGTTGGAAAAACTATAAGGATCATCAGCCGGTTTCTAGAGTCTTGGTGTTATTAGAGCAACCTTAAAAGATGAAGGAACAACACCTATGGTGAGAAAAGAATGTACCCGAATATACCAGATAAACAGACTTTGACCAATGTTTCCATGCCTAGTCATCTGGTTTGTTTGTGTTCATGCTGAGTGCTGTACTTTATTGTTAGTTAAACGTTTTCCCCATCGTGGGCAGTTTCTTTTGTATCTTTGTTTTGTGTTTACTTCTAATAAATTATAATTTACGCTCATCTCTGTGCTTGGGTCCTATTCTTCCTAGTATTCCGTGACAATTCAAAGCTATGAAATGTAGAAGAAAGTGAATCATGGGAAGGCAAATATGAAAGATCACATGAAATATTATTTTGAGAGATTAATGGTTGAAGAATATTGTATTTTTTTGTATTTAAAAAGGTTGTGTCATACATGTGTCATAAGTCACGAAAATATAGGTGAGAAGGAAGTTTATCAAGTGGCCACAAGACAGTGTTTACTGTTTTAAACAAAGATCTTGTGTTCCCTACATCTGACCCAATTATGGTAGAATATTAATTACATTTAGCTTTTAACAGAGCTTGTAGCAAAGCATGTGGTCTGTATAAATATCTTTACGAACAGTAAGTTCAGTTTAAATGGATAAACGTTCCAAGTAACGTCCCTTAGTTTTAAGTTGTCTCTGTTGAGGTGTTAACCAAGGTGGAGCATTAGTAAAATAAACAGTCCGAGTTTTTGGTGCAAGTTTATCAACTTCTCTATGTAGTCTGTAATTATAATAGGAAACCAAGTCAATCGGAGTAGAAAAAACATATTTTTCTGAAGAAAGTCCATCACAAAGAGCAGATAGATTTCTTAATATTCTGGAATGACCCATCTTACTTTTTATCATAAAGTTAATACATTAACTTATTATATGATACTGGTCATTTTGATGCAAGACAATGGCTACACCAGTAAGCACAGGCCCATCAATTTGTAAAGAACTCAAGTGATGCTTATAGAGGCATGGTCATGGGAGAGACTTTCTATTCATTAGAAAGCATCACAAGCCCACCTCCTTCCCCATTTCACTGTGAGAAATTATGGGGTTGTTGTCATGTTTCAGTTAAATAGAGGAAATCAAGCTTATTGTCATTCAGATATTCATTGAGAAGAAGTTCTTCATTTGTCAACAAATGAAAATTGAATGAACCAAAAGGAAGATCGTGCACACCAGATTTGACGTTGGCTGTCCAGGTTATCTTAGCAAGTACACTTTGGTCAACAGTCTGTCTTAACTTATTTGACAGACACAGAGTGAATGACCAGAACGATTATATAGGACCTGTGTCAGGATAGATATAATTTTGTCGAGACCCGCCATGAATGTACTTCTGCCAAGGATAGTATATAATATCATGGTGAGATTGAAGGGTCAGAGGTGGTTCAGTGACACAGAATAGCAATGAGAAATGTTCTGCCACAGTATCGATGTCACCGGATGGTAGATTGAATAAACTACAGTCCATGTGAGAAGTCTGATCCACATTGTTGTTCAAACTCTGGAATAGCTCTCTAATGACAGAGCTTCACCAGTCTGTAATCAGAAGGTCAGGTACAAGTTTAAAGATTATTAAATTGTTGATGTTTTTCTTTTTTGGGTAATGCAGTCTTCTAATCATTGTAGTTAAATTGACTTGGCAATGGTATACTAATAAACAATAAAATATAAATAAAATCATCAGAGTTCCCTTTCTTACCAATGTCAGATATAACCAAGTCTGACAAAATTTCTAACTGACATGCACTGTGAAAGAGGAGAGGTACAGCTCTCATAATAATCCTTAATAGGATGATCCCCCCCTGGCGGAGGCGAAGAAAGGTTCATTGTAGTGGCCTAGCTTTCTGTTATCATAGTCCAGTAGAGGTGAGTTAAAGGTGAACCATGTGCAGTTTATTACCATGAACAAAATACCCAATAAACTTGGCTTGAACAATGAACCAAATTTGAACAACACCTGAACTAAACAAAGCAATAAACCAGTGAGGAAACAGAACTGACTAAACCCACCAATGTGAAGAACACAACACTTGAACCAAGGGAAGCAAGTGACAAGATCACATGACAGAATTAAGGGATCACATGACAAACAGGAAATACGACTATGACTAAACTTCAATCTAAAAGACATAATTGTGAACTAAAACCTAAAACAGATGCGATACATTTGGACCCTTAAAAAGTACAAACCATGCAAATATGAGAGGGAACAGTGTTAAAAATAACAACACTAAAAACACGCCTTCCATTTCAAAGGCAATGCTGGAGGACAAATCTAATTTGTCATGCTAAACAAAGATATTTATTTATTTACATTAAGGATATAATAAGAAACATTACAATCAATGAGTTATCAAACATTTAATAAAGTATATGCACTGGTATGTCAAAGAGGTTGTTGCCTACAACAATTTAAAAATAAAATAAAGGAGAAAATTTTTATATTCTAAGCAAAGTATGAAACCGTGGGAAATATAATAGCACGAAGATGGCCAAAATAACTTCACTGGCCTTCACTTGAGTTGCCTGTTGTACCTTTTTTCTTAATTTTTCACTACTGTAATACAGTAATCCCTTGCCACTTCGCGGTTAAAGTTTCGCGGCCTCAGTGCATCGCGGATTTTTCAGACATATTCTTCGAAAAATAAAAAAGAATATCGGCAGCCGTATTGCGGAAAGCAGCATTGCTTTATTATTAACTATGTGTGTGAGAGAGAGACAGACAGAAATGAGATAGTGTGCACAAAAGGGTGGGCAAGAAAAGAACAGATAGAATAGGTGAAAGAGATTGTCAGAAACTCACCTCACGCATTTCAGCACTCAACGGTTACAGATGATTTGTCCGTTTCAGGAGATGATTTCCAATTTCTATCAGTCAAGAATGAATTGCTGCTTCTGCTGATATTGTCTGCCAGGAATGGTAAGTATATGTAATAATTAAATCACACTTTGTAATCCAAAAACTAAATTCAATATCCTGTCTCAAAGAGTTTAACTAGTGCTATTTTTATAACCAGATGCTAAACCTGACCCAAACTCTAACTCTAATCCAAATTTTGTGTTTACTGGGTCGGGCTGTATGTTATTATTGTTTTATCATCATTTCAAAACATAAAAATACAATACCTCATAGACGCTATAGTGACTTTAAACCCAAATCTCTTTTGAAATTCTCATTTTCAGAATGGAACAATTTGTTAAAAAATCAGTTAGAATAATGTGAAACATGGAAGAGTCTTCAATATCAATATTTACCTTTTAAATGTATCAGTATAATTACATTATAGATATTTTGTGCTACTAACTCCACCCTAACCACTGCACAAAAGTGCAATTCACAGTTACAATAAAAATGTAATAAAAAAATGATTTTTTTGAGTCATTTTGACTCAACTAATTATATTCCATCAAAACATATAGCTTTGTGTGAAGAACAGACTGAAATTTAAGTTGGTATATGCTCAAAATAGTCCCTTCTGCAGCTCCCAAATGTAAGACATGCCAGAGACCAAGACATCTGACGTATGTGATCAATCGGGTGAAAAGTCTTGAGGCAGCTAGGTTTCAATCTTTGAATGAGATTTGGCAGATGGGGGAGTTTTTCCTCATGCAAAGCTATTGTATTATACCAGCATCCACTTTCATTATATGGAAAATAGCAGCTAAAAATTCTGTGAAATGAATGAATGACTGTTTGAATGAACGAATGAATGCCTGAATGAATGGATGTTGAGAGAATGTTAGAGAGCAAAAGACAAAGAAAAAATCTGAATAAAGTGAAGGGTTTACAACTGAACACTTCACCCTATCTACTGAGACACTGTAGCCCATTAAATAAAATAGAATATTGATTTTGCTATCTTGAAAAGCTGTGAGATTTTTCTTTTGTGCTAGTGCACAGTAACTGAAATGCAGAAGAAAATAACTACTCATTAGATGAATTGCCACTCAATAATTCACCATTTACCCTCAGTGTAGAGAGAGATGGATGAATAAATAAACAGAATTTTTATTGAATGTACTTTTTCTAGAAAAAAAACTCTGTGAAAAGATGTAGTACTTTCACCTTAACATCTTGCCCTCCAGTCCTCCTCTCATTATCCAATAGTATGAACTACTATACAGTAAATATAGGGGGATTTTTTTTTATATTATGCTTTCACTTTTTTATTTGTGTGTAATTTAATGTTTTTACTTAATATAAGCCAATTAAAATGTGATGTTGATGGATGAGATCATGCCAAATTGTCATGACTTGTGGAAGTTCAAAGCATGGTGAGAAGGATAAAGAGGCTAAATAGTCTCTAGTAGTAATTCTACACAGAACAAACTCTGGCAGGCAGGAAAAGTAGCACATGAATGCAACACTGACGATGAGCGGTGGGGCAGGGCCCAGGTTCTGCAGTGGCTGTAAGGGATGGTATCAGTTTGAGGTAAGCATGCTTCAGACGATTGCCTCCCAGGTTTCCTCACTTAGATCAGGAAGACCCAGTGGCAAACAGTAATTTGCTCCAATTCAGAAATACACTTTTTGTCAGTAACCAGCAAACACAGGATTTAATTGCAAATGTGGGTTTTTTGAAGAGATGAGATAAACAGAGAAAATGTCCAGAAGAAGCAGGCGGCGCAGGGACTCAATGGGCAGATGACAGACAATTGAGTGCAGTGTAATCCCAATGTGCGAGGCGTGGAGAGTGAACACGGAACAGCAGACCGGGACACGATGACGCAGACACAGAACACCGGAAGACGCTGACACGAGGACGGGAATGCTGGCAAACAGACGCGGTGGGCGTGGAACATGGAAGACAACGACTCGACAACAAGGGGATGGTGAGAGGGCACTAAATAGGCATGAGAGATAGGCATCAGGTGTGTGTGATGATGGCGGTAGCGGTGATCAGTAACCACTCCTCCCACACATCCATACACAGGTAGTAATAGGAGACAATGAATCTGTGTATCAATGAATCAATGAACCGTGACCGTACCCCCCAGCATCTTTCGACGCTCCCAGGGGCACTTACCTGTCGATTTGTAGTCATCAATAAGGGAGTGATCCAATATGTCTCTAGCAGGTACCCAACTTCTCTCCTCCCGGCCGTAACCTTCCCAGTTCACCAAATACTGGAATCCGCGTCCCCTCCATCTCGAATCCAGAATACGGTTTACCGAATAGGTTGGTTCCCCATCTACGAGACACGGCGGTGGGGGAACCGGGGTGGGCGGATTAATGCAAGAACGAAAAATGGGCTTTATTTTGGAGACATGAAAGGCGGCGTGAATCCTCCCGTACTCAGGAGGCAATTTGAGGCAGACTGTCACTGGACCAATGATTTTGATGACAGGGAACGGGCCAATGAATTTGGAGGCAAGTTTATTACACATGGAGCGGAGAGGAATATCCTTCGAAGAAAGCCACGCTTTTTGACCCACGACGTAGACGGGAGGCTTCAACCGGTGGCGATCGGCCTTGGCATTGGTGCAAGCTCCTACCTGCAGTATAGTCTTGCAGGCACTACTCCAAGTGCGATGACACCTCTGGATGAAGGTGTGGGTGGAGAACGGTCACTTCGGATTCCAGACTGGGAAAGATAGGTGGCTGCAGACTACAGACTTCACTCAAATGGCGAAAGGCCCGTGGAAGACACTGGTAATGAATTATGTGCGTACTCAACCCACGGGAGCTGTTGACTCCAGGTAGCAGGATTCTGTGACACCGTTCACCGCAAGCATCTCTCGAGGTCTTGATTGGCTCGTTCGGTCTGGCCTTTGCTCTGGGGATGGAAACCTGAAGACAGACTCAGACTAACATTCACTCCCAGCAATCTACAAAACTCTCTCCAGAATTTGGATATAAATTGGGGCCCTCTGTCAGAGACCATGTCTGTCGGGAGGCCATGAATGCGAAAGACGTGTTCAATGACAGACGCCGCTGTCTCCTTAGCAGAAGGTAACTTGGGTATGGGTATGAAATGCGCCGCCTTCGAGAACCGGTCCGCTACGGTCAAAACAATCGTGTTCCCCCATGGGAGAGCGGTGACAAAATCTAGCGCGATATGGGACCAGGGTCTCGAAGGCATAGACAGCGGCTGGAGCAACCCATCTGGAGAGCGGTTGGAAGTCTTACCCTGGGCGCAGTCGGAACAAGGCAACAAAAATTCTTGGACGTCGCGGGCCATCTTTGGCCATCAGAATCGCTGTTTAACTAAAAAGTTAGTGCGACTGATCCCTGGATGACAAGCTATTTTGGAACAGTGACCCCATTGGATGATCTCAGATCTCACTTCCTCCGGCACAAATAATCGACCTGGTGGACCCCCGGGCAGAGGCTTTACCTCTTCTAAGGCCGATTTGACCGTCGCTTCGACCTCCCATACAAGTGTGGAAACAATGAGTTTCTCTGGAAAAATGCACTCGGGAGTGGATGGGCGCTCGGATCGATCAAAAATGCGCGATAAAGCATCGGGCTTGATGTTCTTGGAACTCGGGCGGTATCCTCATTCCACTTGCTTCCGAGAGCATGAGGAGCTCTATGGAATACTCTGAGACCGACCTGTCTCCCTGTTTGAGGTCCGCGAGTCTCCGAGCAACCTCGCGGCCGACCGCAGACTGGTCGAACACTCTCTGAATTTCCTCGAAGAAGGCCTGGAATGAGGTGCAGCATGGGTCTTGATTTTCCCACTCCGCTGTTCCCCATTTAGCTGCCCGTCCCGAGAGCAGCGTGATGACGAGTGCTACCCTTGCCTGCTCAGTAGCGCATGTCTGAGGTTGAAGTAAGAAAAATACAGAGCACTTCGTAATGAAGGCTCTGCAGAAAATCGGTTCACCCGAGTAATATTCTGGAGGTGGGAGGTGGGGTTCTGGCTGCCCTGCGGGATGGCTGGTGGTGGGGGGAACAGGAATCTGTTGGAATCTGCTGGTGAGCTCGGCCACCTGCACCGCGAGTGTTTTTACGGCGCGCCCAGTGGCCAGCATCTGTTCCTTCTGCCAGTCGGGAACATTTGCTGAATCCATCTTTGGTCGAGTCGTTCTGCCAGTAACCAGCAAATGTGGGTTTATTGAAGAGATGAGATAAACAGAGAAAATGTCCAGAAGAAGCAGGCGGCGCAGGAACTCAATGGGCAGATGACAGACGGTTGAGTGCAGTGTCATCCCAATGTGCGAGGCATGGAGAGTGAACACGGAACAGCAGACCGCGACACGATGACACGCCGACGCAGATGCCGACGCCGATGCCGATGCTGAACACCAAAAGACGCTGACACGGAAGACGGGATCGGCATAGAACATGGAAGACAACGACTGGACAACAAGGTAGTGGTGAGAGGGCACTAAATAGGAACAAGAGATGGGTATAAGGTGAGTGTGATGATGGTGGTAGCGGTGATCAGTTACCACGCCTCCCACATTCACCACACATGCATACACAGGCAATAATAGGAGACAATCTTGTTGTACACAGACACTAAATAGCATATAATAGTGAATTCATACAAAACAAACTCACATAACTGTCTGGCTGGCTGGGAAAAAGTAACACATTCATGTACCTCTGGAGATATCAATTTAGCATACAATCACTGGAACTTAAATGTGCAGGTTAACAAGGTAATTGGATAATACAATCAAATTAGAAACCATGGCAACTAATCAGCCACACAGACAGGAAATGAACACAAGGACATAAAATCCAACTGAGCTGAACATAATTGTGCCACAAATAATGTGAAGTTCAGGATCCTTATTAATCATGTGATACGAATGGCATAATTTATTTGGAACGACCACTCTCGTCTTGTATTTGCACACTTATCAAACCGTTATTAATTAACCTGATTTGTGGTCTTGTCTTCCAGACAAACCAAACATCAGAGCAAAAAAATATAAATTAAGACTTCCTGAATTACACAACTAAGACACACACACACACACACACACACACACACACACACACACTCAAGACCAAATAAAAACTGAACATTATGTGACATATAATTCTGTTTTAATTGAATGAGATGGAGATCTTCCAGTAGGAAACCCTGCTTAAAATAGCTCTAGGTAAATCAATACACTGGCTGTTAATCACATCCATAGGGATTTTAAGAAGCCTAATTGTTGCACTGAAGGACAACATGTGTGTCATGGCCACGTATATAATTTAACACAAAAAACGTGGCTTAACTTTGCTAACTGCTTCTAGAGAAACTATTACCAGGAATTGTAGTTGTCACAATTTACCATGAATGAAGAGTCACATGAAATAGAAAAACTGAAATGTGGAGAAACTCAGTCTCAGTCTCAGATACTTATTGTCCCGCACATAACCTGCACACGCATATAACCTGCACCTGCATATAGCCCGTGGGTTTTGGGGTTCTGTGTAAAAAATAATTGGTATAACCCGCACCCATAGATTGATGAACTTTGTGTAAGTTCACATTTCGAATGTTGCTTGCATGACATCAATTATCCATAACTGTTCAGCTCGGTACACAGTACTTGTGCGTGAAATTCAAACAATCAGAAAACAAACACAAGTCAGAATCAGAACAAAAAGAAAGAGCGGTCTCTCCAGCTGTGCAGCAGTAGATCCCTTAAGAAGCTATTCTACAGGTGTTGATCATCGGATGAGATGAGAAGAGCCCGCCCCCATGGCAGCACAGCCAATCACGGCTTCTTGCATGATTGACAGGTCAGACAGCTAATCAGCGCCAGCTGTCAGAGTGACAGTACAAGGGCCAGAGTCAACAACTCTCGCAAGAAAAAAAAACAGAAAGAAAATACAGCAAAAAACTAACAAAAAAAAAAAACCTTACGTCCTTAGGGATGTAACAAATATATTGAAATATTATCATGTGTAAAAATTTTTGAAATAGCCCGCACCCTTATATAACCCCCATGCCCCCTGCGTGATTTGTAAAATCTGGTATAACCAACAGGTTATATGCAGGAAAATACGGTATATGACACAAAATAAATAACAATGTATACTTGTCATGGATGGGGAACAGGTGGAGGAAAAGGAAGACAGGACACAGTAGCAGGAAACACTTAACTTTGGAGGGGGAGCAGGATGAAGATGGGCTACAAGGTGCTTATGATCAAGCTAGGGAACTACAAAGGGCTTAATAGTAGACTCAGGGCCTGAAGAGAGTTATGGCGTGGACTCGGCGGCTTGAATTACTTCAGTAGCGGGCTTAGGGATTGGCATACTTTTTTTGTGCTGTTATATGTACTGCCCATGCACACAACAGTGTGCCTCTGATGGGCACTCAGATTTAGTTCTTGCTGCAGCAGGCTGAAGACTAGGAAGTGTAGGGGATGACTGGAGATTAAAGAGCACAGGAGATAACTGGTGCTTAGGGATTGCATAAGACAACTGGAGCTTAGGGAGCGCTGAAGATGATCGCAGATCTGGGGGAGCTGGAGATGCCCGGATTTCGTGCCTCCTTGACACGCACTCAGGGGCTCAGTTTGCTGGAGCCGCTGAGAGAATTAGCCTCACTGGAGCAGGCTTTTGGTGAGTTGGAGCATCTGGGCATTTACAACATGGGACTGGAACTTCAACTTCAAAGTCATAACCATTATGCCACAGACTTAAATTAATGGTATTGATTAAAGTTGCATCACATCAACCAGGAATTTGAGCCTGGATTACATCCTCATCCAGAAGTGGTCATTGATTGTAGCATTGATTCAACTCACCTGAAAAAAATATAAGGGCTGGAATGTGACAATACACAATATTATAGGGATTGTAACTTTTGCAGGATGGTAATATAATTGGACCAAGTTTGCATTTCATAGCGTTTCATGTGTTTCATATGGATAAAATAATTTAAAAAAGTGATAATCTGAGATATGACCTCCAGAACCTAATGTGAGGATAAACATTTCTATGTGGACATCACTAGTGCTGCTGTCATGGACTCGGTCACACCCCTCGCACCAGACTCCTACGCTCCACCTACTCGCTCCCAATCCCCTGAATTCTAATCATTCGTACCTGTTCATCATCAGCATCTCCCTATAAATCCAGCCAGTAAACAGTGCTCGGCGTCTGGTTTTAGCACTCGCTACCCAGCGCATGCCTCACAGACTCACGCTCGCTTGTAATCTCCCTAAGGGATCGCATGCCGAGAATCCTGTGTCAATTCTCCCGTGCTCCAGCGTTCTCCTCGCATCTCAGCCTCCGTGAACCTTCCTCAGCTGAATTCCAGCCTTTGCCTCTATTGCCATACCCGGTGTGCTTCTTCAATAAAACTTAAGGTTACTCACATCTGTTGTCTGTAGTCGATCATGACAGAAGACCAGACCACTCATCAAACTGCTGCCATGGCATCCGAGTCCTCGTCGCCGGGATCAAACATCATTGCCGAGCTCACTAGTGCGTTCCTCCAAGCGCTGCACCAGGTCTCTTCCTCAGCGTCCGCATCAGCCAGTCCCGTGGCCGAACCAGCGCCCTACTCAGGTGAGGCGGGAGAATGCGGCGGATTTCTTTTACGTTGCTCTCTATATTTTGAAAGCCAGGCTCATCGATTTCCTACCGACCGGTCCAAAATAATTTTTATCGTTTCCCATCTCACTGGGAGAGCCCTTCAATGGGCCAATGCCATCCTAGAAGCCGGTGGACCACTAACTCAGTCAAGTGATGTATTCATCAAGCACTTTCGTGAAGTCTTTAGTCGCACACCCGGCCCTACCTCCACCCATGATCAACTGCTCCGGTTACGTCAAGGCAACCAGTCCCTCCATGACTACACCATCCAGTTCCGTACATTGGCAGCAGGCAGTGGATGGAACTAAACTGCATTATTGTCGGATTATCGAGCTGGCCTCAACCCCCAACTCAAAGTGCCCCTGGCCATCTATGATGACAACATTGGGTTGGAAAACTTCATTCATCATGCCACTCTGATAGCCCAAAATCTAGCAGCCTGCTTTCCGCCTGTTTCCATGCCGCATTCTCCGCCCTCTGCGTCAGAATTAAGCCCTCCAGCACCTGAACCGATGCAGGTTGATCACCACCGCCTGACTCCAACGGAACGAGAAAGACGCATGCGGATGCATCTTTGTCTGTACTGTGGAGCGTCGGGCCATCTCCGGGCAGCTTGCCCAACCCGACATCCGCGCCCAGCGGTGAGTACCTTTCACATAGAATCCATCATACCTTCTCTCCCATCCACTGATGTAATAGTAACTGCCGCTTGTTATTCTTCCACAGCCAAGGCCATGATTGACTCTGGATCTGCGGGGAATTTCATCTCCGCAGAACTTCTCTCCAAGCTCCGTACAAAGAAGACCTTATTAACTCATCCATATCAAGCTTACTCAATCTTGGGAAAATCGCTGGGCAGGGGATGCATCCGTTACATCTCAGCGCCTCTCACCATCCAGATAGGCTGCCTGCACGTTGAAAATCTTGCCCTGCTGGTGCTGGAGGGTTCCACCATCGACGTCGTCCTGGGACGCCCATGGTTGTCAACTCATTCCCCGTCTATCAATTGGAAAACTGGGGAAGTGTTACAGTGGAGTGCTGATTGCCAGCTAAATTGCATTCGGCCTGTCAAACGCATTTGTGAACCAACCCATCCGACCAGTGAAGTAGGCCAGCTAGCTGTGGCCTCCACTTCCATTGAGAGTCCTGCTACCGCCTCAGAACCCCTCATTCCTTCCGAGTATGGGGCGTTCCAGGATGTATTCAGCAAGCAGCGGGCCACACAACTTCCCCCTCATCGGCCATGGGACTGCGCCATCGACCTGCTGCCTGGGGCCTCATTCCCTCGAGGTCGGATTTACTCATTGTCCATCCCGGAGCAACAGGCCATGGAGAAATACATCCAAGAGGCACTCGATCAAGGCTTCATCCGTCCATCCAACTCCCCTGCCGCTGCTAGTTTTTTCTTTGTGAGCAAGAAGGACGTAAATGGCCCTGGAAGAGTGGAGGCACTGGCTGGAGGGAGCAGTTCACCCTTTCCTTGTTATCACAGACCATCGAAACCTGGAATACCTCCGTGATGCCAAGAGACTCAACCCCCGACAATCCCGGTGGGCCCTGTTCTTTACCAGGTTCAATTTCACTGTCTCTTATCGCCCAGGTGACAAAAATCTCAAGGCAGACGCACTGTCACGTCAGTTTCAACCTGATAACCACTCCACTACACCTGAACCCATCCTCCCTCCAGCCATCATTGTGAGCCCGATTCAATGGTCAATAGATCAACTAATTGCTGATGCAACTCGTGAGGAACCTGCTCCGCCGGGGGGTCCTGAGGGGCGGATCTACGTTCCATCCAGCTTGCGCTTGCCTCTCATGGATCAAGCTCATACCTCTCCGGGCTCTGGACATCCAGGCAGCCAACGTACCTTCTCGCTCCTCCAGAATCGCTATTGGTGGCCCAGTATGGCTCGCGACGTCTCTCGTTACATCAAGGGGTGCTCAGTCTGTGCCACTATAAAGTCACCTACCCATCTTCCAGAGGGCAAGCTTCTCCCGTTGCCAGTACCCCACCGTCCCTGGTCCCACATTGGCATAGATTTTCTGACAGATCTGCCACCCTCTGACGGAAATACTTGCATCCTGGTTGTGGTGGATCGCTTCTCCAAGGGGTGTAAGCTCCTGCCCCTGAAGGGCTTGCCTACCGCTCTAGAGGCGGCGGAGGCTCTCTTTAAACATGTTTTTCGACACTTTGGCCTCCCAGAAGATATTGTTTCCGACCGGGGCCCCCAGTTCATCTCCCGGGTTTGGAAGGCTTTTTTCTCGCTGCTTGGGGTATCGGTGAGTCTCAGTTCTGGATACCACCCTCAGACTAATGGCCAGACTGAGTGAAAGATCCAAGAGATTGGCAAATATCTGCGAGCCTACTGTGGTTGCCAACAGGACACCTGGAGCCGCTTCCTTCCGTGGGCCGAATACGCTCAAAACTCCCTCCGGCAGGAATCCACCCATCTCACCCCATTTCAGTGCATGCTTGGTTACCAACCTCCTTTGTTTCCTTGGACAGGTGAGCCCACGGAAGTCCCAGCGGTTCATTACTGGTTCCAGGAGAGCGAGAGGGTATGGGACTCAGCTCACGTCCACCTTCAGCGGGCAGTCCGTAGGCAGAAGATCCAGGCTGACCGTCGGAGAGGTCCGACGCCCAGGTACCATCCAGGACAGCTCGTCTGGCTCTCAACTAGAGACATTCGCCTACGGCTGCCCTGCCGCAAACTGAGTCCCCGTTATGTAGGTCCTTTCAAGATCCTGAAGCAAATCAATGAGGTTACCTATAAACTCCAACTTCCGGCTGAGTATCGAATTTCACCATCTTTTCATGTCTCGCTGTTGAAACCATTCAATAAACCTCTCCTACCTTCTACAGGGTCTGGTGCTGAGGCCGTACCCTCTCCTCCGGCGGACCAGAATATTTACAGAGTTGCATCCATCCTGGACTCTCGGAGACGTGGCGGTACCCTGCAATACTTGGTTGACTGGGAGGGATACGTCCAAAGGAACAGTCATGGGTGACTCGAGACGACATCTTGGATCCTTCGCTCCTTGAAGATTTCCATACTGCTCATACCGATCGACCGGCACCTCGGGGTAGAGGCCGTCCCCGCCGTCGTCCGCCACGGTTATCAGGAGCTGCCCGTGAAGGGGGGGGTACTGTCACGGACTCGGTCACACCCCTCGCACCAGACTCCTACGCTCCACCTACTCGCTCCCAATCCCCTGAATTCTAATCATTCGCACCGGTTCATCATCAGCATCTCCCTATAAATCCAGCCAGTAAACAGTGCTCGGCGTCTGGTCTTAGCACTCGCTACCCAGCGCATGCCTCACAGACTCACGCTCCCTTGTAATTTCCCTAAGGGATCGCATCCCGAGAATCCTGTGTCAATTCTCCCGTGCTCCAGCGTTCTCCTCGCATCTCAGCCTCCGTGAACCTTCCTCAGCTCAATTCCAGCCTTTGCCTCTATTGCCATACCCGGTGTGCTTCTTCAATAAAACTTAAGGTTACTCACGTCTGTTGTCTGTAGTCGATCATGACAGCTGCATTTCAGGTAATGTCACTTTATTCCATTAATTATGAAGAAAATTAATATGTGATAATCTGAGATATGACCTCCAGAACCTAATGTGAGGATAAACATTTCTATGTGGACATCACTAGTGCTGCATTTCAGGTAATGTCACTTTATTCCATTAATTATGAAGAAAATTAATATGTGAAATTCCTCTGACTACCAATTATTAAATGTTGTTGTTTATTAATAACTTTTATTAATCATTAATACATGTTCAATAATCAGTTGAAAGGATAAGGCTGGGAATAAGCCAAGGACAATTAAATAAATGACAATTTGTGTTGATGTGTTTAGAATATTGCCTACACAGAAAAATTCATGTTACACTTGCTATACAGCATTACAATTACATTTGTAAGCTATTTTTATTACCATGTGTGAGAGACTTGTGAAATAAACCCTTTTGAATAACTGCTACACAAGAACTGCAGTATGGTTGAGATTCTACTACAGGTAATATTCCACTACAGCAACACCCTGCAACCCTCAAACAAAAACGATTATGCTCCTCTAACCATATGATTATTCCTCAGCATTTTCTCCTTTCCACTGTTTGAGAGGACTGTGGCAATACAAAACATTTAACTCTATCTTTAGTAAATGCAGTTCTGTTTACGCAATATTATGGTAATGGAATCAATCACAATACTGTGGCTTGCAGTAGCACTATACTAATCCAATTCATGAGGCAGGGTGTCCCCTGTTGATTAAATGTCACAGCATAAATGTGTTCATATTATGTTTATTCGGAGTGGAAAAACAGAACTAGACCACTGAATATATTTTCCACTCTCAGCAGATGTTGAGAACACTATATTGTAATTCAGTCAAACATGACAGTCTTGGATTCCACATACATTGTATTATTAATGCTAAATTAATTGTAAAATAGAATGTTTCAATAAAACGTATTATCTAAAGTCGATTGCTGCATTTCTGAGTAATTAAACAAATATTCTACCCACAATCATAGTAAAGATACACATAAAGAATACATCTGAAAATCATATCTTGGTAATTAGCAAAATTAGTTCTGAAATTATGAATTAATGTTTAAAGATCACTCTCTCAAAATAAAATATGAATTAAGGTGTAAGGTTCAGATGTACGACAGTAAGTAATTATTATCTGATTCAAAGTTGCACTCTAGTTTTTCTGATGCAACCCCAACATATGTTCCAGTGATATAAAATGTCTTTTGATGAAAGATGTATTGACAATCCAATTCTTCTTTGTAATGAAAACATGGAGTGATGACATTAAGAGCGTGTTTTCTATCTCTGTGTTTCCTTCAAGTCAATTTTGGTAGAGGAGAAGTAATTATATAATGTTCTGAATGAGGAGCACACAATTCCCTTGACAGTAACTCTCTGTCCTGCCAGGAAAGAATGGAATATACATGGAAAAAAAATGTGTCCACTCAAGCAGAACCATATAGTGTCATCCAATTGTATTATATTCCACCTGTGCAATGGCACAAATAGGTGCAATTAAAATTACTCTGTTATTTACAACTGTTAGCATTAAAATGCTTGCTCATGGTTACTTTATGCACATAAATTATGATTATAAAAAGTGTGGTGGATGACGACAGGGATCAACTCAAAACTCAAAACTCTTTAATTTAACAAAACAAAAACATGTTAAATACAAACTGAAATGGCACACATGCAAAACACTAACAGAAACTTGGAATGGCTATGCACTTGGAAAGGCTAACATAGATAGAGACATCGAAAGGAGACCGGGGTCGGATATGTATTACAATCGACAAGCACAAGACATTACATGAGAGCTTAGTCCGTTACAGTACCCCCCTCCCCACGGACAGCTCCGGAGGACCATAGTTGATGGCGACAAGGACTTCATGGCCCCAAGGTGCCGGTCGGTCGGGGTGTGCAGAGTGGAAATCTTGCAAGAGCGTGGGGTCCAAGATGTCGTCCCGGGAGACCCAACACCGTTCCTCAGAGCTGTATCCCTCCCAATCAACCAGGTAATGTAGCTGACCGCCTCGCCGCCTGGAATCCAAGATCTCCCATCTCCTTCACCTTGTAGATGTTTAGGTCTTCCGTGTCAAGGGGAGGTGGTGGTACTTCAGCACTCCCTGTGGGAGGAAGGACAAGAGGTTCAGTGTAAGGTTTGAGTAGTGATACATGGAATGAAGGTGAGAATGAAGGTGAGATACGATATTGTGGGGGGAGTTGGAGACGGTAGGTGACTTCGTTGATCTGCCTCAGAATCTTGAATGGACCAGCAAATCGGGGACTCAGCTTCCGGCAGGGCAGACATAGACTGTCCCGGGCAGACAGCCAGACCAGTTGTCCCGGGTGGTACTGAGGTGTGGGTCCATGCCGTCGGTCCGCCTGGAGCTTCTGGATGTATTGCCCATTGTAGGTGGACGTGGGCTGAGTCCCAGACCCTCTCGCTCTCCTGGAACCAGTAGTGGACAGCTGGAACTTCCGTGGGCTCACCTGATCAAGGGAGGAGAGGGGGTTGAAAACCGAGATAACATTGAAAGGGAGTGAGGTGAGTGGAATCCTGTCTGAGGGAGTTCTGGGCGTACTCAGCACACAGAATATACCGGTTCCAGCTGTCCTGCTGGCAACCACAGTAGGCATGCAGATACCTCCCGATCTCCTGAATCTTCCGCTCAGTCTGGCCATTGCTCTGAGGGTGGTAACCGGAGGTCAGGCTAATGGAAACACATAGGAGCTTGAAGAAGGCCTTCCAGACACGGGAGATGAATTGGGGCTGACAGTCTGAAACAATGTCCTCGGGGAGGCCAAAGTGTCAGAAGACTTGTTGGAATAAGGCCTCCGCCGTTTCCAGAGCCGTGGGCAATCCTTTCATTGGGATGAGTTTGCACGCTTCAGAGAACCAATCCACCACCACCAGAACGCAGGTGTTACCGTCCGATGGTGGAAGATCGGTCATAAACTTGATGCCGAGGTGGGACCAGGGATGACGAAGGACAGGGAGGAGTTTACCTTCCGGCAATCTTTGAGGGGTCCTGGTGGTGGCACAGACTGAGCATCCTTCCACGTAACGGGACATATCCTGAGCCATACTGGGTCACCAGTAGCGATCTCGAAGGAGCGAGAGGGTTCATTGGCTGCCTGGGTGTCCAGAGCCCGGAGAAGTGTGTGCTTAGTCCAGAAGGGTCAGGCGGAGACTGGCTGGTACGAAGATCCAACCCTCTGGACCCCCTGGTGGAGCGGTGTCCTAGTGAGTTGCTTCAGTGATCAGCTGGTCGATGGACCACTGTATGGGGCTTACCACGATAGCTGGAGGGTGTATGGATTTGGGTTCTTGGGAAGGAGACTCAGGGTTGTTTTGGTGGGATAATGCATCTGCTTTAACGTTCTTGGATCCGGACCGGTAGGTG
This sequence comes from Rhodeus uyekii, assembly GCA_037043235.1. Taxonomy (NCBI): domain Eukaryota; kingdom Metazoa; phylum Chordata; class Actinopteri; order Cypriniformes; family Acheilognathidae; genus Rhodeus; species Rhodeus uyekii. Next base: position 821,952 of record JAWRVZ010000191.1, on the reverse strand, counting down.
AAGTGAAACCGGGTGAAGAAGAGGGCCCAGGAGGCTTGTCGGGGACGTTTGGCTGTCTTGAGATACTCCAGGTTCCTGTGATCGGTGATTACTTAAAAGGGGTGCCGGGCTCCCTCCAGCCAGTGTCTCCATTCCTCCAGGGCCAGTTTCATGGCAAGCAACTCACGGTTTCCGATGTCGTAATTTCACTCTGCCGGGGACAGATTTTTGGAAAAATCTGGAGACTAACCCTGCCGCTGCGAGAGCACAGCTCCTACCCAAGAGGTGTCAGACTTCAACCACAAAGGGGAGTTCCGGATCCAGGTGGGCCAGGGTAGGAGCCGAGCAGAAGGCGTCCTTGAGCTTCTGGAAGGCCTCGGCAGCGTCGGTGTTCCAGGACAGAGACTTGGGCTCTTTCCGAAGCAGTGCAGACAAAGGGCGGTGATGGTACTGAAGTTGCGAATAAACCTCCTATAGAAGTTTGCGAACCCTAGAAACTGCTGAATGTCCTTGTCCTAGAGATAAGTCGTGGAATTGATGATGAATTGAATTGCTTGGAAGCTTGGATAGGCAGTCTCTAGGTTTGCTCATGGAGTGAGGAATGAGTCCGTGTATCTCTGATGAGACCAGACGCTGACTGAGGGTGCGTGCAGGTTTTATGGTGCAGGAGTGATTGGGAACAGATGCTAGTATTCAGGTGACGCGAAGCGTTTGGGCGGAGTGTAGGGGGAACCTGGTGCTGGGGGTGTGCCTGAGTCCGTTACAGGAATAATGAGTAACAATGGGAGTGGCAAATGAGATCAAAAAGATCACACAGGACGAAACACGTGACGAAGTGACGAGACACAACATGACTGTTACAATGATTTTATATAATCCAGTTCTTAAAATAAGTAAAACCACAATCATCCAAGTAAATTATTTCACAATTCATAGCTTTATGAATTGGTTATTGGTTATTTGCCTTGTCACATAATAATTCCACCACTGTCATCCATTCATTATAATAATAAACAATGCTGTACCAAATACACATATAACCAATCTTGCATAATTTCTGTTTCAGTACAAGTGGTTTTCAGTTGGTTTTATATTAAGTAGCAATCAAACTTTCTATCAAATGTCTTTCCAAACAAATGACATCAGATTACAAAAGTTATTAGTGAGCAAATAATGCCAGAATTAACATTTTTGAGTGTTTGCAAGTCATGTGTATACTTTGAAAGGTATATTTTTCAGTGAAGAGCTACAGACAGAATAGACAGTTCAAAAGCACACCACAGAGATGTGACCGTTCCAGCATAGATGTGACTGCCTCTGGAGTGGTCCTCTGTCATGTGACCTTAGGTACCTTTTCACATCCTCTTCCTCACAACCTCAGGTTCACTGCTACAAAGTGTGCTATACATAGTACATAAAGAACACTGATGTCAAAGCAAAACAACAGAAAAACACTTTAAAATGTTTGGAAGTAAGTTTGCCTAGTTTTCTCTTTGATAAAGATGTGTAATTATTGACTGAAAAGAAAAAGAGTGTAGGACATGTTGCCAGCAGACATCTGAATTATACGGAGAAACAGTTGTAATTACAGAAGCACTTTTCTCCTTTCAGTAATTTCGTTAGACTCCCTTTTTTGAGCACATAGGTCTAATATATTCTTTAAAGAGATGCCCACTTACACAGTTATACAATGTCAATGTTTTGCTTAATTATAGTTACCCAAACTAAAGAACACACTTCCTTTTTTTAAGTCCTAAAATATCTTAAAATGGAGGCATCAATTTTGCTATATGGAAACGTTTGCTTATTGTCCTCAAATTTCTGAGAACCCTCAGAGAAAATTAGATGCCAAATATACAGCTTAATGATTAACTACAGTTATATAGAACACTATTAGTCTTCATGTTAAGCTTTAGACACAACACTCACAACCAATGGTCAAAATGGTCATTTTTCAACATGCATACTTTTTTTTTTTATTGCTTGGATACAATACACAAAATTCACATTCATAGAACTAATCTCATCTGTTCAAACTGGCATATCTTCAAATCAAAGTATTACCATTTCAAAATGCAGCTCACACAGCATCTGTGATGACTGTCTATTGATACAACTGCTCAAAATGATAAGTAACTGTTGCATTACTATTGATGCATAGTTTTTATGGACACTGATGAACAATATTTAATGTTTAGAGTTTCTGGCTAACAAGATCAATTGACATAAATTACCATAGAATATGACCCATTTGGATTACATTATCTATGGATAAATTATTTCCTCATCATTCTATACCAGACATGGTTTTCTGTCATTGCTTGTATACTTTTTATAGTCAATTTGTTTTTTTCAGATTCAACATAACTGTAGGCAATAAGGCCCTTGTAAATACTTTGCTGATTTTACTGTAACAAGTTGCTGCCAACACATTACTGGTGATTGATTTCACATTCTGGTATGCATATATTGTATCCCACTCAACATAGCGATAACATGGAACCAGCAGTGGGAGGAGAAAGACAAGGAAGTATACGTGATGACCAAAGCTGGCCAAGGCAAGGAGAAGAGGTTGGAACTTATTTGGCCAGTGAGAGACCGTCTAAGTACCTGGACAAAGTGAATCTAATTTCACCATGTTTGCAGCTATATCAGAAGTTATTATGGAAGGACGCAGACCTCTGAACTGGGTCATATAATGTAGCTCGCCTTGCAACCTTCCTTGATGAGCTAAATCAGGTGATGGTGTGACCTATGCAATATACTGGGATAGTCTTCAGTTCCACCATACTAAAATGGTGGAAGAATGGTTTTATATGTGTAGAACCTAATGAAATCTGCATCACATATTTTGTACAACAATATTTAATGATTGTACAAACTACTACACATTAAAACTATAGGCTAATTGTGTGTGTGATCTAAAGCAGTGGTCCCCAACCCCTGGTCTGCGGATGAAATGGTACCGGGCTGTGGATCAAATTCGCGGACCGGTCAGGTGAGCGGCTGCAAGCGGCCGTGGTGCTGTAGCTTTGGTGGTGAGGAGGTGTGATTCGCTTCCCTGTCAGAAGTCTAGCGGAGTATGAGCTGAACCCCCCCTTTGAATTCTGCAAGTCTTTTTTAACTATAGGAATACAGACTACATAGTTTTGAACATCAGACAGCCTGTGTTACAAGTGATGACTGTTTTGAGTTGTTTGTTTAAAATTTTGAAAAAATAAATCAAGGTTAAACTTTATTTTGATGGTCCCCTTTAGATATTCTGTTTATGATTAAGGTTGCAACTATCATTAGAGTATTAGCAGACTGTTAAGGGTAGGGTTAGTTACTTATTGTCAGTAGAATGTTTGTTGAAGGATCAATACTCTAATGAGAGTTAGTTGACAGGTAGGTGTAATGTTACTTAAAGTCAAACGAATGTCTAATGGAGACCATCAAAATAAAGTGTTACCCATCTTAGGCATTCTACTAACTAAATCAAGTAACTTTGTAACAACAAGGCAAGGCAAGGCAAGGCAAGTTTATTTGTATAGCACATTTCATACACAATGGTAATTCAAAGTGCTTTACATAAAGAAGAATGATAAAAGTAAAACATTAAAAATGATTAAAAGAATAAAAAGATAATACGTATAAAATAAAATGCAAACAGTTCGGACATAGCACAGTGCTCAATCTGCAAATGCATAGGTAAAAAGATGTGTTTTGAGTCTTGATTTGAATGTGGCTACTGTTGGAGCACACCTGATCTCTTCTGGAAGCTGGTTCCAGCTGCGGCTGGCGTAACAGCTAAAAGCAGACTCTCCTTGCTTTGAGTGAACCCTGGGTATTACTAAGTGACTTGATCCTGATGATCTTAGTGATCTGTTAGGTTTATATTCTATGAGCATATCTGCAATGTATTGAGGTCCTAGGCCATTGAGTGATTTATAAACAAGTAACAGTACTTTAAAATTAATTCTAAATGTAACTGGAAGCCAGTGCAAGGACCTAAGGACTGGTGTGATGTGTTCATATTTTCTGGTTCTGCTCAGAATCCTGGCAGCAGCGTTCTGTACGAGCTGCAGCTGTCTTATGGTCTTTTTGGGAAGGCCAGTGAGGAGCCCATTACAATAATCCACCCTGCTGGTGATGAAAGCATGAACAAGTTTCTCTAAGTCTTGATTGGAGACAAAGCATCTAATTCTTGCAATATTTTTGAGATGATAATATGCTGATTTAGTTATTGTTTTTATATGGCTACTGAAACTCAGGTCTGACTCCAAAATCACACCAAGATTCCTGACCTGATTTTTAGTTGTTTGACCCCTAGAGTGAAGGTATGCGTTCACTTTGAGAACTTCATCTTTGTTTCCAAATGCAATGACTTCAGTTTTGTCTTTGTTTAACTGAAGGAAGTTTAGGCACATCCAGTTTTTAATTTCATCAATGCATTGACACAGGGAGTCAATGGGGCTGTAATCATTAGGTGATAACGCGAGGTAAATCTGGGTGTCATCTGCATAGCTGTGATATGCAATTTGGTTCTTTCTCATTATTTGGCTCAGTGGCAGCATATATAAGTTGAACAGGAGGGGTGCCAGTATTGAACCTTGAGGGACTCCGCATGTCATGGATGTCCACTCAGACTTATGGTCACCGATACTCACATAATAACCTCTCCCTTCTAAGTATGACCTGAACCATTTAAAAACCGTCTCAGAAAGCCCAACCCAGTTTTCCAGCCTGTCAAGGAGAATGTTGTGATCTATGGTGTCAAACGCAGCACTGAGGTCGAGTAAAACCAGCACTGATAATTTACCTGAATCTGTGTTAAGACGAATATCATTTATTATCTTTATGAGTGCTGTCTCTGTGCTGTGATGTGGTCGGAAACCAGACTGAAAGTTGTCAAAGTATCCATTCAAGCTTAAGAACTTGTTCAGCTGATTGAAAACAACTTTTTCAATGATCTTGCCAATGAAAGGTAGATTTGAGATTGGTCTGTAATTGCTCAATATGATGTTGTCCAGATTGGTCAACAAGTCAACTAATTCACAGAGTATTTGTGGAGTGTTTTCAAGTATTAAATTCTAATTAGAACTAGTTAAATTAGAACTAATTCAAAAAATTTGCTGATTTTCTCTCAGAATTAGTAATGTCCTCAGATAAAGTCATAATTGTCGGTGATTTTAAGATCCATGTAGATAATGAAAAAGACGCATTGGCATTTAGAGACATTTTAAACTCTATTGGAGTTACACAACATGTATCAGGACCCCCTCATTCCCGTAATCATACTTTAGATCTAATATTGTCATATGGGATCAATGTTGATACTGTTCAAATTCTGCAGCAGAGCGATGACATCTCAGATCATTACTTAGTTGCGTGTAGATTACCTTTAGCCAAAGTCGAAAAACTAACTCCCTGTTATAAATATAGTAGAACTATCACTTCTAACACAAAAGATAGCTTTATAAATAATCTTCCTGATCAATTTCATCTACTTAACATCCCAGATAGCCTAGAAGAACTTGATGTTGCAACAGAAACTATAAACTCTTTTCCAGCACTTTAGACACTGTTGCTCCGTTACGCTTAAAGAAGATTAAAGAAAATAGTCCAACACCGTGGTACAACAAGCACACCCGGGCCCTCAAGAGAGCAGCCAGAAAAATGGAGCGCAGCTGGAAAAAAACTAAGCTAGAGGTTTTTCGCATTTCATGGAAAGACAGCTCTATTGCATTCAGAAAGGCCTTAAGATCAGCAAGATCTACTTACTTTTCTACCCTCTTAGAAGAAAACAAATACAACCCTAGGTATTTATTTGATACAGTGACTAAATTAACAAGAAATAAAGCCTCAACCCCAGATGCTTTAAATCAGCACAGCACTAATGACTTCATGGACTTCTTTACTTGTAAAATTCATAATATTAGAGAGAAAATTATAACCATGCAACCGTCTACTTCAATATCACAAAATACAGTAAATTTTTGTGTCCCTGAAGAAAAATTCCACTCCTTCATTGCTATTGGGGAGGAAGAATTGTCTAAACTCGTTAAATCATCAAAATCAACAACATGTAGGCTAGACCCAATACCAACTAAGCTACTGAAAGAGATGCTTCCAGAAATCATAGATCCTATTCTTAATATAATTAATTCTTCTTTGTCATTAGGATACGTACCAAAAACCTTTAAGCTGGCTGTAATTAAACCGCTTATTAAAAAAACACAACTTGATCCTACAGAATTAGTTAATTACAGGCCGATATCGAATCTACCTTTCTTGTCAAAGATTCTAGAAAAGGCAATATCTTCACAACTATGTTCCTTTCTAGAAAGAAACAGCATCTACGAGGATTTCCAGTCAGGATTTAGACCATATCATAGTACTGAGACTGCTCTCATTAGAGTTACAAATGATTTGCTCTTATCATCCGATCGTGGTTGTATCTCTCTGTTAGTGCTACTGGACCTTAGTGCTGCATTCGATACAATTGACCACAAAATCCTTCTGAATAGACTTGAAAATTATGTTGGCATTAGTGGAGTTGCATTAGCCTGGTTCAAGTCATACTTATCTGACCGTTATCAGTTTGTAGCAGTAAATGAGGAGATGTCATATCGGTCACGGGTTCAGTATGGAGTTCCTCAAGGTTCAGTACTAGGACCATTGCTTTTCACCCTGTACATGCTTCCTTTGGGTGCAGTTATTAGGAAGCATGGCATTAGCTTTCATTGTTACGCTGATGATACTCAGCTCTATATTTCTTCTCATCCTGATGAAACAAACAAATTCACTACATTAACAGAATGCATAACTGATATAAAAAATTGGATGACTAATAACTTTCTACTGCTTAATTCTGAAAAAACAGAGATTCTAATTATTAGACCAAAAAGTTCAGCACATAATAATCTAGACTACTGCCTAACACTCGATGGCTGCTCTGTCAAGTCTTCGTCGTCAGTTAGAAACCTGGGTGTGCTCTTTGATACCAATCTTTCATTTGAAAGCCATGTTTCTAGCATCTGTAAAACGGCGTTCTTCCATCTTAAAAATATATCTAAATTGCGACATATGCTATCTAAGACAAATGCGGAAAAGTTAGTTCATGCGTTCATGAGTTCAAGGCTAGATTATTGTAATGCTTTACTAGGTGGTTGCCCTGCACGCTTAATAAACAAATTCCAGCTGGTCCAAAATGCAGCAGCTCGAGTTCTTACTAGAACCAGGAAGTATGAGCATATTAGCCCAGTTCTGTCAAACCTGCACTGGCTTCCTATTAAACACCGAATACATTTTAAAATATTGCTAATTACTTACAAAGCATTAAATGGTTTAGCTCCACAGTACTTGAACGATCTCTTAACACATTATAGTCCTTCACGTCTATTGCGATCCCAAAATACTGACCAGCTTATAATACCTAGAATATCAAAGTCAACTGCTGGCGGTCGATCCTTTTCCTATTTAGCTCCTAAACTCTGGAACAGTCTTCCTATTACAGTTCGGGAAGCAGACACACTCTGTCAGTTTAAATGTAGACTAAAAACACATCTCTTCAACCTGGCATACACATAACACATTATACATACATTTTTAATCCAAATCATGTAAAATGATTGTTAGGCTGCATAATTTAGATAAGCCGGAACCGGGAACATTCCCATAACACCTGATGTACTCGAAACATCAGAAGAAGAATGGCATCTACGCTGATATTGGTCTCTGTTTATTCCGAGGTTATCGTGGTCAGCTGGATCCGGGCCGTATCCAGATCAGATGAAGGACCTGGACACGAGCACAGCACTGCCCTGAAGTGTCTGCGGAGACCGTGACTCTACTAGACCCTCCCCTGTGACGATCATGAACCCATCTCTAACCGGACCAAATTGGACTTCATATTGGACTTGAATTGTTGTATAATAATCATGCACTGTTTGGCTGTTGGCCAGAGGAGAACTGGTCCCCCGACATAGCCTGGTTTCTCCCAAGGTTTTTTCTCCATTCTATTCTTCATTCGTTACGTCACCTGCCGGAGTTTTGGTTCCTTGCCGCTGTCGCCTATGGCTTGCTCAGTTGGGGAAACTTAACACTTAAAATTCATCAATTGTATTGATTCAGCTGCTCTTTTGGGGCTTCTGTTCAGCCAAACAAACTTTGTTTATATTGTTTTTCCTGTAAAGCTGCTTTGAAACAATCTACATTGTAAAAAGCGCTATATAAATAAAGGTGACTTGACTTGACTTGAGTGTTAGGTTTGGGACAGTAGAATCAGTTGACTTCTACTTGATACTTATAATTGGCAGAATGTATTTTGGGGAGCATCACAATAAAGAGTTAGCAAATATTAAACAGACAGTCTACTAATACTCTAATGAGAGTTAGTTGACACGTAGTTGATTAATGAAACAATGCATTACCATGTATTTTAAAGTAACCAAAATTATAAATGTCTCTTCTAAAGAGGATATGCAATGATAGCACTCACTGTATCTTTAAAGAGATTTTGGTCATGTAGGGAACGCTGCAGCAATTTCTCCGGACCTTGAAATGTTAGCAAAGAGGAAAAACAACCTCTAGTGCTACACAGCATCCTGAGGACAAAGATCATGACTCCAGTAGCACAGAAGTCAGAGCAGAGAGCGAGCAAGGAAGTAAGCTGCCCTTATCAGCCTCTTTCACCAAACAACTGCTAGAGCACAAGGGCAGTGGTCTCTTTATTTGACATTTGAAAAAAATTAATTACCACCTCCATAACACCCTAAATGACTCAGGAGGTGACCCAAGAGCTGGAACACCAGAGGGCCCCCATCAACATAACTGCTGACAGGAAGGAGATTCAGGAGATCAGCCTCGGTCCTACAGCCTAGAGAAGTACCATACATTGTTTATAAGAGCTGCACAAAACTCTTCCAGCTATTCTGGAAGATCCTCAGATTGATCTGGTGCAGAGGGGGTTACTAATGTCCGGGGCTATTTGTGTAAAGAACAGCTACTACTCGTGTTTGCTGGGAGCTGCATAGACTAGTCAGGCAGTCAGATACTTCAAACACTAGCTGGCGCTGTCAAAAGCATGGAACAACAATATCTTCACATTGAGGCACTTGTCTTTCTTAACCAAAAGCGAGTCATGACAGTAAACTAACAGATAATATGTGACAGGTGGAAGATGACAGTGAATCAACTACATGGATTGTCGTATTCTATAATAAACTACTTTTGAACAGTTGAAAAAAGTAGACCACACGTGAGCACAGATCTATTACTCTTAAAGACCTGTCAAAGGTTATAACAGTAGGCTAATGCTGTATAATACTCCTAGTCTAAACAATTTACAATGTGTTATTTTACCGACGTGTTTTACCTACTAATGCTCTACAGATTGACTTTGCTGTAGCTCAATCAGTAGAGAATTGGTGTTTAACGCCAAGGTCAAGGGTTTGATCTCAGGGAAAGAAGGAACTGATTCAATGCGTTCCTTGAATGCAATGTAAGTTGCTTTGGATAAAGGTGTCTGCCAACTGCAGAAATGTAAATGTTATTTTAATGTTTTCAAATACATTCACACAGAACATATTTTTCCATTCGACTGCAGTACTTTTCCATTGGTTTTCAATGTAAAGACACACTATGAATGACTGTTGTGCTCACGTCTCACATCTTTTGCTGCATCACATGTACGGTATGACACACTGGTGTAAAAACGCGACAGACAACTTTAAAAAGAATCTCACATTTTTAACAACAAAAACACATTTTGTGTAAGCCAGCCCTTAGTTATGCTAGCTGCTTCTAAATATTCTAAATACTGTAACTTAAAAATTATATAAATTTGAGGGAGTATGTCAACTTATCTACAGGAATTTAAAATGAAGGATAACTTGTAAAGCCTCTTACAAAATTATAAATCCACACAAACATTAATTTGCTTTCTGCTCAGTGATTATGCTTACAATAATTTTTTAAAACTTTTTTTAAAGACAGATTAGCATGAGTTTAATCATAAAATAAACGAACAACAAAACGAAAGAAAAGCTGAAGCAACTCAATTTATATAAACATAATAAATGTTTCGTCCTCTATTGTCTTGTACTGTGATCACTCCTTTTATCCTTCCGGAGCTCCTCCTTAAGACTTTAGACCAGTGGTTCTCAAATAGTGGGCGCGCGTGACCCTGGGTACATGCTTTTTTTTGCCAGTGATTAGGTTTTCTTGCACTGAACAAGAGCAGCATATATGAAGTTCAGATAACCGTCCCCTCATCCTTTGACGTGTACGATCACACCTGTGTTCTTGTGTGTCACGTGATCAACCGCTCAATTCACACGTGTTTTCACGCGATATCTGGCACTGATCCAAAAAAAGACGGGCTCAGAGCTTGTCATTTATCACAACAATTCAGTGTTTTCAACCACATAAGGTTTCTTTTAGGTTTTAACAAGTTGAGCCAACAAGTTGGTGACTATTTTAAATAAAAAATAAAAAAAACTAAGTAAATGTGATCTATTATACAGCGTTTTTTGTGACTGCGGTATGTCACGTGACAAGCATGACGCGTTGCCATGGAAACAATGACGCGAAAGTTCCAAAATGGGGGGAGGGGGGGGGGGGGGGGGGGGGGCGTGCAAAATTTTTACCTCTTTCTAGGGGGGCGTGACAGAAAATAATTGAGAAGCACTGCTTTAGACCAAAGTGTGTGCTCACATCAACAGACTTCCTCTGTTTCCACGGCTCTTCGCCCCAGCCTGCTTGCCACATACTCCCATCGCCCCTCGCAGGTCAGGAGACATACCAGTGAGGCTGCATTCTACTGCCCCCACATCCCCCTGCCCCCGTCATGGTGGCCGCTACAACTGGGGGTGAGTAAAGATGAGGTGAGAGAAAAGGAGAAGAAGGATTAAGAGAACCAGAGTGAATGGAGCGAGTAGGGAAAAAAAAAAAATCTTGGTCTTTCCCAAATGTTCCCATTGTTCCCAAAACGCTCTGTCCTCAGGCTGCAATTCAAGGCAGAAGAAGCCAGGAACTGTCAAACGTTCAATGGAAACTTGAATGACAAAAATAGACAAACAACAAAATGAGAGTAAAGCAGCAGCCCCTATAGGACAGCAGTCACATGTAAACATAATAGAGTACAGCATAAAGTCCAAGCCTGGTTCTCTTTGGTCCTTGACTTTCGTCACTTCTCTTTTTATCCTTATGGAGCTCCTCTGTGAGACCTGAAAGCATGCAGGGGACGCTCATTAGCGCTTGCTTCATTAACATGGCTCTTGCTGCTGCATTCCTTGCCACAGTATTACACAGTATTTCTGCCATGTTTCAAATTAAAACGCCCCTTTCCAACATCACAACAGGGACACTTGTGCATCATCTAGAGGTCTTATAAATAGGCTTTAATGTGCTTGCAGTTATGATATTTCCGACTCAACTTGAAGGGAACATAGGCTTGTCTTTTCAGTCGGTGTGGTCATGTGACTGATCCTGCAAATTAAATGCATACTTTTCATCAAAGAATATGCCATACAAAATGTTCTCCTATAATGTAGATGTCCTCGCCTGTACTATGAGTATCCAGCTCACACAGGAAACCAAATGGCTGTCAGAAAAAAGGCGCACCCTTGAAAGATGAAAAACACACATGCACAACACACTAGAAACACACAAAATGACAGTCATTACATGTTGTCAGCTAAGGTTGTTTTTTTTCTTTATGATTGCAGTGCACATGGAGGACAGTATATTACTGCATGGCTAGCCACAGCAAGAGGTCACTGTTGCTACTCCGAGAGTCCCTGTGCTCTGCAGGCCTCTGACATGGAACCCGTCCCATGAGATTAGAGCCTGTGCTTCGACTGATTATGTGAAAACTATTACTCAGCCTTTTCAGTCTGTGCTCTCGGTTGTGTAGCATAGAAGGCACAGACAAATAATAATCAGATTTTTGAGAAAATGTGGGAGAGAGAAAGAAAATGAGAAAATGTTGTTAACAGTAAATCAGCTCAGGACAGGAAAACAGATGCATAGGCTGCAGATAAAAGCTTAGTATTATTATGAAAAACTAAATCAATTTAACCAAAAAAAAATTCTATTTTTTTAACCCCCCACCCTTTATTTAATGTTGAAGAAAAAACGTTTTTTCTCTCTCGGCCAGAAGCCCAAATAACCTTAGTAGGTGCTACATGTGTGAGTTGTGAAGTTAATCAAGTCACCTTAATTTATTTTTTATTTTATAGTGCTTTTTACAATTGAGATTATTTCAAAGCAGATTACAGTGATCATAGGAACAAAATAAAGCTAAGTTTATTTTAGCAGTACAGCAGCTCTGGAGGAGCCAATCAATAATATAAATGCATATTAAGTGTCCCCAACTAAACATGCCAGAGGCAACAGTGGCAAGGAACCAAAACTCCAGCAGGTGACAAAATGAATAAAGAACATGTGGAGAACAAATGGTCACGGTTTCTACAGACACTTCAGGGCTGTCCTGTGGCCGTGTCAAGATGCAGGTCCTTCATCTGATCTGGATTCGGCCCGGATCCGGCTGACCATGATAACCTTGGGATAAACAGAGACTAATACCAGCGTAGATGCCATTCTTCTTATTATGTAACAAGTACATCAGGTGTTATGGGATATGTTCCCAGTTCCGGTTGACCAAAATGATCGGAGTACGAGATTTTTTTTTCCCTCGCATTTTTGTGTGGAAAAGTCCTAACGCTCAGCATCGTCGATCATCCCTAATGCATTTTTACACTTCTTTTTCCCTCAGTCATGGTTCATTCTCATCAGAGTCGTCCGTGAAACATCAGTGTTGCCTTGTTAAAGTCTGTGTGGTGTATTCATGTATTCTAAGTTTAATTAAAGACTATTTTGATTTACTCTTTCGTCTTTTTCCTTTCATCGATACACATGACAAACTGACTCATTAAACCACATCTAATTCAAAGCCATTCAATTGTATTCTTCAGATCAAGAACAATAACAAACAATGGATTTATTCTAGCCAAATGGCAAACTGTGCCATGAACACACTAAGCAAACTCATAACAGAAGCTTCTTTAATTATAAACTTCCGGGTCCCCTCTGTGCATCCTTCTGTGCCCTTGTTTCACCTGTCTTGTTTATCACTTATATTGTTAGTCATGTCAGCTGCTACCCATCTTGTATTGTATAAAACCCTCTCATGTTTCCCTTTTCTTTGTCAGTCGTTGACATTTCATGTGTGTGGATTTGTTTCCTTCTGTGTTCTATGCTATTCCTAGACTTCTGGGTTTTGCACCTTGAGAGTGCCCTTTATGTGTTTCTTAAATAAAGTGTTTTCTGTTGGATCTCCACATCTCCTTGTCCCTCAGCATCACACACCAACATCATCATCACACCTTGCTGACAGAATTACTGATCAAGGTTCATTGTCTTTAAAGACTGTTGAAATGGAGTGAGAGCAGCAGCTGCTGGTTATTGCTCAACACCACACAGATTTTGCACAGTTCGCGTTGGAGTTTGTTTACACCGTCTGCCACGCTCCTTTGCACGATCTCACCATCCAGATCACCTGTTCCAGCTCGGGACAATCCAATGCCTCTCCGGCAATCTCCCAGACATTTCTAACCTTAGCTGGCTGGAAGCCGTAGTTAAATGCCTGAACACAGCTTTTTCCAAATCTGGACAGCAGGAACTGCCAGCAAATCCAACAGCGAGCTCCGCGACTGAGTCCCCGCTCCCAAGCCCCGCGACTGAATCCACATTCCCACATTCCTGAGCCCCGCGGCCATCCAAAAACGTTGGAGATGGCGCAGGAGGAAGAAGGGGACTTCCTGCGTGACTCTAGTGCTCCTAGCCGTGCCGGCACCTTATGTGCTCCTCGCTCTGCCAGCTCATCCAGAGCTCCCGGCCTTTGCCCTTAAATCGCCCAAGCCTACTCCCAGCAACTTTCTGGGGACTTTTCCTAAATATGTTTTTTAGGGGGGCTACAGTGCCAGCTCGATCGTGGGTGGGGAAAAGCAGGCGGAGCCTTCGGTGAAAGCCAGCGCAGCCCTGGACATCCCCTAAGGCTTGGCCCCTGGTTCCCCTGGCACAACCCTGGAGACCCCCCTGACTCTGAACGCTGTAGATCTGGGCTCAAGGGTGCCCACGCTCCGACCCATGTCCTGTCTGATATCATGTCTGTCTCCTGTTCCCACTCCCTCCCCCCCCCCCGCAAAATGTTCCTCATTCGGCATGAGGTCACGTCACAGTCTTGTCATGTTCCACTACCACTTAAGGGTCCTGTGTGTATTCTTCTGTGCCCTTGTTTCACCTGTCTCGTTAATCACTTATCTTGTTGGTCGTGTCAGCTGCTACCCATCTTGTCTTTTATAAAACACTTGTGTTTCACTTGTCTTTGTCAGTCGTTGATGTTAACGGTTAAGTAATGTAAATGGTAATGTGGATGTGTTTCCTTCTGTGTTTATGTTATTCCTAGACTACCGAGACTGTCCTTTATGTTTTTGTTTGTTAAATAAAGTTTTTTTTATGTTGGATCTCCTCGTCCCTCCGCATTGCACACCAGCAACCTTGCTGACAATTACAGCTATCTTCATAATTTACTTTAAATTAAAGTCAGTGAGGTTATTCAAATAAAACAACTGCAGCCTGTAAAGAACCTTAAAAGGGAAATTCAGAGATGAATGTTTTTGAACAATACTGAAAGAAAACAGTCACCTAGAGAGCCCTCAACATGAACAGCTAAGAAACATTTTCATGACATTTATTTTTTTCTCTGGGAGTTCAGAGTCTATTTGGTAGTGCCAGGGGGCTTGTTGCAGACATTCAGAGAGATGTGGGGTCCATTAGAAACACTTGCTCTCTCTACTTGGTGTCAGAGCACCTCCCCATCCTCGCAGGCAATGTTGCGAATTACTCTCTGTTCAGGGACACAAAATACAATATGCTCTTGCACTTAACGCTCTCGGCGGGACAGTGAAAAATCCAGGTTGAACTGGGCTGTATTATCCTTCCTTTTAATTTGTATTCTTTTCAGATGGGAAGGAAGGAAGGAAGGAAGGAAGGAAGGCAGGAAGGCTTTTTACTATACTAGATCAAAAAAGCAAACATAATTTTAAACTAGGCATGTGACAGAAATATAATATTTTGATTAGATTAAAACTAAAAATAACAATAATAAAAATTATATATATATATATATATTTATTTATTTATGTATTAAGCATTAGAGATTGAATTTGTAGTTTATTTTAGCCTGTCTGCTGTTTTTCTGGAGACCATTGTGAAAAATCCATTTTAACTTGTTGATAACTGTAACACGTGTCCCTGTTTCTGTCTGGGTCTTCCTTGTCACTTTCTGTCTTGTCATTGTTTCACTGTTACGCAGGTGGCTCAATGAGGAACGGGGAGACAGCAGGATTCCAATCCAAACTTATTTAATAATAATAAACTGAAAACAAAACACTTTAAATGACAAAACAAAAGAGCACACTTGTGCAAAAACTAAACTTAGACAAAACTCAGGAAGACAGGCAGAACATCCACACACTGTTAACACAGACATTACTTCTTTAAAAACCGACAAACATAAGGGAAATGCAAGAGTGATATATACACAAGGAGAAACAGCAACACCTGGGAGACTAACGAGGAAGTGATTACAAGACAGGTGCAGGGAGTGAAACAATGACCCAATAGACAGGAAGTGAAACAATGACAAGACTGACAGAAAGTGACAAGGAAGACCCAGACAGAAACAGGGACACGTGTTACAATAACCTCATGAACTTGCTAGAATGATTTATAATATTTTTTAATGCCCACTAGTGCATGGGTACTCATAATGAACTGTAACTTTTGTATGAACATTGTTACGGCCCATAACCAAATAATAGCTCGTTGATTTTAATAAGACAAAGAATGGTAATGGACCGAACATATAAATAACCCACAGACACGAGATTATGGTGTGAGACGCCCAAGCGCCTATATTTACTCATCAATCAAAAGTAGTGAATACAACATATATCAACCAAACATTATTCAACAAACAGAAATAAATAAACAACAATAAACTGTAGCGCAGCTAAGGAAACAGACCCCTGCCTACACTTGTTCTTACCAGCAGTTCTTACCTGGCTCTCGAAAAAAGAACAGGTGAGTCTTCCCGGGTATCTGCTTCCCTCACTATTCTAACTAAATAACAAAACGTGAACTATCAAACAAAAAAAAATACACTACCCGTTACTGAAATAAGAAAATTAACGAATAACAGTAACGAATACAAAACTACTCAAAAGATCAACATAAACACAACTAAACTAGAATACAACAAAAAGGCGAAGCTCTCCAGGTGCAATGAGAGCGCGGCGTCGGAGAGACGATGTGCCCAAGATGGAGAGAGAGTGAGATGCGCCATCATTGTCTCGACCGACGGCTTGCACAGAGACCGTAACATAATAACACGTACGGGGTCCATTAAAGAAAGTCCCTTAAACTGTGAAAGCGGTGTCCACAAGAGATTGTCTATAAGTTGTCAATTGTTACAAATTGCAGTGAGAGTGTAGATGTTTGTGGATTGTTAAAATGTTTACTGGCAAAACGTCTACTATATATGTCAAGGTTCTGCAAGAGAGGACGAGCACTGAGACCAGTGGACTGAAGAGTACAGGAGAGGCAGCACCAAAGGAGAGTCCAAGCAGGATTACACCAGACCCAAAACTTCTAGTAGATCTCAGACTAGGCCCTAGTCTTGCAGTAAGGTACAGGAGTCAGTAGTCAGGAACTCTCAGGGCACAGGACAGGCCAGGAACAGACACAAAACTTATAGCAAACAAGATTAAACAAAGCAAGACAAGAGAGTTGATTAAATTAAACAAGAAGCAACATAAGATGAGAGCCACTAATGACAAAACAGAACAGAACTAGAGAAATCAAAAAACAACTTTGCAAGGAGAAGAATATAAGTAGAAGTTAGCTTAAAGCTCAAAAGAGAAAAGAACAAAACAAAACTGGGATGCATAAAAGGCAATAACAAGCTAGAACAAGATTAGAGAAAACACCAAAATAACAATAAGGAAACACTAGATCGAGAAGCTGGGTAATATTCACAACAAGTGACAATGTGCAGATTCTTGTAAGAAACAAAACCATGCCACAATGTACACAAAAAACAAACCAGCAAGGACATGAGAGAAAGGAGCACAATTTAAAGGGAGCAGAGCACATGAGGGACAGGTGAATACACTCAAGCAAACGAGGACTAGACAAGGCGTGGTAACTGGAAATGAGAAGGGGGGACAAGCAGACCACATGGCTCAAGCACAATACAAACAAGCAAACCTTAAACAAAGTCAAAACAGACAAGACTGTAAGTTCAGGTTCCTGAAAATTTTTAAATATTTTGGATATGTATACCAACAAATCGAATATGTAGTCAGTATGTATGGATACTTATGCATCCATGTTTTTTTAGCTGAATGACATAGTTAGGGCATCTAGCAGGTAAACCATGTTAACCAGCCTAAGCTTGAAGAGGAATGCTTGTATCATAACAGAGGTCATTTACAGATTTAAAGGTACAGTAGCTAAAACAGCGTGTTTTATATATATATATATATATGGTAAAGTTCTCACTGTGAATGTGAACTAGTTATTATCATGCATTTTACTTATTACTTATACATGTTACATATAACATGCTTATTACCATTCATATTACTTTTTACTATTGTCTGTTTATTAGTACAGTAATTCCTTGAGATACGAGCATAATCTGTTCCAGGACAGAGCTCGTAACTCAAATTGCTTGTATCTGTAATGGAAGGAACTCACAGGCAGAAATCCAAATGCGTGTCTTTAATAAGTATGGTTGTACAGGTGGATAGTCAGGACAGGCAGGGAGCATAAAACAACGATAATCCAGGCAAGGGTCACAAAGGCGGCCAGACGGAATCGGAATCGTTGTACAGGCGGGTAGTCAGGACAAGCAGATGACAATCACGAGTGATAATCCAGGCACAGGTCTGGGTGGGTAGACAGAGTCATAATAGGAAAACAGCAGAGACGATAACAGGAAAACAGAACAGGATATTAACACTTAGAAAGATCACCACAGCGAATGAAGTCTTTGCGATGACAGTTCGTGTGTGTGAGTCTTTTATAGTTCATGTAATTGTTTGCAGCTGGTGTAGTAATCAGTCCACTGAACGGCAACATGGGAAATGTAGTGTGTGTGTCAATATAAGTTTTAGAGCTCCCTCCGGTAGCCAGAGAGGGGAGGTGCGGAGCTGGTATTCATGACAGTATTTCAAATAATTTTTCCCATAAGAAATACCAGAAGAAAAAAAAAATCATTGGGTCTGGTCCTCCCTTATTAGTGCTAATGACAATTAAAAAAAAAAAGTTTTTAATTGCTATAGTGACATACACAAACACACAATTATAGTACTTTGCGAGCGAGATGGATGATGAGTCCGCGCGAGATTAAACACACCTCCTCATCGCCAAAGCAGCAGCATCACAGTCACTTGTAGCCGCTCACGGACTGGTCCGCGAATTCGATCCGCGGCCCGGTACTATTTCATCCACGGACCTGTGTCCTTCCTGAACCTGTCTGTGTACAATCACTGATCGTTAGTCTCATCAGCTGTTTGTCATTCCGTGTTTGTTATTGTTACGATGCGGGGTGCTGAGCGGAGACGAGGAGACAGGCAAGGCAGGATTTCCAAACAAAATATAATTTAATAATAAACCAAACACTTTAAATAAGAAAACAAAACAAGCACACATGTGCAAAAACTCAAACCACGAACCACAGCAGGGCAGACCATCAACAACATAAACTTCATGAACAACTGGCAACTGGGGAGTGAACACGGAGAACTTAAATACTGACAGTGATGAACCTAAATACAAACACCTGTGATGATTAGTGATGAGTGATGGTGAGTAAAGGAACAGAAAACATGTGACAACGAAAGGCAAAATAAGAGTCCGGAGTGACTGTGAACATGACATTACACCCCCCTCCCGGAAGGCGCGACCTCGCGCCGGAGAAAGTTCAAAACTGGGTGGGGAGGTGGGTACCCTGGAGACCGGGGTATACAGAGTCCAGGAGGTCTCCAGGGTGGTGCCGGCGGATCAAGGACCCATGGTGGCGCAGCCTTCCATGGCGGCGCTGGTGGGTCAGGGACACAGGGTGGCGCAGCCTTCCATGGCGGGGTTCCAAGGGTTCCTGGGTTCCTGGGTTCCTGGGTTCCTCTGGGTTCCAAGGCGGTGCAGCCCTCCATGGTGGCGCCAGCGGCTTAGGGTTCCCAGGCGGCGCAGCCCTCAATGGCGGCGCCGGTGGCTCAGGGTACTGGGGTTGCCCGGGAGGCTCCGCCTCCCTTGTCCCACCCACCCTCAGGCTGGTGTTATGGCCCCCCCAAAAAAATATCTAGGGAGGAGCTCCCGAAGGGTAGGCAGGGCGAGGCAGTCTGGGAGGTCGGAGAAGGCCGGCGGCGGCTCTGGCGGGTCGGGCCACGGCAGCTCGGGCTCTGGTTCTGGCCGGTCTGGCCACGGCAGCTCTGGCTCTGGTTCTGGCTCTGGCTGGCGGATCTCTGGATCGGGCTCTGGCTGGCGGATCTCTGGCTCTGGCTGGCGGATCTCTGGATCTGGCTCTGGCTGGCGGATCTCTGGATCTGGCTCTGGCTGGCGGATCTCTGGATCTGGCTCTGGCTGGCGGATCTCTGGATCTGGCTCTGGCTGGCGGATCTCTGGATCTGGCTCTGGCTGGCGGATCTCTGGATCTGGCTCTGGCTGGCGGATCTCTGGATCTGGCTCTGGCTGGCGGATCTCTGGATCTGGATCTGTAAGCTGCTTGTATCTCAAATATTTCCTTGTATCTCAAAGCAAAAACTCCCTTGAAGGCTTGCTCTTATCTCGGAATACCCATGTGTCGCGACACTTGTATCTCAAGGTATTACTGTAATTGTGAAGCACATATTATTGCCATATTTTGGGTGGCATTATTCTACATTCCTCATCCTACCCTATTTCTACCTAGTAACTAAACTTAACTAGCTTACTACCTATTAATAAGAAGAAATCATCATTACTTAAAAAAATATATTGAGGCAAAAGCTGTAGTTAAAATAGTAATAGCAATAACTTGCTATAACTTGCACTCTAAACTAAAGTGTGACAAATTAAAATAACCTTGACTTACATTATGTATTTCTAAAGGTCATCAGTCATCTAATTTTGGGATTAGAGCTATTTAATAGATTGCTGAAATGACAACCATATTGGATGCCAGCCCTCCATGGTGGCTGCAGTTAACCAAGAGACACTAATAGATGTGCGTCGGCCATCTGGCTTCTGGAGATACTGACAGGGACCCTCAATTGATCTATGTCTTGTCTGTGGACCTGAACCTTTAGAGCTGACAGGTGGTCCGCTTGTTGACAGTCTGATAATGTCTTGTAGTGTTGCACTTGTTTATCTTCAGTCAGTTGTTTTTTCTTTCTCAAAATGCTGACTTTCATTAAACGTGATCTGCATAATATGTAGCAGTTTCAGGGAACTGCTTTATTACAATAATTCCATAAATATCATATGAGTATGGATTTTTCGTCTAAGATAAATTGATCCTCTGGCTTGAGGTTTTCCTTGAGCTTTGCCACTATTATTTCAAGAGTACTAAGCAGATTTCATTTTTAAAATCCAATTCAAATCTACAAATGCACATGCCTTAGTAAGAAATTCTGATTCAATTCCTTTTTTTATCATATAGCTTTTTAACTTTTAATTAGAAAAGCACAGTTTTACCAAACAGACTTTGAATGCTGCTATTGATTCCCCAAAATAAATTAAATGTGTTGAATTCCTTTGAATTGTAATTTATTGATTTCCACCTGTCATTTCAAATTCCAATTCAACTCCCCATGCCCAATGTAAATATCAGTGAGCTGTTCATTCCTGGTGAAAGGTTTTCTGTAATATTAATTAACAATAAAAATTATTTTTTTACTTTTTAGATTTTTTTTTTGTCAAAACATTATAGCAACGAGATACAGCCCCTGTGACAACTGACCCAGTTGTCCCCTGTTAGAAATAGGTTACACAAGATTTGCTTTCTATTATAACATCTGTATAAATATTACAATTATATTTTGTACATATTGTACAAAACTAGAGTATTTATAACATGTTATTTATGGTCTCTGAATGCAGACATCATATAACACTGTTGATGAGGTTCAGAGTAAAAGCCTGGATCGCTGTGGTTTCTCACATGAATATTGTGGATATATGACACACGGAGCATTATAATAAATAACATGAGAGATTATTTCCTGTGAGAATCATACAGAGCTCTCAAAACATTCTGGGGAGCTTCATTTGGCATCAGAAACAGACAGTTACCCTCGCAGTAGGCTGCAGCAAAGCCCTCATAATGTTCCTGCTTCCCACCGCTTTTATAAAGTGCCAATTTGGCAAATGGTGCAGATGTTTCACTTTGTATTGTTATCACCATCATTATTCTGTTTATTTTCCTGAGTATATATCTAAGAAACTATGACATTTGGGGAAAAAAAGTCTTAAATGCCCAGATCAAAGAAGGAGTAAAAACTGGAAACTCTTTCAATCAAATTAGTGTTAGGCATTTTTAAACATGCCATGCAATATGGAAGTCAATGTCACATTCGCATAAAATTCTCAGTTACAGTTGAGAGATTTCTGCTAAATGCTGTAAAGCTGATGTGAAAGAAACATGACTAAAGTGTGTGTGGATAAAACAGAGCCTATTAAAGAGGTATACTTTATAATACCTGGGGAGAGTCTCTCATTAGCGCTTCCACTCATCTCAATGGCTGTTGCTCGGCAGGAACATCCTTTTGTCTGCAGAACGATTAGAAAAACCTGTATACTGTAATACTGTATACAGGGAGTGCAGAATTATTAGGAAAGTTGTATTTTTGAGGATTAATTTTATTATTGAACAACAACCATGTTCTCACTGAACACAAAAAACTCATTAATATCAAAGCTGAATATTTTTGTATTAATATTTTAAGTAGTTTTTAGTTTTAGCTATTTCAGGGGGATATCTGTGTGTGCAGGTGACTATTACTGTGCATAATTATTAGGCAACTTAACAAAAAAACAAATTTATACCCATTTCAATTATTTATTTTTACCAGTGAAACCAATATAACATCTCAACATTCACAAATATACATTTCTGACATTCAAAAACCAAACAAAAACAAATCAGTGACCAATATAGCCACCTTTCTATATCATTAGATTTTCTTCTTTTATACCCTTTCTTGCCAGCCACGCTGTGGAGTACTTGGACGCGTGTGATGGAGCATTGTCCTGCATGAAAATCATGTTTTTCTTGAAGGATGCAGACTTCTTCCTGTACCACTGCTTGAAGAAGGTGTCTTCCAGAAACTGGCAGTAGGACTGGGAGTTGAGCTTGACTCCATCCTCAACCCGAAAAGGCCCCACAAGCTCATCTTTGATGATACCAGCCCAAACCAGTACTCCACCTCCACCTTGCTGGCGTCTGAGTCGGACTGGAGCTCTCTGCCCTTTACCAATCCAGCCACGGGCCCATCCATCTGGCCCATCAAGACTCACTCTCATTTCATCAGTCCATAAAACCTTAGAAAAATCAGTCTTGAGATATTTCTTGGCCCAGTCTTGGCGTTTCAGCTTGTGTGTCTTGTTCAGTGGTGGTCGACTTTCTGCCTTTCTTACCTTGGCCATGTCTCTGAGTATTGCACACCTTGTGCTTGTGCACACTCTTGGCAGCTGCACGCTTGACTTTTCTCAGTTCACGGGCAGTTATTTTGCGCCTTGGTTTTTCCGCACGCTTCTTGCGACCCTGTTGACTATTTTGAATGAAACGCTTGAATGTTCGATGATCACGCTTCAGAAGCTTGGCTATTTTAAGACTGCTGCATCCCTCTGCAATATATCTCACTATTTTTGACTTTTCTGAGCCTGTCAAGTCCTTCTTTTGACCCATTTTGCCAAAGGAAAGGAAGTTGCCTAATAATTATGCACACCTGATATAGGGTGTTGATGTCATTAGACCACACCCCTTCTCATTACAGAGATGCACATCACCTAATATGCTTAATTGGTAGTAGGCTTTCCAGCCTATACAGCTTGGAGTAAGACAACATGCATAACGAGGATGATGTGGTCAAAATACTCATTTGCCTAATAATTCTGCACTCCCTGTAGACACAAATTGACATTTGTATATTATTGCATGTCAGTGTGGACTCTTATTTTGCCTTGTCTTGTCACACGTTCCCTGTTCCATATCTCACCGTCACTCTTCAGTTCCCATCATCACTAATCATTCACAGGTGTTTTGTGTTTCATTTTAATCATAGTCAGTATTTAAGTTCTCCGTGTGAACTCCCCTGTTGTCAGTTGTTATCGTTAACGTTATGTTGTGTGGACTTTGTGTGGATGCCTCCTACGTTTATGCACTCCCATGTGCCGTTTGTTTTCTTTTATTAATAAACCATTTCTGTTTGAGCCTCCGCGTTTGCGTCTCTCCGCATCACACACCAGCTATCTACACACTTGTAACAGAACAACTGACCGGGTTTGTCACCCCCAAAAGACTTGCAAGGAGAAACAATGAACTTCCCCGAAGTGGCTCTGTTGCTCCTTGAACAGCGGGACCGTCTGCTGGAAAATCATACCCAGGACTTCCTCGCTCTGGCGTACTGGACACACTATCCAGATATATATCGTTCAAAGAGCGGATTCCAGCGGGCGGTCCAACGCAGGATTTCCCGGCCTATGTGGAGTGGGTGCTGGCGAGTAACGGCTCCCCGTTCACCATCGGCCTGGCAGAGGACACCGTCAGTCCCACTCCACCGTCCACGTCAGCGCTCCAGATCCTCTCAGTGAGTGAACTGCTTCCCCGAGCGGCCGAGCCTGAACTGCTTCCCCGAGCGGCCGAGCCTGAACTGCCGTGGCCCAACCCGCCAGAGGTGGTGTGGCCCGACCCGCCGCCGGAATTCCTTAGGCGGCTCTGGGAGGTCCCGGAACCGCCTCCAGACCCCTGGGACCTCCCAGAGCTACCCCCGGCCGTCCAGCCGGCCCAGCCAGGGCAACCGCAGGACTTCCGGGACCTAAATTGAATTTTTAGGAAGTGAATAAAAGAAAAAATAAGTACAATGGCATTAAATTCAAAGAAATTCATACCAATGGCATTGACACTTATGGAAATGCCTTCGTCTTGCTCCAGTGTCTGAAGCAGGTGTGAAATTCTATTCAGATGATGAAGCATAGCACATCATCATGAACAAAAAGAAGTACCTACATCTTGGAGTCCCCAACTTTGCCTTCAGGAGCCACATGTCTGTTTCAGTATTATTGTTTGTCAAAATTGTACACCCTGTTTGACTGATCTTATTTAGACACTCATCAAGATTCTGTTCTAACTCAATTAAGGTGTATAGGTTTGACAACTTTCAGAAAGGTATGCTTTCTCAAATTAAGACAACTTTTATGGGGGTCTTAAATGAATTCCATCACAATGCAGTTGTGTTACTTCCTGCACATATTGATAAGTCATAGCTTTTTGGTAGCACCGGGTTAGGCCAGGACATATACAAATATTCTTTGGTGACTTAAGAGTGAAGACTTCCCCTTTGGCAACTCTCTGTGGATCAAAGGGTTATGTAAAGATGCATCCGTATCTTTTCTCCAGTCTCTTGGAGGGCAATCATCTTACTTAGCATATACTTGCCTGGAAGATAAGGGCTGTATTTCTATCATGGCAATCCTTTGTCTGATATCTGAGTTGCTAAGCAACAATGGACCTATTTGTCTCAGCAGAGTTGACCTACTATACCCTCTACTTTGCTCTCAAACCTCCAGCTTCAATTGGGCTGGATGCCATGGTACAGATGTGGCTGAGGTACAATTCTGGTACGTGTACCTAAGGTCTCTCATGGCAGGCTCTCTTTTCGATTTACGATCGGGAGAGAACTCCTATCCAAGGCACACGAGTAAAGAGTACCGGCTCAAAGATTGCAGTCTCTCAACTGATCTCAACTAGTTTTTCTGGTCATTCTCCAAGCCATCTCGCCACCACCATTTGACTTCACCTGTTTTAGCTTCACTTCTTGTGTCCAGTCAGAGCACTGGGGATGCATATTAACTACTCAGGACGTATGGTTTTAATCTGATAAACTGTCCCTACAACCTGACAGCGTTTGTTGCATTGGATTTTTGCTGCAAATTCTTCTGCCTATGTGGCATGTGGTATGGCTCTGTCTTTAGGCACCAAAGCCTAATACATTAGGTGTGTAGGCTCTTCTAATGCACTAGCTAAGGGAAATATGTGTGCGCTGCAGCAGGCTGGTTCTCTTGGGACACATTTATAGGATCTTCATTTGGATATTGATTCAACCCCAACATCTCAGCTCAACCCGGGAGGGAGTCCCGGGTTCCTGGATGGGTGAGTAGGGCTGAGGATGGAGCCTCCAAATGGTGCTGGGAACTCTGAAAGCCATGGTGGATTTGCCTCTGTAGCCTTGGCAAGGGAACCACAGAACAGGTTGGCCTCCTTGGCTGCAATGAGCAAACTGGAGAACTGGTAGGCCTCCTTGGCCCTAATGAGGGATCAGTACATCCAGATGCCCTACTCTGCCATGACAGGCATAGCCACTCCTAAAAAAATATTGGGGGAAGTTATGGGCAAGTGTGCTGCCAACACACACATAATGGCTGTAGTAGTCACTGTCAGCTCCACATATTTCCTCACCTTAGCCTCTGCAGGCTCTTTAGAGGCAAACGAGTTTGCTAGACTGAGCTCTGGGATATGAGCGGGCACTATATGAAGCTCGGGATGAGAGTTTGCACTTGGCGGAACTCTGGGATGACAGCGGGCACTGGGCAGAGCTCTGATATGTGAGACTCTGGAAAGCCTTCTGGAGGGGTTGTTAGTGTAGCTCACACACCCAATAGCACTCTGGCCATCACAGTAATTGCCACCTCTTCTAGAGAGTATTCGAGGACGGGACTTGCTGCAGAGCATTCAGGGAGTTTGTCTCGCTAGAGCAGACTGTCGAGCTTGTCTCGCTGGAGCTGTCTGGGTGGAATGTCTGGGGTGAACTAGAACTCTGGGGTGAACTTCTTTCCGGGTGGAACCGGATGGCAATGTAATCTGCTTCCCTGATAATGGAATCAGAATCGTTAAGGCAGAGGACACGATTAAGGAAGTTCTCTAAGAGCACGTAAGAATCGCCAGGAGACAGGAATAGATCACGCTCGTCATCCAGCCCCACCTGCGGGCTCTTTAGAGGCAAAAGAGTTTGCTAGACTGAGGATATTGATTCATTTGGATATTGATTCAACCCCAACATCTCAGCTCAACCCGGGAGGGAGTCAAGAATTGAATATGGTGCTTTTCCAGCTCAACAAATGTGCCTGCTCCAGGAACTCCTCGACGTAATCTTCCAACCATTTTCTGATCTGGCCGAGGGAGGGAAGGAGATGGTAGCCTGCCTGCTTTATCCTCTCTTTACGTCCTGCTTTGGGTACGGTTATGGGTACATGAGTGGTGTAGAAGGATGAGGACGAAGGATAACTCAAAATAAACTCTTTAAAATAAACTCAGATGGAACAGAAGAAATCAGAAACAGGATACTCATTAACAGTAAATCCAAAATTACAACCACATTGACGCACACACGCCTGCTCTCCACCAAAGCTGCAGCACCACTGCCGCTTGCAGCCGCTTGAAAAATGTTTTGTAGAAAAATTTGGTGAAGTTGAATAATTTTCCATGGCACACCTGACGATCTCTCATGGCACACTAGTATACGCGGCACACTGGTTGAAAAACACTGGATTATTGATTAAAACATTTTTCATTAAAAAAGGCCATTTAACTGCATACAAATACAAATCTGAACCAATTATAAAGAATAATCTATATTAAATGTTTACAAATATTTACCTACCTTGACATAATATAAGTCCGATTATTTTTAGGGCCTGAATAATAAAAAAATAAGAAATTGTGTTCTAATGAAATGAAATGCAACAATCAACTAGACATGCTAACTTCATATTGGCAGATGATATTGTGCAAGTGTAACTATATGTCTGTTTATAAACGAACCACAAAATGGTGAAAACATGAAGGAGAGCTGTTAAAGTTTAACTTCCTCTGCTCAATCTGAAAGCAACCACAAAGTGTTTTTTTCCCCCTTTCTGTTTTCTGTATAATTACACATGAGGATTAGAGGAAAAGTTCCAGGAAAGGCATTAGCAATTAGAACTCTGGAGGCCGACAAGGTATGTAATTATAGGCAATGTGTGTGATTAAGGAAAGAGGTTCGATAAAATGCATTAACATACTTTAAAAGTCAGAGAGGAGATCCCACTAGGAGACCAAAAGAAGCTAAAACAGATGCAGCTATTGATTTCACATTCCTGATGGAAATTTATTTGGTGGCTAGAGAGGAATGAGTGCTGTTTCAAACACAGAGACTCAGAGTAGAAAGACAGAAGCCTGCTTGGAATTTACCAAGTTATGTTAAAATAGACCAAAAATATGGTGACTGTGACAAAGACAAAGCAATCACATATAAAGAGATAAAAAGAGTTAACTGAGACTGCTTTGTTTCATGTGCAACATTAATGATCTTAAGTGAATCTGCATATAGCAAGAAGTCCTGAAACTACAAGCCACATCCAACTAAGAGCACATTAATTACAATTCTTGCTTGCTCAGACATGCCTCGTCTTTGTCTGTACTTCCCTTTGATCCCCTTGACGGCAATTTTCTCAGGCAAACCAGGTGTGCTCTTTAATGAGCCATTAAGTTCACAAACGCATTCAATGCCAGGAAACCTCTGAGAAGTTGGCTGTAATTGATGGGACAGGCCATGAGAGCATAGCAAGCCTCATTTCTGAAAGGTGATTAAGGGAAGATGCCTCAGTGTGAAGGCACTGCTCGCTTTGGCTCTCTTTGACTCTCTGGACAATTGCCCCAGCTTCTTGAAGTCAAAAAGGAGAAAGACGGATGGAAGATGGAGGATTGCGTGGTGGGGGTGGTGAGGAGGACTGAGACAGACGCCTGGCACAGCCTGAAACACAGCTGCCGGCTTTAATCGACTTTTTGGATGGGAAGGATTTTCTCGTCCAAGGACCCACACCCTCAAATCTGCTTAGAGGCCTACTGGCAGAGGACTTCAATCCCACAGTCCAATGCCACAATATAACCTGCATGCTGATGGATTGGCAGAGACATGAGATGTCTAGTAAGGTGCTGGAACTACTGCTTCTTTTTGGGGTGGCGAGACCTAATTGCATGTGGCACCTCAATTATGATGGCTTGTGAAAGTAGCAGAAGCCCCAAAAAAGCCAAAACGCCCCCCCCCCAAAAAAATCTCCTTTATTTGGAACACTACCTTTAGGTGGGGAACAATGGTAGCACTTAATTTTATAGTCCTGTTCCCCATCTACTTATTATATTAATTCCAATAACTGGTTAAGAGTAGGGATGTGTGCTACGACTAATTTGTTAGTCTTTTAAACAAAACTTTTCTAACCAACTAGTCGACTAGTCTAAAAGTAAGAAAACCTCAGAAGACAGTCAAAAATACATTTAAATACATCAATAATGCATTTAAAATATTGAATCTATGAATCAAGTTCAATAATAATGAATGCTGCTTGAAATAGGGTCAATATTACACAGCGCTTTCCTTCTGGAGTCTCAAAAGGCGGTTTCCATGGAGATACCCGTGAGAATGAGTTTAATAAACGGGTAAATAAAAAAACTAAAAAGTATTTATATATTTCTTCTTTCATCATGAGCGGGGCTCACAGTGACGGACAGTTGTAGTAAATGTTGATTAGCTTGTTTCTCTGCTAACATCTTGTGTCTGTGATTAATATTGTTACGCTCGGAACCAGTGGGATTATTATACGGCAGTTTAACACCTTCTACTTTAAAATACTCCCAACCATTGCTCATCTTTCATTGGTCATTTTTAAACCCGCCGCGACTAACAGAAAGAAAAAACATGCGATATACGGTAAAGATTTAGATTTAGTTCAAGTTAATGTTTTATTTTTTAAAACATTTTTTAATCATTTTGTTAGTTTAATATTAATTTTGATCCACAGTATGAGTTTTTTTATTAGACTGTTATTTTAGAATGTTTCCCCGTATTGTTTCTGTCATAGTCTTGTCTTATCGCGTTTGTCACATCTGGGTTCCTTAATGTATCTTTCAGGTCCTGCACGCTCCTGTCTGTCTAATCATTGCCCAAGTCCTGTCAGCTGGTCCCAATCCTGTGTTTGTCATTTAATACCTTCCTGTGCTCATTGTCCTTTGTCAGTTGTTGACGTTACGTGATGTTGTCACATGTGTGTGGAATGCTGTGCTCCTTCCTTGCACTAACTGAGTGCCATTCCCTTTCAAGGGAACTTCGAGCTGCGTCATAGCACTGTGGGAACGCCCCGTGTCATCAACTCTTGAAGCACAATAGAAAACACCTGTGAGAGTGACGTGAAAGTCGTCATGAGCCAGGATAAAAGGCACGCCCAACCCGGAACCGGCAGCTTTGTCGTCTTCAACAAGCACGAGAAGACTGTCTGTGTGAGTGTTCGTGATCTGAAATGTCTGAAACATTTAAGCGCTGCGTGTTTCCCTGTCCGCGGTTTATCACAGGCGGGGACACGCACACTTTATGTGTTCATTGTTTGGGAGAAGAGCATGCGCGGGCAGCGTTTGAGGACGCTGCCTGCGCAGAGTGTTTGAGGTGAGTGCGCAGAGTGTTTGTCTTTGAGGAGGCTGCGAGAGCTGGCGGTCCTCGTGGCTCGGGTCCTGCTGCCGCTGAGGCGGCTCGGCGGGCTCGGTCATGGGGGTCGCAGATGGACCTTTCTCTGGGCGAGGAGCCTGACGTGAGCCTGACGCTCTCCGGTCTCCCGAAACTCGCTCGAGGGCGGGGTCGGGAGATTCGGAGGATGACAATCTGCTGCGACAGTCTAGCTCTGAGGAGCTGGATGTCGTTAGTGTAGAAACTAGCAGTTCTCTTGGTTCACCTGCAGCCGAGGATTTAAGAGAAGTGGTGTCTCGTGCTTCAGCTAGGCTTGGCATTCCGTGGCCGGTTGAGCACGAAACTGACCGCCCTCGTAGAGTGCTGGATGAGCGTTTTCTGCAGCCCAGGGCGGCTGTGAGGCGCCAGTATCTTCCCTTCATACCTGACCTTCACACTGAGGTGTCGAGGTCATGGTCGAGACCTGCATCTCACAGAGTGAGCACGAAGGGTTCAGCGTTGTACTCTACAGTTCAAGGGGCGTCAGCTGCCGGGTATGGGGGGTTACCCAAGGTTGAGAACGCCTTAGCCAGTTATCTCGCGCCGTCCTCATCTTCAATAAATACCCCATCGCTCCCGTCCAAGCAGTTGAGGATATCTTCCTCTCTGGCAGGGCGGGGTTTTTCGGCAGCAAGCCAGGCAGCGGGGTGCCTTCACACCGCCTCGCTGCTACAGGCTTATCAGGCGGAGCTTCTCAGTGACTTGGGTCAGGGTGATTTGGAAACAAACCCTGACTCTATTGCTGAGCTTCGTAGAGTGTCAGACCTGGCCCTGCGTGTCTCCAAGGAGACAGCGCGGGCAGTTGGGAGCGTTATGGCTTCCATGGTGGCTATAGAAAGGCACCTTTGGGTGGGGCTCACATCCCTGAAGGACGGAGAGAAAAGTGTACTGCTCGATGCTCCATTTGTGTCCTCTGGTCTCTTCGGCGGCGCCGTGGAGACCATAGTAGATAAATTTCAAGTGGCCTCCAAACAGAAGGAGGCTTTTCAGTCTTTCCTGCCTCGCTTGTATGATAAGCATCCGCGACCCAGTACCTCTTCCTATCACTACGCGCAGAGGCGTAGTGTAGCGACTCGGCAGCCTCCGGATGAGTCTGGGGGTGCGGACAGGCGGACGCAAGACCTGAGAGCTACCCTTCAAGCGAGAAGGAGGGGAGGAAAGGCCTTGAACAAGAGGCCGTGACTCTTTACTTGAAAAAAAAAAAAGAAAAAAAAAAAAAAAAGAGGAAAGAGTTACATATATACATATATATATATATATATATATATATATATATATATATATATATATATATATATATATATATATATATATATATATATATATATATATATATATATATATATATGTGTTTTAGCGTACCAGCGCTTCGGGGTTGGTTGCGCAGTTTTTTCAGGCGGCCTTGTGGGGTCGCCCCTCCGAGGAGGTTCCTAGAGCATTCAGCCCTGTGTTGATATATGTCAAACCTCTCTTGAGGCTGTGTTTGGGATGAACGTGCAAGCACCACCCATATTCATCAGTACTCTGATGCGGCGCATGCGTGCGGTTGGTGGTTTGTTTTTGCTCCTCTTCATTCCCTCTGGCTCGCTGGGCGGCTCTGATAAGCATATATGTGTATCCAGGGCATATCTTTGTGTTACCTTTCTTGGTGGCAGGCAGTATTTGTGACGGTTTCTAGGATGGCTTGGATCCCCTTCGGGGGACCATTCACCTAGGCGTCGCCAGGGTGTTGTCAGTGTTAACCCGGGGGGCCCCGGGCACTTAGACGTTCCCCTATTGCTGATATGTCCGATATATTCCTCATGGTCCTGTCAGCCAGCAAGTTGTGACGCGTTCACTAGGGTGCCTGGATCCCCTTCGGGGGGCCATCCCCCTAGGCGTCTCCAGGGTGTTGTCGGGGTTAGCCTGGGAGGCCCCGGGCGCACAGATATTCCCCTGTTGCTGGACGTACCCACCTTCTGAGGGAGGTTCTACGCGTCACTGGGTTGTGGCCTGTTTTCTCTAGAAACCACTTCCTGGTGCGTGGTAGTAGCTCCAGCCGTGGCTTGGCCTAAAGCCCCTGCGGTTGTTGTAGCCTGGTGCGTGATGGACCTCCTTGGCGATACAGTGACCCCTAGGCAAGTGCCTCAAACCAGACTATTTCGAGAGTGCCTCAAGTCAGGTTCGACTCTCGCTATGTACAGATCTGGGCCGGGCAGCACAGCAGTGCTTAAGTCCCCTTGAGTATTTCGGGTTCACCGCGCCTACACTTGATTGGTGGCTGCTCCACGGCTGGTGCTGGCGACGCGCTTGAGGTGCGGTGGTCCCTCCCCGGAGGGCCTCCACCTCGGGTGTCCTGGGGGTGCGTGTGAAACGGGGGTTTTTCCCCTTGTACTTCCCAGGCTCGCTTTGCTGGGCCGAGGGTGGCTACCACAACGGAGGTTCGGCTCGCAACTGAGGTTGTGAGGCCGGTCTTCGCGCTGGGTCCCCTGCGGGTCTTTTCTCTCCCTGGCTGAGGCTGGAGGAGGGCTAGACCTCTTACTGCGGGGGTTTCCCCTCTCGTCATGGGTCAGGAGGTCTGCAGCCCGGTGCGAGCACTGGCTGTGGCTTACTTGGGGTTGAGGCCCGGTGGGCCATGCAGATCACTCAATGAGGCAGGCGTTAGCTGAGGCTATCTCACCTTGAGGGGCTGGTCTTCTCGAGGGTGCCAGAACATCTCCGCTGGAGCACGTTTGGCAGCATTCTTCGGCGCTCTGTGGCGTTGGTATATCGTTCCCACAGTGCTATGACGCAGCTCGAAGTTCCCTTGAAAGGGAACGTCTCAGGTTACGTATGTAACCATAGTTCCCTGAGAGGGAACGAGACGCTGCGTCATTAGCCTAGCGCCTACGCATGCGGGCTTGTTTCAGACTCCGCTTAAGCTGCCGGTTCCGGGTTGGGCGTGCCTTTTATCCTGGCTCATGACGACTTTCACGTCACTCTCACAGGTGTTTTCTATTGTGCTTCAAGAGTTGATGACGCGGGGCGTTCCCACAGTGCTATGACGCAGCGTCTCGTTCCCTCTCAGGGAACTATGGTTACATACGTAACCTGAGACGTTTTCTGTTATATTTAAAGTCTTTTTGTTTCCGTTTTCGATACTTTTAACAAAGTATCTTCAGCAGTGATTTCTAGTCTGCTCATGCCTCCGCATCGCACACCAGCACCTTTACTGTGACAGTTTCCAAGACAATGTGAGAAGAATAGAGTGAACTTTGTAGTTATGTGTATATAATTGAACAAATTGCTATTTCCGGTATATATAGACATCAGTGTGTATTTTTCAAACTATAAATGTATTGTTTTGCCAGTACTTATGAGTGTTCAAATGTCTGAAACCTAAAATAAAGATAAGTGGTTGAAAATAGCTGTGAAATATGACCAACTCTGAGCTTATCTGTCTGGATTTTGGCGCCAGTCAACGCGCGAAAGCACATTTGAATTTAGCGGTTGATTACGTGACGCACTGAATTTTCTAATCCTAGCAGTGTGATCGTACGTGTCAAAAGTTTAAATGTAAGATTAATACCTCATTTAAACTATAAAATCTTGTGGGACAGGGTTCTCGTGTAGTTGACAAGTGTTTTTGGTGTCAACTAGTCGCAACTGACTACACTTGCACATCACTAGTTAATAGCTAGGTACTAACCATGAAAACACCCTTAAAGCTAACCTTAACCAATGTAGTTACCTGAAATAAACCTTGTTAAAATAAAATTTGTTTTTCTACTTTAAAATTTCATGTTCAACTCAGTGTGTTACTGTTTCTTTGGAAATATCTCCAAATACACATCGTATGAACTGCATACTTCTATTGACTTATGGTTTCTGGAAATGGTGAATCATTGTACTAATAGTTGGCTAAAACTGATTTTGGGAAATGCTTTTTCAGCTCAATGACGAAAAAAGTGTGAAGCATTAATTGTAATTTCATATAGAATTCAGGCTGGATAGTATGCTTATACTTCAACCAACGGCTTTTGCTCTCTTTTTCTCTTTATTCTTTTTTGGCTCTTACAAGGATTGTTTTAAACTGACTTAACAAGCCAATTGGGATCAATCTGCAAATTTTAATCAATTATGCACAAACAAGCAATCAGTATTTAAGCCAATTACTCACACCTGTGACACATAACACATCTGTTTCCTGCTGTGTTAAATGCATGAGCATGTATAGAGCATATCACAGTGAATAATTGCCTTATCAGTGACTGATAGGGTAAGGTATTAAGGTACTTGAACTACTGCTTCTTTTTGGGGTGGCGAGACCTAATTGCATGTGGCACCTCAAATATGATGGCTTGTGAAAGTAGCAGAAGCCCCCAAAAAAGTAGAAATTGGCCCTATGAACTTAACCAGGAACTATTTATATTAGTTCACACAAACACACCGTCCTTTTATTTCGACCCGGCCCCTCTGTCAAATTTTAGAAACCATTGTGGTCCGCGAGTCAAAAAGTTTGCCCACCCCTGAACTAGGGTCAGTAAAAGTGTATTTTAGCTTTAGCAGAGAGTACTGTTGAGTACACTTGTTAATTTGCTAACAAGACATACATACATATATATATATATATATATGTCTTGTTAGCAAATTAACAGTCCTGCAGAAGGACATCATCATGAAAGATAAGTCTATAAATAATTTGTCTTCATTGCACACATTCTGTGGGTTCACATATCAGAATCTGTCAATTGGGCAACAACTGGCACTATAAGAGGCATAAAAACTGTTACCATTGCCTTAAATGTCCCATTCACTTAATGATGTCATGTACCATCATGGACTTTTCAACTGAATCAAAGAGGTTTTTTTATGGACTCTGACACATTATTTTAAAAGTAATTGCTAACCATTAACAGTTATTTCATCCAAAATACTTAATACCTCTGGACATCAAGATGATGGATCATAAGGTTTGGTACATAAAAAGAACAGGAACCCTTGAAAAACAAAAGCATTTAGAAATGACAAGGCTCATTCATCAACAGTTTGCCTCACAAAGACTTTTTGTCCGACAAGCAACAATCAAATGAGGTTTGAAAAAAAAAAAAAGTGACACTGTACATTAAAGTTCCCTTTGTGAAAGGTTTATACACTTGTTCATTAATGTCTAATATATCATTTACCAATGCATTCTAAATCGTTGATAAGCAGTTATAACTGCATGCATAAAAAGGGTGGCTTCAATGAACAGTAATACCTGCCAAATAGTGAGCCATTTTCAACTCACATGTCATAATGCTTAATAAATATGTAGTCACACATATTTCACTTCAAACCCGATTCCTCATTTATTATTTAGAAGTGGCATTTATAAAGTCACCACACAGTCAAAACGTGTAATGAGGTGAAATTTGAATCTCAAACTGTGTTTACTGATTTGACGGGTAAGATAACTGTAGTGACATTTTTTCAGGTGTTTATAATATATGTGTAAATGCTTAGTTCAAGATATACACAAATAACTGCACGCAGGTATTGCAAGTGAGTATTGCAAGTTCTAGTGGACTTTATAATGATGTCTTTATAAGGACTTTATTTTTTGATTGCTTATTGATATGCATATATTGATAACAAATGTTTTGTAACCTTGCATTCATTCATCTATTAATCATAACACGTCATGCCCAGTCATGTTCCAACGTGCTGTAAAATAAAAAGTTTGTGTAACAAAAGCTACTCCCAGGCAGAGATCCAAATGCACGTCTTTATTAAGAATGGTCGTACAGGCAGATGGTCAGGAAAAACAGAGAGCACACGTAAACGATAATCCAGGCGGGGAAGTCAAGATAGGCAGATAACATACTCAAGCGATAATCCAGGCACAGGTCGGGGCAGGCAGACAGATTCGCCTTGAACTGCTGGGAAAGGCGAGGTTTAAATAGTCTGTGTAATAGTTCGCAGGTGGTGCGATAATCAGTCCAATGAACAGAATCATGGGAAATGTAGTGTGGGTGGGTGTATGTCAGCATATGTGTGAGCTCCCTCTGGTGGCCAGAGAGGGGAGGCGCGGAGGTAACAAATATTGGATTTCAATTTTTCATTATTAATATCTCACCAATTTGTTGTTGCGCTCTTTTTTTTTTTCTCTTCAAAATAAATTTTGATAATTTCACCTTGACAGAAATCTGTTTTTGTACATTTCTGTGGATAAGCATCATGGTATTTTTTGTAAACTTTCATGGGTAAGACAAGTAGTGAGATAATAATGAGAAATCCACAAATACAATCACCCTTCAGTCCCATGCAAGTTAAAGATGGCTCAGTATTTGGCATGCATTACATTAAAGTCAGCCTTTTTATTCATGGAGTTATTACTGATTTTCAAAGATTTATAATGCATTTATAAATTAGTTATTATTCATTAATGAACACCTTTATAAAGCTTTTACACAGGGAACCTTAATGTAAAGTGCTTCCAAAAAATAATAACACTGTCCAAAAGTGTCACCAGTAAATGCAGTTTCATTAAGCTACTAAAGCATAGCATATATTTCAGATGTGAAGTGGGGAAATTAAGGAAATGATTAAGACTCAAGAATTCACATGAAAGGAGGCAGTGCCTCCATGTCGTTGCAATGCCCTGCTTACCCTATTAATGCAAGCATCTAAACTCTAAGATGTGGCAAAATGTGCTGTGTTAATATGAAATAATTTTCTGAATAGACTTTTGGAGTTTTATCCATATTTGAAACTATGCATTGCATTGTTGTGTTATTTTTTATTTATTTTTTTGCTTAAAATAAAAGTTTACAAACTTGACCGCTATTTTCCTGGAAACAAATTTACCACCATGTTGGCAGATTTTCTTTTCTTTCTGTCTTTTAGAATATTGGTGTGCAGATTGACCTTTATAGGTCAGTCTGATGGAAATGGTCAGACTAATGAAAGCAAACAACCTAGGAGACAGTTGCTTGTGAATATTGTTGATTCTTAGTCAAACCTGTTTTTTTTTTAATATGTAGACTCAAATGTCTTTTTATCTGTGAATTAAAAACCCTGTGTGCTGAAAAAAAAAACTATTTTATGAGACATTGATAAAAGTCCCAAGAACACACACACACGCACACACACACACACACGCACGCACACACACATGCACGCACAAACACACAAAAAATGTTTGCATGACTAATAAAGTGAATGTTTTCATAAATAAATGGAATCGTACCAAATTTATATCATCAGGATATTTTAATTGGAGGTCCAAAGTAATTTAACAAAGACAATAGTTATTTCAACATGGATATTGTAATTCCAACGGAAAATACCGAAAACCAGCATGTGCATTAATATTGGTACTCCTCATTATTTTTTGGTTGCACACACTTTGGCAGCAATGACACCCTTCAAACGTTTCTTATCTCCATTTATAAGCTTCTTGCGCTTCTTGCACTTCTCGCGTGGTATTTTCTCCAACACTTTTGCAATGTGCTCAAGCTCTTGAACATTTGCAGGGTTCCTTTCTCCAATGGCAGATTTCAGCTACCCCCAAAGATGTTCAAATGAATTGAGATCAGGACTCATTGCTAGACATTTTAAAACAGTTGATTTTGTTCCCTTTCAACCAGTCCTGTGTGCTTTTGGAGGTGTGCTTCGGGTCTTTATCTTGCTGGAGGACCTAGATCTTTGTCTCAAAACACGTCGCGAAGGACCTAGATCTTCGCCACTTACACTGGGCAAGATATTTTGCTCTAGAATTGCTTGATAATCTTCTGATTTTATGATGCCTGTGATACGGTCAAGGCCTCCAGTAGCAGATGCAGCAAAGCAGCCCCACAGCATTATGGATCCTCCACCATGCTTGACTATTGGTATGGTGTTCTTTTCCTTAAAGGCTTCATTGCGCCGTCTGTAAACATACTGTTTGTGTGCATTGTCAAAAAGCTCCAATTTTGTTTCGTCTGTCCATAAACCATTGTCCCAGAAGGCTTGAGGTTTGTCCAGGTTCTCTTTCGCGAAGATAAATTGTTCCTTTTTATGTCTTTTCTTCAGCAATGGGGTCTTCCTTGGCCTCCGTCCACAAAGCCCCGCTTTGTTTACTGTGTGGCCTATGGAACTCGTTGAAACAATTACACCAGACGACTCCAGGTTGGTCTTTAGGTGTTTGACGTGGTTCTTGGTGTTTCTACCATTCGTACCAACCTTCGAAGACTTCTGTCATCAATTTGTCTCTTCTCCCCGACGTCCAGGGAGGTTCTTGACAGTTCCATGCCTGGAAAACGTCTTAATAACATTACGCATCGTTGAAACAGGGATACCAAGGTCTTTGGAGATGGCCTTATACCCTTTGCAGGTCTTGTACTTGCAAATAATAGCATTTCTGGTGTCATCAGACAGCTCCTTTGTCTTTACCATTGTCACACATGAAGAAGGAATAACAGGTGGCTTTTTCAAACGCCAAAATGATCAGTCATTGGCAAAATCATGTCACATGCATGGAGGCAATTCATCACAGGTGATCCTCATTTGTGATTTGCAATGAGTGAGCCAAATTGGGTTTCCACACTGATTTGAAGCAAGGGGGGCCAATACCATTGACACAGCAAGCATTATGTTTTTCTCAATGTTTATCTTTTTAAATGTTCTTTATCGTTTTCTGTTTTGTATCAAACACAAGCTATTTGTAGTAATATGTTATTTCACTTGATACATTTCCTTCAGAAGATATTCCACAATATGTACATAAACTTCATGGGTGCCAATAATGGTGAGCTAGACTGTACGTACCATGTCATTGCTCATCATCAAAAAAATAATTCATATTTTGAATTATACCTTTAATAAAAAGAGATGCCTGCACCTTAATTGAAAGTCGATGCAAAACTTTGCCGCTTCACAGTTTAAACAAGGCATTACAAAAGTAATACATATAAACCAAGCTGTTTAATCCAAGTATTCTCTTCTCTCTCCAGTCAAAAATGGTGTGGTATCAGTGAAAGGATGTAAAAACTAAGAACAAATATACATAAACATTTAAAAAGCATGGTGTCCATTAATATGAAGTTTAATCACTCTCATTATTCTGCCCTCACAGAACGCGACTGTGGTCCATTAGACAGATAGCGAACACTTCAGAATAAATCCCAAAGCGTAACTTTTCTTGGAGAATATTCTTTACTGTAAAACTGAAAGTATAACAAACAAATATGTAATTACAGCAAAACAAATACAATAATAGGCCTACTGTATGTAATAATCAACTGTTTACTCTCATTTCTGACCATTCAAACTTTCATAACTTAATTATGTTACAGAAACTCGTAAATTGCTTACATTCAAATGTTTTCCAAGGCTAAACTGTTAAAGATCGCAATAATAATAATATAAGCTGCAATTCAACGTCTTCCTTCTCTGTGGCTGATGAACATGAACGCAATAGCGCTAGTAGATCGCTATTTCAAAATAAAAGTCCCGGAGGAAATAACTCACAATATATACAAATAAAATGGTAAATAAAATACACAAATACAATTTCAACTTTTAAAGGCAACACACTCACCCTTAATACAGGAATGAATGGTGAAGAAGTGAACACTTTCTGAAGCGCTACACTCACATTCCAATGCGCTCTAAAACCAATGGAAGACTTAATATGCAAATATTTGTAATCTCCAGCTCAAACAGTAAAATTAGTCTTTTATTATGAGCAAAATTACCAGCATTCTCAAGAATGAGTCTGATCAATGAAGCGAGAGATGACATGGAACATACTTTTGCAAGTTTTCATAGATTTTTGTTTTGCATTCTTAACATTTTTTATGCAAATTTGTGTGAGTAAAACTCAGCAGTCTTAGTGTTCTTATGCCACCCATGTACACTAATTCAGATCTCTGACTGAGTACAGATGGGACAATTTTTAACAGGTTAAAATGAACTCTAATGATGATGAGAGGCACAGCCTAATCAATGCAGGTTGTCATAATTGCAGCATGATAAGTGTTTACCGTGTAGATTACGGCACTGCTATGCTTGGTGTAGTGGCACTCCTTGTAGTTTTGACTTAATCAGCATATTGCGACATGAACAGCTGTCTCATTGAGTCAGCTTCAGCTCTGAGAGCACAGCAAACTGTGAGCTGATTATTAATCACTTGAACAGTCAGAATTTTATATTTCACTCTAATCAATGGCCCTATTACTTTGGTTTGAAGTTGGTGAGATCATGAACTGCGAAAGTAAAGCTCAATACAAACTCAGATGTCACACTGAGACTATAAAAGCATGGCATCTTTCTATTTTTATTTTCATCTTATGTTTAAACTTTCTGTGGAACACAGAGTTCTAATCAAACCAACAATGTTGATGTTGATGGTATTGCATCGGGTGACTTTCATCTAAAATAAGCCTTAAATTACTCAAGAGAGTATCTTTGGCCATTACTGCTTGGAAAGATATTTGTACAGTATAAGCATGCCAAGTGTGCCAGGTAAAACCTTGGCTCCCAGATCCACTCGGCACATCTGAACGCTGGCCTGGAATGGCACCATCTCAAGCAACCTCACAGATTACCTGGCATGTCACAAGAGCAAAAAGGATTTTGAGTTTGACAATATTTTCCCTCAGATAAAAAGCCATGGAGTTCTAAAACGAAGGTTTAGCAGAAGTTAGTTCATCTAGCTGGCAATCTTTATGCAAAAGTATTTAAGTAGCTACTTATATTCCATGCTATGGCAATTCTTCCAGCAATTCCTCTCTACCAACATCGCTAATATTATCCATTTATCAATAACCTAATTGAGTTAACCGTCAAGTCAAGTCTCTGAAAAAATATGACCTTTACCAAGCTCTATTACATAATTCGGAAATTACTAGGTGGTATTTTATTTTATTTTTTTAATTACCCATGTATGCCTGAGGGCTAACAGCAACTACACCACCGCAGTGCTGGAGGATGTTCATTGAAATTCATTTGGCTGTAATTCTCCTTTATGCTTTTTTACCATAAAAATTATGACAAAACGTCATAATGATTTTTTATCATTTATCAAAGGAATAAACAATAAAAGAAAAAGAGAGAAATTATATTATTTTTGGAATAGTTCTCATTTTATGATGCTAAATCTGACAGAAAACCCTTTTTCGGAATCTTGATATTGTTTTTAGGCTCTACTCGAGTATTTTTTCATGCTTGAATGTTGATTATTTTCCCCAAATTATCCATTGTTGCAGCTCGTGTCTTCCCAGTCAGTCAGTAACGCTCTGTTTAGTTCCTGTCTCTATGAAGCCCCTCCTTCTGAAAAGCATAATGTGCTCTGATTGGTCAAGCACCTCCAGTGTGTTTGGGCAATGTCCCACCCCTTACCATAAGCACCAGTTTCAACATACTGCTAACTAATCAACCACCCCTTTATTCTGTGTATGCATTTTTATAATGAGGAATACTAAGACGTGTTCAGTCCCGAAAAAAAAAAAAAAAAACTCAAGACAACAATGGAGGAGTTTCAGGGAGTTCAGAAACAGTGACACTGATATAGAGAAGAACTTCCACTGGTGGGACTTTGTGCCTTGAATCTTTGCAGAGGTTTGTCATGCTCAAACAGCAACATTACACAGTATTGAACATGTAAAAAAGCATAAAAGGTGCTCTCTAACTGTTTTTGGTGGTGCTGGAGCCTATCCCAGCGTCTCAGGCCAGTCTATCACAACATAAACAATATTTAAAACATAACTTGGATGTCATTCAATTTAAGCTTCAGCACAAAATTGATGAAAATGCTGTCGTTTTACTCACCCTGTGTGCTCATGTGTTGTAACCAAACAAAATGCATGAGCCTGAAAAAGCTAAATAGTTGTGGAAAAGGGACAGACTGGATATCGACTTAGATTTCAGACTGTTCTTCAATAATTCACTAGAACATGAGTCATTTGGACTGATTTTATAGTTTCGTTTTTTGAAACTAGACTGACATGGTCATTATAAAAATGTCATTATATGAAAAGGAGTTGCATGAAGAAATTCTCCTTTTGCTTTCCTTGGAAGCATTAACAACAAACAGGTTTGGAACAGCATAAGAACGATGCACCATCTCTTTACTTGGGTTTTCCATCATGAAAAGTTTGCAACAGTACATTATGTGATTGGATTTTAATATGACTGCATGCTAAAAGTAAAAGTCATTAGTTTGTTCATCAGTATGTGATTAATTCTCTTACTGATGAAATGAGTAATGGCTGTGTTTAGACTTTTATCAAATCAATCTGTATGTTTGCTCACAAAACTGCTTCCTGAATCACTGGCCTTGATTGTGGACTATCTTTAGATGGCAGTGTTCAACCACAGTACAATTCCCACATGGCCTTTTGAGGCCAAAAATTATGAAAAAATAATCATTACTCTAGAACCATAAAATATATATGTCACATCCTGAATATTAATACAACTTTTAAGAAAAGTAAATGTCAGTTGAATTATATTGAAATTAAGCTTTAAAAAGTTATTCAAATCATATATTACAATTTTCAAGTGGAAAATTTGAAATGAATAGCATTTGATAATGTTTTGTTCCCATTTTATATTAAGTGCCCTTAACTACTATGTAATGACATTTAAATTAGTAATTTCATACAATGTGCATTTGTGCAATTAATTGTGTGCATGCATGTTTTACATTGATCTTACAGTTGAAACATACATGCATGTAATTACATCTTTAATTACACTGCTGACCTTCCCTTACACCTCAACCCACTCTTAAACATATCCATACCACCAGCCCTGTTCCTAACCTTTCCTGTAAACCACTTCAATAGCAGCACAAGAGTTTTGCAATACCACATAAACACAGTAAGTACATTGTACCTAACACTTTTAGATTTTTTAAAGTTAAAGACACCAAATATAAATTGTGACCAATGTTTAATATGATGAGCAACTTGTGCCCTGGGTCAGTGTTCATCGATTTTGTCATATAGACTCCTATTTTAAAGTTATCTTCTGTTTTTCTCTTTCTGTGTTTAGTTAATGTTGGCCTTGTTTGCCTATGTACCCTTATTAGTTTCCATAGTAATTTATCATCCACACCTGTTTATCATTAGTCCCTATGCTTCCTGTGTATTTTTAGTTTGCAGTTTCATTAGCAGAAGCTTCAGGTCTCAAAAGGAATTCGTAGGCCGCCCCACTTACAATTACATTGTTACAGCAATTATACTCTAACAGAGGGTGCTAACTACGTCAATGATGATGGTTAAATGATTCTGATTGGCTAAGAATGAAAGAAAGAAAGATAAACAAAACTAGTAATTTCCAACACAATATCAGACAGTCTGAAGCATATCTTCGTTGATCACATGGTTGACGGGTTCGTGACGTGGCTTGTCGAGAACAACAAGTCATTCTGTCTACTTATGGTGCCAGTTAATCACCTCACCAATACAAACAATATTAACACACACACACACACACACACACACACACACACACACACACACACACACACACACACACAGATACACATCTTCTCCAAGGCTGAACTCGGCTCAGGTTCCAACTATCAACAGAAAGACTTCTCAAAACATTCTGATGACATGTTCTATCTGTTGAGAAACCCAGACAATATTCATCCTTACTCTATGGAAAAATACAGAAAAGTCTCTATCAGGATAATCTTCCTATCTTCATGTTTTGGATTATGTTTTATCCCCTTTTTTTAATAAACTGTTGCTACACTTGGCTTTTCACCTCTCATCATCTCTGCTTAAAATATAACATGAAGAGAACCAAATAGAAGCAGATACAGACTCATTGAATGAAAGATTGATTCTCAGGTACTGCAGTATTATTAGGGTAATTCAAAACCATTATCCAAATAACAGGAAGGTGGTCAAAACCACAGTACAAACAATCCAGATAACACCAGAGGCAAAGACACAGGCTAATAGGCCAGCAGGCAGTGATTGAGACCTTAACACAGAAACAGAATAAAGTGCTCAGAACTGCAGTATGACTCTAAACAAGTCTTGTACAAGAGAAACGTCTCGGGTTACGAATGTAACCCTGGTTCCCTGAGGGGAACGAGACGCTGCGTCTAGCGCTAGGGGAAATAGTCTTCCTCGGTCACGTGAAGATCTGTGCAACCAATGAGAGACGAACGCGTGCGTGCGAACACTGCCGGCGGCTGACGGTGACGTCATGAGCTAGAGCATAAGAGCGCGTCCGAAACCCGGGCGCCTCAGCATGAATGTCTGAAGCGGGCACGGAGGCTCAAGGAGCTGAGGCAAAGACGCAGCGTCTCGTTCCCCTCAGGGAACCAGGGTTACATTCGTAACCCGAGACGTTCCCTTTCAGGGAACTCGAGCTGCGTCTAGCGCTAGGGGAACGCAATACCAACGCCACCTCAGTGACGCCGGCCTCCGGGTGTGTCCCAGCTCACTGAGAGAGCACCCTAGTCCCCGGGGCGGCATCGAGGTCCAAATGGTAAAACCTCATAAAAGTGTGCGAAGACCAGCCAGCCGCAGCACAAACATCAGATAAGGACACTCCGGAGAGGAGTGCCTTGGATGCCGCCATGCTCCTAGTGGAGTGGGCTCGGACCCTCAGAGGAGAAGCATGTCCGGCCGACTCGTAAGCTAAGCAGATAGCCTCGACTATCCACCTGCTTAAGGTTTGCTTAGAGGCAGGAGCCCCCTCAGGGGTCCCAAAGCAAACGAACAATTGGTCCGACTTACGCCAAGTGGCAGTCTTGAAAACGTAAGCGTCCAGTGCTCGCACTGGACAGACCTTGTTCTTGTGCTCCTGCTCATGATCATCAAATGGGTGAGGGCAGAAGGCCTGCAGCGTGATAGACCGAGCCACATCAGTGGGAACCTTGGGGACATAGCCTGGCCTCGGGTGGAGAAATGCCTTTACCATCCCGGGCGCAAACTCAAGACATGAAGGGGCCACTGAGAGGGCCTGAAGATCCCCGACCCTCTTGAGCGAGGTGATAGCCAGCAAAAGCAGGGTCTTAAGA
This sequence comes from Rhodeus uyekii, assembly GCA_037043235.1. Classification (NCBI taxonomy): domain Eukaryota; kingdom Metazoa; phylum Chordata; class Actinopteri; order Cypriniformes; family Acheilognathidae; genus Rhodeus; species Rhodeus uyekii. Next base: position 777,168 of record JAWRVZ010000191.1, on the reverse strand, counting down.
GAGAGGTACTTGGTTGAGATTTCCTCTATAGGTTCGAAGGGTGCCTGGGACAGGCCTTGGAGTACCACAGACAAGTCCCAAGCCGGCACCCGGGTCTGTGCCGCAGGTCTCAGCCTTAGTGTGCCACGGAGGAAACGAGTGACCAGGGGGTCCCTGCCCAGGGATACCCCACCCAGAGGTACGTGGCAAGCCGCTATGGCAGCCACATAAACCTTCAAGGTGGAGGGGGACAGCCCTGCCACAAATCTTTCTTGCAGGAACTCTAGTACTTTGCCGACTTGACAGGTTACTGGGTGCAACTGCCTTTCAACACACCAGGACGTGAAAAGTTTCCACTTCAAGGCGTAGAGTTTCCTCGTGGAGGGAGCTCTGGACTGAAGGATGGTCTCGACAACCTCGGCTGAGAGACCAGATTCTATGAGCTGGGTCCCTTCAGGGGCCAGACCCACAGTTTCATTAGTTCTGGTTGCGGATATAGAATGCAACCCTCCGCCTGGGACAGAAGGTCCCTCCTGATTGGAATCTCCCAAGGGACTCCGTCGAGGAGGGATACCAGGTCCGAGAACCATATCCTGGATGGCCAGTGGGGGGCCACCAGCGTGAGACGGACCTTGTCCCGGCGAATCTTGGCCAGAACTCCCGGGAGCAGAGCGATCGGGGGAAAGGCGTACAGGCGTGACCTCGGCCAATCCTGTACCATGGCATCCCGCCCCAGAGGCGCTGGATGCGTTAGTGAAAACCACAGAGGGCAGTGGGTGTTCTCTACTGAGGCAAACAGGTCGACCTGTGCCTTGCCGTATCTTTCCCAAATCTGCTCCACCACATCGGGGTGGAGCCGCCATTCCCCTGGTCTTGCCCCCTGTCTCGATAAGGCATCTGCTCCCACATTCTGGACCCCCGGGATGTAGGCTGCCCTGAGAGACAACAACTTCCCTCGGGCCCAGAGGAGGATTTGCCGCGCCATCTTGTACAGTGGTCGCGAACGTAGACCCCCTTGGTGATTGATATATGCGACCGCCGTCATGCTGTCGGTGAACACAGTGACATGGTGGTCGCGAAGGTCCGGTAGGAACGCACATAGTGCTCTGCGGATCGCCAATAACTCTAACATGTTTATGTGCCAGGTCTGGTGCCGACTGTTCCATAGACCTTGTGAGGAGCGGTCCTTCATGACCGCCCCCCAGCCCGAGAGGGAGGCGTCTGTCGAGAGAGAGACTCTCCGAACCAGAGCCCCAAGCCTTGGGCCTTGAGACAGGAACCAAGAGTTCTTCCACATGCTCAAGGCGCGTAGGCATCGCCCCGTGACCTTGATAGTGCGTAGTGGATTCCCCTTCGGGGAAAACCCCTTGGTCATTAGCCACCACTGCAGGGACCTCATGTGCAGAAGGCCCAGTGGGATGATACTGGATGCCGCTGCTATGAGCCCTAACACCCTCTGAAAGTGTTTCACCGTGAGTGGCTGGCCTAGCTTGATGCTCTTGACGGCTGAACAAATAGCTTGGATGCGCTCGGGGGAAAGCCGAGCCGACATCGCGACTCCCAAGAAAGTGGTTCTCTGAGCGGGAGAAAGTACACTCTTCTTGGCGTTCAGCCTCAACCCCAGCTCCCTCATATGTGCGAGCACCACATCTCGATGTTGCTCCGCTAACTGCGGTGACTGCGCCAGAATAAGCCAGTCGTCGATATAATTTAAAACAAGGATGCCCCGTATCCGCAGTGGAGCTAGTGCAGCGTCCACGACTTTTGTGAACGTGCGGGGTGAGAGCGCTAGGCCGAACGGAAGCACCCGATACTGGTACGCCTTTCCCCCAAAGGCGAACCTCAGGAACTTCCTGTGTTGCGGAAGGATGGAGACATGGAAATACGCGTCCTTGAGGTCGACTGTGACAAACCAATCCTCGGATCTGACCTGCACTACGATCTGTTTGAGCGTTAGCATTTTGAACTTTAGACGCCTGACCGCACGATTCAAGAGACGCAAATCCAGAATAGGCCGCAACCCTCCATCCTTCTTTGGAACTAAGAAGTACCGGCTGTAAAAACCGGACTTGCTTTCTGCGAGGGGTACATGCTCGATGGCCCCTTTCGCCAGCAAAGTGTCTACTTCTTGCTCCATGACCAGAGCCTGCTGAGGGTCTACCACTGACTGTAGGACCCCCGAAAAGCGAGGTGGAGAAACCCCGAACTGAATGGAGTACCCTAAGGTTACCGTGCGTAGGACCCACTGAGAGATACCGGGTAGCCGTGACCACGCATCCCGGAATTCTACTAGGGGAACCAGCCTCCCTGGGCTGGCCTCTGGTACCAAGAACATATCCCCCACTGAGCCGGGGCTGATTCCGGAAATTGCTCTAGGACCCTCCTTAGAGGGGGTGGTTTTCCCATGGCGGGCTGACTGTTGAGCTGCTCCAGGGACACACCACCTGGTTGCGGCTTGGCGTCAGGGCCGCTTACTCTTAGCCTTCTTAGCCTCCAGGACAACCCTTAGATCACCTTTACGACCTGCGGCTTTAACTTGTCGGCCCCCCCTCCCGGCATCTACCGGGGGGAGACGGGTTGCGACACTGTATTTTTGAGCGGCCCTGTATGAGGAGCTCTGAAACCTGGCTTGACTGGCGGTCTCACGTGAAGGGCGGCGTGGAAGAACTTTACTGAATGCCGCCTGCTGTCGTGCAGCCTCCTGAAACTTGTCGACGACGCTTTTTACGGCATCGCCGAACAAGCCCGAAGGGGACAGAGGTGCGTCCAGCAAAACAAATTTGTCTTTATCTTTCATTGTTGACAAATTAAGCCAAAGGTGTCTCTCCGTGGCCACCAGAGCTGCCATGGAGCGGCCTACAGAGTAGGCCGTCTCCCTAGTGGTCCGAAGAGACAAATCCACAGTCCGGCGCAGCTCTGTCACTGCCTCCGGACTAATACTGCCGCCCTCGTTGAGGTTCCCAAGCAACTCAGCCTGATACGCCTGCAACAGTGCCGTGGTGTGCAGGCACGATGCGGCTTGACTCGATGCTGAGTACGCTTTCCCCACCAAGGACGATGTGACGCGCACCGGCTTGGAGGGGAGCGCCGGAGCTTTAATGGAGGATGAAGACTGAGGAACGAGGTAACTCGCGAGAGCCTCATCCACTTTTTTCATCCCTCCATAACAATGATTTTGACCCCCTACTAAATTGCTATACATTCCGCTATTGCGTGTATGAACCTTTTCGGAGGCTGGCCTTCCCCAAGATCTAGATACCTCGGCATGCAAATCTGGTATAAAAGGCATTGCTCGGCGCGGGGGAGTGACGCGAACTGGTAAATAGTGCTCGTCCAACATACTTCTTCTGGGACCAGCGCTTCTGGTCTCTGCTGGCCAATCAAGTCCCAGACAAGAGACCGCTTGCGTCACAACCTCAACAAGCTCCTCAAATGCCGGCGAGGAGGGTGGCAATTCCTCCTCGGCCGGGCCAACACTAGCTAAATCCATCTCACTTTCTGAACTAGATAGAGCTAATGTTGGAGTCACAGCACGGGCACCTCTCTCGGAGTGCTCGTGACTAGGACCCGCTTGATCTCGCGAGAGCTGAGGTAAGGCGGGACCCACCCCAGCTGACTCGGCAAGATCCATTTGTGATCCCCAGGAACGAGAGCGCCGCAAAGCCTCGGCTGCTGCAGGTCCTGAACCACGGGGAACACTAGCCTGGGCAGCCTCTTTACAGACCGCCAGGCGGGAGCGGAGATCATGCAAGGAAAACCTCTCGCAGTCTTTGCAGCCGGCATTCTCAAGTGCCGACCGTGCATGCTCCTCTCCCAAACAGATTACACACATAACATGTGTATCCTTGCCTGTTATAAAACGAGGGCAAGGATGAACACACGGTGTGAGCCTCTGTTCAATCGCCACATTTTCCACACTCATTCTGATTTTTTGATATCTCACACTCAAAAATCACTCTCGCACAAACACAGCACGCTGAAGACATTCAGAGCTGAGGCGCCCGGGTTTCGGACGCGCTCTTATGCTCTAGCTCATGACGTCACCGGCAGCCGCCGGCAGTGACGCATTCGCACGCGTTCGTCTCTCATTGGTTGAAGATCTCACAGATCTTCACGTGACCGAGGAAGACTATTTCCCCTAGCGCTAGACGCAGCTCGAGTTCCCTGAAAGGGAACCAGGTTTATATAGACAGAGTTATCAGGGGAAAATGAGGAACGACTCAAAATAATTACGGATTATGAGTCCGGCAAAGTAGTCTGGAATATGTAGTTCATGGTGGAATTACAACGTTCTGGGGAGAAGTACGATCTGGATATTCTGGACACTCTAGCTGGTTATCGTAAAAATTATATTTAACATGACTTTTGAAACAAAAAAACATAACTGATTCTGAGTCTGCATCACCAATTAATAAATTGAAGACAAAAAATAAATAACAAAATGACAGGTTTGGATCGATCTGAAGGTAAATAGATTAATAAATAATATTAATTTATATATATATATATATATATATATATATATATATATACACACATATGAGTGTGTGTGTGTGTGTGTGTGTATATGTATATGTGTGTGTATGTATTAAATGTATATGTATTATATATGCTTTATACTGTGTGTATGTATATGTGTGTGTGCATATATATCGTAGGTAGATTGACTTAGTCACAATTTTGTTCATATTTTTCATTGTTATACATCATATAACACATTCTTGATGGGCAGTGAAATAGACCTCATCCAGATGGTATCAATTAGGTTTGGATGAGCCAAAGAGTGTTGATATTTCTGATGAGAATTCGGGCTTTGACATTTCTAAAGCTAAACATATTAGACTATTCGTAATTCTGCTAATCCTGCTGAAGAGACGTATTAAACACACAGCATCACCTGTGCCTAATGATTTGCCTTTGATAAATACCTCTGAATCTAATTAAAAGCTTGACCTCCCACAGTGCATGTTTTTCCATGAATTATTTATAAGGATGAATTTACATGAATCACATTTATCTAACAAGGTGTATAAATGTGAATCATCTTTATAATTGTGTCTCTTCACTGCAAGGGGGCTTTTAAGAGGGCAGTGAATTAAGAGAAGACCTGATATCAGCACTGTTATGTGGTAAGTGTATCTGAAAATGTTTCTGTATTTGCATGTTTTCTAGATGGAGAAAGTAAAGAAGGCAAAAAACAACTGGCACTAGTCACACAGAGACTTTTTAAAGATCCACGACTCCTGCATAGAAGTCTTGATTAGTGCGGTCAATTTTAAATTAGTGGGATTAAAGGTGCAGTAAGTCAAGTCACCTTTACTTGCATAGCACATTTTACAATACAGATTGTTTCAAAGCAGCTTTACAGTGGTCACATGAAAACATTATAAACAGTTTGTTTGGCTTAACGGCAGCCTTAAAAGAGCAGGCGAATTAATACAATTGATGAATATTAAGTATTAAGTTTTGATTATTGATTGGGAGTATGTCCACTCATGATGGGAAATGAGAGGCTGGAAAAAGAAGGATTATGATGAGTTTTAGGATCCGTGTTAATATTAGAAAAGCTTTCCAGCACTGGAGAGACCTAAGTGGGAAGGCCTGAAAACAGAAGCCGCGGTTGCGCTGTTTCTGATCCATGTGAGTAACATTGGTTTTGAGCATTATTGTTTGTCTAATGACCAACAACACTTCCCTGCTTCACTTCTGCTATGTTAAAGAGACATCTGTTCTTACATTGCGTATTCATGCCTTTTGAGGTTGGAGCAATGAAGGGTAGGGTATAGTTGTTTGGGTTGATTTTAAAAATCAACATTTAACAAAAAAAACCCTGTCAAACTCAGTATTATTATGTTCTGCTGTGGGATGTGATTGGCAATAACATGATTTTATTCTGTGTAAGATACAAATAGAAATGTTGAGTAGTGAATAATCCCTTAAAATTAAAATAATCTAAAAAGCATTATATCACTGTGGCATAAACATATGAATAGACAATTGATTTATCTTCCCAAAAATGGCTTTAGTCAATATATGCAGAGGCCAAGATATTAAAAGCCCATAAACTAAACTGAAGCCAGATGTGTTCTTTCAAAGTAAATGTTTGTAAACCTAGCAGACTGTTAAATGTCACGTTCAAGATGGGAGACGGAGGTGTACATGCTCTGTGTGGATTGTTTGTGATGCATTAAGCCATCTTATTTTCAGCATAATTAGATGATGACAGCACTGCGCCACAACTGTATTGTGACAGGTTGTCTAAAGCAATTTGTGTTGTCTACCTCCAAACAACTTTTTCACAGACTAGTCTTCCATTATGTACTGTGCTTTTTTCATAACAATAAGACTATTGATTATTTAAACATTGAATAAAAAAGGAGTCAGTGTGGTCAAAAGTGCTAAAGGGCCAGTCACACAGCCGATCATGCACGAATAACTGTTGTAACTGTTTGTGATTGTGGCTGATGAATAAATGACAAAACAAAGACTTTTATGCTGTTGTTTTAATAGAAAAACATGAATGTAAATTGTAATTGTATTTGACATTTTTACAAGCCTAACATTAAATTAAAATATATTTTCCATTATATATAGTCCTATATATATTTACAACAAACATCTAACAAGTGCAATAATTAATAAGCAGTGAGTGCTCTTAGAAAGCATGCATTTGAGATGATATGAAAAGCAAGGTTAGCATCATGGATCAGATCATTTGTGAAGCGCTGCCCCCTGCAGCACTGGAGAGTTGATGTGTCAAAGTCATCCAAGAGGTGCAGTGACACCTCGACTGCTGTCCACACGCCACTCATTAAGACATGGCTGATGGCGCGCATGGTAGCCTGTGGCATTATTGATGAACCCAACATCCTTAATTGCCTCAGTGTGTCTCCCGCATATGGCTCAAACTTCTGCTGTCACACAATCTATTTCTCTGTTATTTGCATAAAGATTCAATCCCACAAGCCACGGTAACAGCTGGCTTGAATCCAGGTGTATCAAAACACTAGATTAGGCACTCCATGCTTCTCTCTGTATCTCGAAATGAACCTTTGAGCCAGTTGGAGACTGTTTTTCGGCTCTTCATTTGCCAGGTCCTCTGAGTGAATAGATAAAGACTTAATTTCCTCGTTAGCAGAGTCTGTTTAGGGAAAGGCTAATGGGCTTTGTGCACAGGGGAGGAGCATTTTTCCAGATATTCCACTAACTGATTGTTTAATCTAAAAATATATGAGGTTATATTACTTATTTTACCAACATTCAAGTGTGAATTATTTTTTTTTTTTATCTAGAATAAAATTTTGCTGTTGCTTTTTGTTTAAGAGCAGAGGATATGCTCATTTTTTATATATATATATTTTGCATGTTAAAGGGTAATGACATTTTGTGAAACTGCTCAAAATCTCTGGCAGTGACTGGGAACTTTATTTTTAAATGTTGTCGGTGAAAGAATTCAATAAAATTATATAGAATTAAAAGGTCAAAAAGTGTGTTAAAAAGCATGATGAGATTGTTAGGCTACAAGTTATATGGAATGAGACAAAATCTCCAAATATATGTATATTTTGAGGAATTGGAAAGAACTGTGGATGATAGAAAGACACGCAGGGATCACCTGATGCATCTTTCAAAACAGGCCAAATGAAAGACACAAAACGAAGACTGTATACCAAGGATCTGTCAATTTAGAAGTCCTTCAGACATCCTTGAGAAGCACCCTGAGACTGCGCTTAATAATGGGTTTGGAGGGATGGGTTTAAAAAGCCTATGACTGGAGAAGTGAAATAGTCAAATGGTCAAATAAATAAACGCATGGATTAACATTAATAATATATATAACAATCATTTAGAAAATAGGTTTAGTAGATGAGAAAATAATTTTGTAGTGAACTTACATTTAGATTGTTTTTTTTTTTCATAGATTGATTTCATTCACTTGGTTCTCTCTAGTTTTTGCATGTGTTCATGATTTCTGTGTATAACAGACTAGCCAAAGAAAAACAATTGAATCTAAATAAAACTACGCAATTTGCATACAAAATCTTTAACATTGTCACACAATGTAATGGACACAGGAGCATTGCTAAACGGATGGTGTCCTGAATGTTGTTTCATGCTGAGCATCCATACCCGATAAAACCCTTCGTACTTAACATTGGTGTTAATCTGAACTATTTTAATCTTATTTACTGAGGCAGAGCAGCCTACTTTAAAGCTAATTTGATGCTACATGGTCATGTAGGTGACTGCTGAGGGGAGACCATCTCCAGCTGCTTTTAATTTCTTACCCACAGGGGCAGAACTGGGGCACAGAAAGACTTCCTTTTTAAGGAGTCATGTGTCATACTCTCTCAAGGCATATATCTAAATCATTTTACCTGACAGATTGTTTTTAATTAACTTATGATACTATGAAAGTTGAAAGAATGTCGCACATCTGACGTTGAAATTATTATATTAAAGTTTTATCTTGAAGGAATTTGCTAAATACTCATTTGCAACCAACCAATGCAGCTGAGTTTTTATTATATTTTTTTAATCATTTTTGTTATTTAAATTATTTTGATACACTGGCTTTAAACAGCACAAACAACGAATGGCAAATGGAATTATAGACCTGAAATCACAAATGAACGTGTTTTGTAATGGGTCCAATTTAATTTTGGAATTTGAGTGTATTTGAGGACGCATTCAGGTGTATTGGGATTTTTCTCCGCAGTCAGCTCAATGGCAAAACGTGTACTAATTAATGATTTTTTTTTTGTGCAAAAAAGTAAAAAACACAATTTCATTGCAAAACCTTATTTCACACTCACTGATTACGGAGTGGTTCATTTTATTGTTTGCCATGGTAACACAGTGCTATCTCTAGTTTCAAGAGAGCACACTGTTTTTACTGTGTTTACTCCCCTCACCAAAAATTAGCAATAAGATATGGCAGTGTTTTCGATCTCTCAGGGGGCTTTGAGCAGTGTACACGGCAGCACGGTTATCTCCACGGTATTTTGGTGGCGATATAACACAGAATCAATTATAAGTACACAGATATGGGGAAGGTTTAGTCTGCAAAAGATTCTACTTGACAGCCAGGATGATATGATGACAGTAAATAAGCCATGTACATATCTTGGTCTATAAATACCAACCCCTTGAGGAAATGACTGTGTGTTTAGATAAAGAGTGGGAAACAGTAACAAAAAAAAGCATTGGAATTTCAAATCAGGCTTGAAGAAAGGAAAGCTTTAATGATGACAATAATACAAATGACAAGCAGAATTACAGTGATGGGGAGTGTCCTTATTTTTGCATGCCAGATATGCATGAGATGTGGGGGGTATTGTAGGACGTGTTCTGCTTAGCTAGCTGAAAACTCAAGTGCATGAATATAAAACATGCAAGCAACACATGTTGTCAAAGTATCTATCATTTGTGAGTTTCTTGTTCTCTCTTTTGCGGTGTGTTGACAGAAAGATGGGTTTCCAGCTGTTAAAAATGAACACGGAGTCTTGCAAGAACATATGTCAGGTCAACGGATTCGCACTTGACTGAGCAAAACTCTGAACAGTGTTACTTCAGCCATCCTTTTGTACTATCCAATTTCATGTCACTGATGGGTACCTTTACACCAGCACTGTGGAGACATACTGGTTGCAAAAAAAGGAACACTTTTTTTTTTTCTTAGTTAAAAAAGCCCAAAAACCAAGTCAGTAGTGTGGACAGTTCAGACAGTGTAATCACATCCCAAATGTGATGAATGGGAGTGGGGAAAAGGGATCACCCACTTTCCTCACTTTCACCCCTTGCCCACATTTGGTAGTTCTAGTACCTACGTGGAGTTTGGCCAAGGTGTAAAGATGTGCCAGGAAATTCAGTGTTCCTTCTCCTTTGCAGGCTCCAAGATACTTGCATGAGTTTGGAAGATACCACTTCCAAGGGCAGGCTCATAATATGTTGATTTCAGCTGTCTGGTCAGAATCCATCTGATCATAGTGTCCAGTCCAGTTTTTGCATTTGTTTTCTAATTGATTCTCTTTATGAGCATGTAGGTCAGTGAGTTGGTTAATGTTTTCTTTGTCATATTCTTCTTCCAAAGGTAGTTTCATCCTATCTTCTTCATTCAAACAGGTTTTAAAATACTTTATCTGTGTGGCCACCTGGCTCACTTTGGCAGTTGGTTGGTTTGCAAGTGTTGTAGTTTTGAAATTCTGGGTAGATGTTCACTCAACCTGGGTAAGTTATTTTGTTGAGACTCTTGGGATGGAAGACTGAGGTGAGAGAAGATGTTTCAATGTTCTCGTTTTCCTCTGAATGTCAGGTGTCTGAAAAATGGTTGGACTGGTAGCTGTGCAGGTCAATTCCTTTAGTGGACACAGAGCGAAAGGATCGTAAGGTCCGTGATATCGGTGGTTGCTCATTTAGGTCATCTGATGGTAGCACACTGGGTGGACTCTTTTCCGTGGGCTCCATAGCAGTACACGTCAATATCCATTTTAGTAAATGCTTTTTTTCAAAGATTCAGTGTTAAATGTGAAAAATGTACAAAGTGTGCCTGGAGAAGGATGAGAAGATCTTTGTTTTTCATCCATCTACAATCCACTTGCACGGTTGCATAATTCAGAGTCTTTTTTTTTTGGTCGACCCCTTCCTCTTTTCTTGGAGCCAAGCAACATTCTCCTGATACCAGCATAGCCCACATCCCAACGGTGAGTAAACGCATCTTAACCAGCAGTCACCACAAAGAGGCACCCGGGCCATGTCATTATGCTGCAATTAACATAGAGACATAGTTTCTCCCACCATAAATTATGTCCGTGTTGATCATTTGTTTATATGTGAATAAAAGCCTATATTAAATATATTCATTATTAAAGGGATCAGGTCTCTTAAAAAAATGGGACTAAACTGCTTGATTCATACGGATTTATTTTACGATCGCTTTATGAACTTTTCGAAGCGTCAAATTGGTTGTTGCGTGGACTGTCAATGGAGAAGACAGAGATACAGTGATCCCTCGTTTATAGCAGTTACTGGGGACCGGAACCCCCCGCGATAGGTGAAAATCCATGAAGTACGATTGGCCCCCTTAGGAATTTCTGTATATATATGTGTAGGTACCAGAATGTTTAAAATATGTACATTTATACTTTAAATATATTTGAATTCAACTTTAAATATATTTGAATTCAATCTATTTAATCATAAAACCTTAATATTATAAATTTGCTCTCTCTGTCAGGGTTCTGTCCCTTAAGTTTGGGATTCTAGTGTGTTGGTTGACAGAGCTCTGACACTGTCCCTTTGTAGAGTCTTGTGATTGTTAACCCCACCCATCTTGCTCCCTCAATTGATCCCATCTCTCTCTACTCGTTACCTTCCTCATGTGCTCCTATTTAATCCTGGTGTGTTTGCTGTCCTGTGTGGTGTTGTCATTCTGTTCCTGAACCGGTCTAGTGTGTGGTCCCTGGTTTTGTTCTTGAATATGTTGTTAATGTTTTCCCTCTCGTGGGTGTTTTCTTTTGTGAGTTTTATGTTTATTTCTGTTATATTAAATTACCCTTTCACCTGCATCTTGAGTCCTCCCTTTCATGATCCGTGACACTCTCACTTTCTCTCTCTCCCTCTCTCTCTCATTCGATACGTATTATGGTGCTCAACACTCAATGACAGTGGTATCTTGAGACTTGAGTCCAGTAATGACGACGTATTGCACTGGTATAATGAGGCCTTTAAATCAGTTTGGGAAGCGCTGGATCATCAACATTTGCTTCTGAGAGAGGCGAAGAGGCACCCACTCGTGCTCTCATTGGTTGATCTCGCGCCGGGAACCAATCACGTGTCTTGTCTGAGTGCTGGTGGGTGTGTACAAAGCCTCTGAGAGAGTTTCTCTCTTTGTCTGGCATCCTGGGAAATCGTATCACGATGAAATAATGAAACATATTTCTTTCCGCAATATGGCAGGTATATTTTTATTTTTCGATGAATATTTTAGAAAAATCCACAATACACTGATGCCACGATACGAAGTGGCGAGGGATCACTTTATTTCAGATTTCATTAAAATATCTTTATTTTATTTGCATCACTGTAATTCCAAAGAGTAAAACGTTAAAATTTATAATATTGATTCATAAATGTAAAACAGCAGACAGTTATGTTTGATGGGTAGTTTTAAGGGTAAGGTTAGTGTACGAGGATAGTTTGTACAGTATAAAAACCATTATGCATATGGAGAGTCCCCACAAATATAGCGAAAGTGTGAGTATGTAGTGCAGAGTGTTTTTGTGCGGACACCACTCGTGTCCTTTCAGCAGAACAGTTGAAACCCTTTGCTCAGGTGATTGCTCATACAGAAACATTTCCCTCAGCATGTTTTGCCCTTTGCCTTGCGTTCAAGATTAATAGATAATTCTCCCTTGTTCCTGTCTCCAAAACTCCAAGCTCCCCCTCCATATAAGCTGTATAACAATAACAGTGACAAATGGAAAAGGACACATATTAGCTTACTCAATGGGATACACATCACCTTCCCAGTAATGGCTTCACCTCTTGGTGATCATAGTTCTGTATTAGGATGAGATTAAAATCGATAGTTTGTTTAAATGCAGTAATGGTTTTCAACCAGCAACTTGATGTATACCTGTTGCCTCCATTTTTGTTATGCAAATAATTGGTTGATCCTGGCAGTCGTAACTAGTCTGATGCCTGCAGGAAACAAGGGATGGTATATACTCGGATCCATAGACTGTAGATACCATGAGTAACTATGAATGCTCCGATCGATTGGTCGCAAATTAGTATTGGCTGATAATCACATTCTGACTAAATTTGGCCAATCACAATTAGATGAGTTCCTTTTTTTTCAAAATACAACCCCTTTTATGTGTGTGTACATCATTTTCCTTTATTTATCAAACAGTTTCCCGATATGACATATGTGTTGCCTGCCAAGTGATTTTCTGGAACAAAGGAGTACCACAGCAGAAATGTGATTCATTAGAACAATTGTTAAACAATTTGAGACTGCATTTAGAAAAACCTCAAATGGTAGTTCTGAAGCTCATATTACCACTTAATTTCTAGTTAAATTTCGGTGTGGATCAGAATAGTTTGCATCCAATTTTAGCACTCTTTGGCTTACAAAATAGGTCAGAGGGTTTGGAAGAATCTGTAATGCTGATGTGGCTTTACGGGAAGCGGTCACTAACTGCAGCAGTGTGATTAATTAAAGCAATGAAGTTCATTATGGTGATGTAGGGGAAGTTACAGGAAACTTATTGATCATCATCCCTTAAATAACCTTAAAGTTTATGGTTTGTGTGTCCATTTAGAATGTATGCACGTGGATAAAAAAGACAATAGATGTTTAACAAGTACATATGCCATTCATGCACATTAGATCAGGGACACAAATATAATATAATAAGTTTAAGGGATGTAGTAAGTGTAAGTGTGAGTTCTTTTTATCATATGTATTTTGTGTTGTTTTGAATGTGTTCTAGTTCAGTTTCCTGTGTTTGACTGTTTTTCCATGGTTATTCATTGCTTTACAACTGATGTTCATTTCAATAATTATTTTCTGTGTATTTAAGCCATATGTTTTGTTTGGTTAATTTGTGTGTTATCATCACATATTACCGGTTCCCTGTTAAGGAAACTTGCGCTGCGTCAAAACGCTAGAGGAACACTTCAACGTAATTGTCTCGTGAAGAACACTCAAATCATTTGAATGAACGCACATCAAGGGATGATGATGTCATGAACCAGGAAAATAAAGCATGAACGCAGTCTAATGATTTAGACTTGCTTCAACGACCATCAATAAGTTTAATCAATTACATTATTACTGTCAATTAATTGATTGACAATTAATCGCCAGTCTTGTTTATCTTTATAAATATCATTGCTTGTTAGATGTGTATGATCTTAGTATTTATGATGATGTATATGAATTGATTCAGTTTTCTCTAATCTCTGCTGACTGCTGTTAATTTCTAAACAGTTCTCACACCATACGATGATCAGTTATTTGAGGATTTGGTGGTTTTGTTTTAATAACTGTCTAATCATCAGCATTATACTGGAAGAAAAAAAAAAAGCTTTGCAATTATTCTTAATAAATTTGTATTAAGTGACATATTATTAAATGAGATGCCGGGTTGCTTAGAGCATTAAATACCCCCTGTGGTGTAAACAACTTTTAATGTCTATGTGTGGTTAATATGATTTAAGACAAACCATGTGCAGATTCATAAGTCTACACCATTGCTGATTATTTTCTATTTAAAACTGCAGTAAACCAAAGACAGTCTCAAAACTGCAGTTTGAAATCACTGGTGTTTCTGACTTCACAAACTGTATTGTAACCAATCACGTCACAATGTGGGGTGGCTTTTGCATATCATTAACTAAGACTGAAGCAGGGGAGACTCAAGACAAGCCAGGTTATCCCAGAATGTTTTTCTAAGGATGCTGATTGTTTGAAGGCAGCTGTCTGAATCTGAGATTATGAATGGGAAAATTATCTATATGACATTAGCATCACATTATTAGCTGATTGATAATGAAGTTAGCATTAACAAAAGGCTAATCGCATTAACCTCTTCAGCTCTGTGACAGGTAGAGCCAATATTGCGTCATCATAATTATATAAAAAAGGTTATCTTTTGAAAGCTTAAATGCCACATTTTAGTTTTATGCTCCACAATCTGTAGGTTTAAACAAATATATATATATTATGTTGACGCAATATACGACCCGACTTTGGTTTCAGAGCTGAAGAGGTTAATTATCATGTCCCACGTTATTAAGAGTGATTCTTCCATGGAGTGTCCACTCTAGTACCTTTACTAATTTGCATATTTATGGCTCCACATGAACTACAGTGATGTGAAAAAGAGTCTATCTCCTTCCTGATTTTTTGTTGTTGCATTTTTTTCATACTTAAATGTTTCTTATCATCAAACTAATTTAAGTAAACAAGTAAATTCAAATACACAAAAAATGCAGTTTTTAACTGAAGGTTGTTATATGGGAAAAAAAATCCAAAACTACATGCCCTTGTGTGAAAAAGTGTCTCCCACACCACTAAAACATACCTTCACTTTGGTTTTCACACCTGAGTTTCTCTAGCCACACCCAGGCCTGATTACTGCCACACCCATTGGTATTAATGAAAACACTTAATTAGGACCTGCCTGACAAAGTAAATTAGACCAAAAGAGTTTCAAAAGCTAGACATGCTGAGATCCAAAGACACTCAGGAACAAATTGTAACAGCCATGTCACGTTCCTCCTGTGTGTCCCATCTGTGTTCCCGTCCTCTGTGACGTCAGCCCATTCCCGCGCCTCGCCGACCAGCGCCAGTTCCATCGCCTCGCCGTCCAGCGCCAGATCCAGAGATCCGCCAGCCAGAGCCAGATCCAGAGATCTGCCAGCCAGAGCTCCTGGACCTTCAGGACCTTCCATGGCCTGACCCGCCAGACCTCTTGGACCTGGACCTGGACCTCCCCTGGCCTGAACCACCCACTGACCGGGAACTCTGACTTCCAGACTTGCCAGAACTCCCACCCAGCCTCCCTCTCCCACCACCTCTACCCGGTTTGCACTCTGCCCCCACTCTGGCTCCCCTCAACACCTGGGAGCCGCCATGCGTCGGCGGCACACCGGCATCACGGGGCACTGAGGTTCCACCTCCGACCTCGGCGCCCCTCACCCCACCTCGGCCCGTCAACGCATCAGCGTCAGCGTTTTTTTTACATGAGCTTGAACTGATGATGATTGATTACAGGGGGACTTTAAGCACTGTGCTTTCACAAGAATATGGGTTTACTGAAAGGATGATCCAAGAAGTTACCATATACGTCAGATCGCTTGATGTTCCCAGGCACGCACATGCAAGGTTGATTGAGCAGATCAGCACCTGTTTGTACACGAGGTGAAAAGGTGTTGTCTTGTAACTCAAGGTTAGTTATTTCACAAAAAATATCAGCTATAAAACACCTAGTGGAACAAGTGGGAATAAACTAAAAAGTTGTGGCCCCCAGTGTCATGTTGTTAGAAACATGAATACAAGGAATTCTGTTCTCTTAGCATGCTAATAGCGCGTCTCCCTCCTGGTTGGCATGGGGGCGTTCGGGCATGTCAGTGTGATCACGAAATAGCAGCATGTTCACACAACTCTCTGCAACTCTTCGAGTGAGTGTTGCTCCTGCTTTTAACCTTACCATGATGCAAATAAATGACGCTAATGAAAGGAGCCAGAGTTAAATGAGGACTTGGGAGAATTTTTACATTAAACTGTTTAATTTCAGAAGAGAAAGGGAAATCATTTTCCATACATTTCCACAGCAATGATCTCTAGCTGAAAAAGGGATTACTTGTTTTGGACTTTAGATATGCTTTTGATTCTAAAGCAGGTTTTGCAGAAGTAACAGATACTCCCGATACATTCTGAGCATTAGAGACAGTTTAATTATCTCCGCTGCACTCTCTCAAACATTTGCCCTGTGCCCTCGTTGCTCTGGACGAAACTACTGATATCTGTGAATTCTGGGTTTGTAACTCTTGCTCAACCAACAACACTTATCTACAGGTATACGTAGCGCCGCTAGGTGGATGGAGATAAGCAGATTCATTGACACCTGTGACCCGGCTCTCTCTTCATTCTCACAGTCCATTACGTCTTATTGATCTGCCTGCAGCTGAGGGAGTCTGGGATGGTTTGTTTTTTTCTGTTCATTTCAACCCCAAAGAAACTCCAAACAAAAATAAGCACATAAACAGTAGCTACTTCAGCTGTTTGTCTTTGTCACCAGCCCTATAATTTATAGGGATTTTGGATCCATAATTAAACTTTCCCCACTGCTGAATCTGTATTAAATCAACTTTTAATCACACTGTGTGGTGGTACATCAAGTAGATGGTTACAGCAAGTGTGGCAGTGTAAATTTGGTCTGTGGTTCATCGAGGACTTAGGTTTGTTTAAAAAATGTTTTATAATTAAACCAAAACCAAATACATAGTTTTTTTTCTTCCCCCTTCTTGTTTTGTTAAATTATAGTGCATCACAGTACACATTGATTATATGCTGTCAGATATTTAAAGATATTTAAATAATGCATAATTCAAATAAATAACATACATTTTTAAAAATATGGGTGTCATTATGGCTGACTAAAATTATTAAAAGCATTTCTGTTCATGTAAATAAAATAAACATATTATTTGGGGGAAAAAATGGAAATTAGAAATGTTGCCTTGGCAATAAACGGAAACACATTTGTTGAAGCTATTATTTTTATGTGGAAATAACTGAATCTAAAAAAATCTATTAAAAATAAAACTGATATTTAACCTGTCATGTCTGTTGTTAGTTACATACACATTTAATGTCTTTTATTTAGAAGGCTTGTCCTTGAATCTTGTCTTTCTTGCCGTCATGTGATCCTGTCATGTGCTTTCCTTCAGTCATGTGACATTCTGCTCTGTTTGTCATTGGCTCCTTGTATTGATTGTTCACAGGTATTCTTTGTTAACAATTAGTCCTTGTTCATATATTTTCCTCATGTTGCCATGCCAGGGTCTGTTTTCTAGCTTAATAGGTTCTGTGCAATGCACTGTTGGGTGATGAAAGTCATTTTTTGGGTCTGTGAAATGAACTGCATTGAGTTCAAACTTGCTTTAGACAGCAACCTTTAAAAAAAAAAGAAGCACACAAGGAAATTACTGAAATTAACATAACTGAAGAAAAAAAATATATATATATATATCAAAGAAACGTGACAATAACAGTGCTTTATTTTATTTTAGCACAATGCCACAATTAAGTGACCTTGGGTTGAGTCTGAATTTAAGTGGATATTGCAGTTTTATGATAATTATCAGATTTAGTTTCCACTGCCTTCTCCAGTATTCAAAAAATAAATACACTTGTCAATCAAGTAGTGTTTTGCTGCTTAATCCATTCACATTTGAGCTCTGAGCTAGAACCAAACAAAAATAATTATACATTTAAATAATTACCATAGTAATAGTATCCCACTGGGATTTATATATATATATATATATATATATATATATATATATATAATTCTTCTTCACTGTGTTCAAAAGGCACAATAGAAAAAGAGTGATAAATTGATGTGTGTATCCATGAGTGTAGCAACTACCAATACAATGAAATATGTTGTGACACACATAGTGAGACTCATTTCTCATGTAGCACGTCCCATCAAGCTTTATCATGCTCGGCTTCTGTTTTCCAGACCGCTCAGGTTGTTGACAGCAGCGACCCTCTATGTTCAGACAGGTCATTGTCAAGCCATTTCTCTAGTCACAGTGATAGGAAGCTGCTTTATCAGATGTTATTGTCAGAGGCACAGGTGATTAATAGAGCAATGGTGGTACTCACTCGAAAGGAATTTGGCCTTCTATCAGCTTAACAAAAAGGACCATGGAAGAAAGATAAAATGGGCTATTATGAGAAAAAAAAATGGTTAGTTCACCCAAAAATCGAATCGCCATCCTTGGTATGAATGTATTACTTCTCAGTCCTGTTTAAAAATGTCATGGCTCTTCAAGCTTTATGATGAGAGTGAGTGTGAATGTTAGATTTTAAAGCTCTATAAAACTCTACATCTATTATAAGGTTATATAATTCTAAATAAACTATAATTAGTGGTTTCCGGTAACAGCCGTGACCAAGTTGAGTTCCGGCCAAAGAGTGACCTCTGAAAACAGAAGTGCAGAGGATAGAGAAAAACAAAGCGCATAGTAAAAGAGTAAAATGGGAATTTTTTAAGAGAAATATGGGAGGAGCTTTATTTTGTTGCCTAGCTTTATTTGTTTGAAGTGTGAGAGACCTCTACTCTCACCTAATCTTAAACTACTCCAACATCATACATCATACGTCCGGTCAGAGGTCACTCTTCCACTGGAACTACTATCTTTGAAAGCCATTACCAAGAAGGCAGTGATCATAGTTCATAAAGTTATAAATATGTACATTTTTCTTTGCTTCAGAATTTTCCCAGTTGAGACGTATGGATTACATATATGATGGAATCACTCAACCCAAAAATTAAAATTGACTGAAAATGTTTTGTTTTTATAAAAACATAAAATTGTGTTTTTGTGCTCAATTCAAAGAAAGCCAACTGAGGACTGTGGCAACGTTTCTGCAAAATTAAATGTTGCTGCTTGCAAAACTTTCAAAACAAAGACAATGGTGCAAAAATCACATTCAATTTTGATCCAATACATATGAACGTTAATTTGGCAATATTTTATCAGGTTGATTGTTAAATGCATCACAGTATGAAATTAGGTATCCTGTACATGGCGCTAAAAGGTAAATTATCTATTGCATTTTTAAATAAAATACTACGTACTTTAAACTCTATACTTTATACTTTATATTCTAAAATTAACCGACAGTGTCAACCAAAGGAAACATGAGATGATAAACAAATTCCATGCCATTTTTGCTGCTTGAACAATTCTTGAAGCAATTCTTATTTATCAAGTGTTGTATTCCTCGTACCCGAGCGCCACACATTGTAAATACAAAGCTATATTTGCTGAGCAAGTTTACTTCTTCAAAAAATTCATGCATATGGAGCTGATTATGAGATGCGAATGTGAAAATGCATTGGCTTACAAATCAGACACTATATTGCTTGTCTGAGGTCATTTAATGGTATTATACAAGGAATTGTGCATATAATCTATAATCACCCTAGTCATTAATTGTGTGAAAAGTAATACAAGTTGTTGTTTTACTGAAACTAATGTTCATTATAGCTGTAAAGGGAATACAGTAATTCCTCGGTTTACGAGTTTAATTCGTTCCAAGAGTGAGCTCGTAAACCAAAATGCTCGTACACCAAAATTTCCCCATAAGAATGCACAAAAAAATCAATCAATTCGTTCCACATGACCATAAATGAGAGGAGGGGGGAGGAGGGGGGAGGGGGGAGCGGGGAAAGCAAGGGAAAACACAAAACCTGGATTCAAGTGCGAATGAGTGAATTTATGACAGTGCAGAAAACAAACAAAGTGATAATCCAGAGTGAAGGTCGTGGAACGAACACATGGGAGCCGCGGCCACGAACGAACACGAATGGAGAGAAGTGAACTAAATATGCAGATGATATGAGAATCAGGTGTGTCAGTGCTCAGTGACCAAGGCCCCTTTCAAACACACACACACACACACACACACACTCACGCACAGGCAGAACTAGGAGACAATGAATTCATGAATCGTGACTGTTACTGCTTAGAGGTACTGTACGTGTATATTTCACTACGTGAACAATAGCGATCACAATTAATTAATGTTAACAACACGAGGTAAAACTGCTGTAAATCACTTATAAAAGTATCACTGTGGTGAATAATGCAACCAAACTAAGCGACGCTGAAAGAATGAACGAGTTAAGGGGTGATAAAGGGGTTGGAACCATGTGACTGTTTTATGAGAGGCTGTGTTTAGGATATTTCCAGTAAAAATGCGCGCGATGATGTTGAGCGTTAGGACTTTTCCGCTCTAAAATGTGCGTGCGGGAAAAAATTGCTTGCACTCTGATACAATACTTGTAGACCAATTTGACTTTCCATGCTCGTACATCGATTTGCTCGCATACCAAGTTACTCATAAACCGAGGTATTACTGTATTATGTTTAAGCAAATGTTTGAGGTTTTGAAAAAATGTAGATGGAGGTTGCTTATGTTGCAATCTTTAGACATAATGAGAAACATCTCTTCAGGATCATGGAACAAAGTAATTGTGAGAAAATATTAGGATGAACTATTCATTTAATCCCACACAGAGAAACATTTATAGATAATGTGCCTATAAAAGCAGCAAAAACTAATTTTGCACATTGCCATTTTCTCTGAAAGTACCTCATACGCTGTTTTTGAGACACATTGGTTTTGCACCAGACATTGTGTTTGCTCAATTGCTCAGTTGGTTTGCTCTTTTCCCCTTTAGCCAACTCCATAAACAATAAGCAATTTAAAACTAATTAGAATTTTTAAATTGGACTAGTAGTTATTTGCGATATTAGCCACCTCCGTTAGTTTTCTTTTCTTCTTATTGTTAATTAAGGGTGTGAGTGACAGCTTGGCTATTTCCCTCGCAGCAGTCTGAAATGAAAGCAGACAATGAAATTATATTTAGGAATGCTTGTCAACTAAATCTCAGCAAGAGGTATTAAGAGATAACCTGGCTGCAGAACCCTAATAAGTTACTGAAACCTCTTTTATAATAGATTGGGTAGATAATGCCATAATGAAATGTCAGGCGTGTGTACTGCTGAAAGAGCTGAGAGGCATGAAATATACGGTACCAATTAATGTTGTCTAGTGATCAGTTAATTATATCAACTTAAAAGATCAAATAAAATAAATACACAATAAGTTTACTTTTGGTTTATTAATAATAAAAAAAAATGTATATCCCTATTCATTTTTTCATGTTTTAAAGCTATAGAATATATATATATATATATATAACAAATATACATGTAAAAAAGTAAACGGTAAGTAGCAAAATAAAACCAAATAATCAAATTTCAAGCAAAAGCACAAATAAATACCATGTAACAAAGATGCAAATTAAATAATTAGTGCTTGTCAATTTTTTCAGGTACAGAAATTTAATTGTGCAAATGTAAAATAACTGCAGAGTTATTATTATTCACTGAATAAATGAAACATCTTTACTTATTAATCCTTATTAAAGTTACAAAGATTATTCAGTCAAGAGTAGCAAATGTGTGTTTGTGTCCGTGCATGCATGCGTGCACGTGTGTATGCAGACACGCATGTATGTTTAAAATTTATCTATATACTATATAGCCATAAAACTATAAATCAAGTTGTAATTTGTGATTTTTATGTCTTTACTCTGCAAAATGTTGAAATGTTGGCTCACATAAGAAACAAGTTTAAGAGTTATTAGTCTAGAGGTACATTTTATGCTTCAATTGCAAAGAGACCCAGGTTCAAATTGTAAACTAAGCCACATTTGCAGTCAACGTCAGAGCCTGTGATCATCATACATTATTTCTATATGGAAGAGAAATTTTGTTGTTTTCAGCAAGAGTAATAAAAAAAGTAATAGTAGTTACTTAAGGGTGAGTAGATGATTTTAAGCTAAAAGCAACGAATGACTCAATTAAATTGACCGAATTAGATATGAAAAGAATTTACATATTTATTATATCTTACATTGCGTTAAGGTATACATTTGAAAAGTTTTAAAATAATACGACTTCATCATCATTTCTTAAATAGAGTTCTCATCTCTGAGCTAGAGGCTCTGGCGTTGTGTCCTTGAGAAAGAATCTGTCTCCTTCGTGTACCTTTTTTCTCTTTCTTTGTCACTCAATCCCCTCCAATCACAGCGAGCAGATTTTCTAATATCCATTACTTCTATATCGAGGTCAGTGCAATCCCACTGGGTCTGCCAAAGAATTGGCAGGTGCCGATAAGAGCCTCTCTCCAGACACTGTAATAAGTTAACAAATCCAACTATGACCCAGAATCCCTTGCACTGCGATTCCACACCTATTTCCATAAGCCATTACAATACACCTGGTGTCATACGAGGAAACAGGAGAGCACACAAAACATGTTAAGCCATAGATGTCAGAGAGCTGGATCCTGGATTAGTGATATACTACATTTAAGGTACCATTGATAGTGCTGTGCCGAGGATTGAGGTAAAGCTAACCTGATGTTATCTGATTTCATCTATGTGTCTGAAAAAAATGTAACACTTTATATCTGTATGACTCAAACTTTGAAACTCCTTTTATGAATTTGTTGCAAAAAAACAAAAAAAACAAAAACAGAAAAAGACATACAAACATTTTAATAACTACATTAATAATCAGAAAACTGCCACAGTGGCCCCTTTCATTTCTTTCTTTTTTTCCCCCTTTGCACTACTGGTCAAATGTTTGGAAAATGCTAATGTTTTTGAAAGAAGTCTCTTCTGCTCACCCAGGCTGAATTTATTTAAATTACATACAGTAATACTGTAATATTTTGAAATGTTATTGGAATTTAAAATAACCATTTTCTATGTTACTATATTTTTGTTATGATATGAGCTCTGCGCTCCCCTCCATGGCCACCAGAGGGAGCTCACACTTATACTGACACTTCACTACACACTACATTTCCCAGCAACCATCACACTGCACTGATTACACATACACAGCTGGACTCCATCATCTCTGTTTGCCACACCACCTGTGAATCATTACTTGGAATATAAAAGACTGTTTCATTCTTACAATCACCGCGAAGTCTTGATTTAGCCCGGTTGTCAAGTCCAAGCGTTTATAGTCCTGTCTGTTTACCTGTTACCGTTTCTGCCTGTTACCTGTTATTGATCCTGTTCTGCCTGCCCCGACCTGTGCCTGGATTTACGATTGTGATTGATTTCTGCCTGTCTTGACCTCTCGCCTGGATTACCGACTACGATTGTTCTCTGTTTGCCCTGACTTTGTGCCCGCACGACCATTCTTAATAAAGACAGCATTTGGATCCCTGCCTGTGAGACCTTCTGTTACAATTTTAAAATAAAATTAATTTTCACTTGAGTGTATCAGGTTTCTCCAAAAATATGAAACATTACAGCATTGCTAATAATAATGATAGTTTCTTGAGCAGCAAATCATCACGATAAGAATGATTTCTGAAGACTGGAGTAATGGTGATGAAAATTAAGCTTTGAATTCAAAAGCTGTTTGGTTTTGATTATCTCTATGGATGTAATGCTAACGTGACAGCTGTTCTTCATTATCATTACATTTTATTATCTGCATGCATTTTAAAGCAATATCAGTCTAATCTTCTGATAAATAGTGATAAAGTTAATGTTGCATAATAGGTCACCTGTGAAAATTATAAAAAATCCTCCTTCAAAAGCACTAAGAAATTGTTACTATTTCAAAACATTTGACGGCAGTATATATAAATAATTTAGAATTCTAAAAATAAATATTGTAAATGCACTGAGAGCAACTAATGATCATCCTGATCAGGCTGATAATGCATTACTTTGGCTGTTTGGAGATGTTTTTCATTGTTTGCAGAATTAATGTAAATCCAGACAATCCATCCACTAAGATTCCTAGAAATCAGTAAATGCCACAGACTGCAAGACCACCAGAGTAGTTAAGCAGCAGCATATTAATGTTGGAAAAATAAGCTTCGATTAGCAGTTTCCAAGATTTATTAGACCAGAAAAGTGAATAAATCAAGCTGCTTTGCACATAGAATTTCTTGCTATAGAAAACATGGAGATATGCGTTGCAACACGTGATTCATTTTATGATAAATGAAAGCATGTGTTAAATATATGGTGTAAGAACAATTACAAGCCACTGGACTTGATGTTCATGTTTCAGAAATTTCATCATTCAAACAAGTGGTTTCAACAGGTGACTAAAGGTTAGTGTTCGGTAAGGAGTAAAGTAAAAATCTCAAGGCAGCAAGATAAGAGGCTGATAAGTGGTGTGGCACACAAACCCACGGTTAAGAGACTCTTCACATAAACACCTTGTCCTCTACTGCTTCTCTTTAAAGTCATCTTAACAAAAAATGAAAGTGGACTGCAATAGAGCAGGAGGAAGAGCAGTTAATCCCAAATACAGTATGATAGGAGTATCAGAAAACAAAAATATATTTCACACTCAACAACACAGAGAAAAATTTAATGAAATTTGTATTTATTATCAATGATGGTTTGTGGTCTGTGGTGGTTCACTTGAGAATTCCCTATTGGATAATGGGTTCATGCAATTATCAGTTTATGAGATCTGTGGCAAATATAATTTGATGATACTTGTTACTTGTTAAAAAAAAAAAAAAAAAAACAACAGCTTCAAAATCGGTTTTTGAAATGGGTGTGTACAGTTTACATTGTGGGACAAAACTTCAAAGTATCGACAAGTTATGTTTACCACATAAACATAACTTGTCGCTTTTAATCATGCACGTAAAGTTTAAATAGCAATAGATTCTAATTACACTAAGTAAAAATATGTTTTTTTTCCTTGCAATAACTGTAAATAATAGTTGTTGTACATTCAGTTCTGTAGTACATAAACGGTATGCAATAATATGTGTAAATGAGCCCTCCCTACACCTATATCTAACCCTAGTTAAAAAAATTTTAACAAACCAATGTCATCCATAATTTTTTCTTGCCCAACCACATGTCATTTGGCAGAGTTGGTGTAAATATCCTTTGCCAACAAGGCAGGCTATTTGCATTTAGAGTTCATAGAGACTCTTTCAGTTTAGTTTGTGTTTTTGTTCATGTGCTTTGGTTTTTTTCAGTGTAGCGTTTGCCTTGCACTTGGTTACTCATGTTAGTTAAGGATTATGTTCAGCTTTTTAGTTCCCACATTTGCTCTGCATGTAAGCTTCCAATGGCACAATTTTGGTCCACAATGAAGATGATGAAGAGTTTATGAAGTAAAGTAACTTTATTAAACAAAACAAGAGTATAATCCAACAGAATGTAATTGATACAAACCAGCGTAGACAATGTAACAGTGTTTGTAGTAACACAAACAATACCAAATAAAGCTTTCCTGGTTTCTTGTAGCTCAAACATTAAAGCATTAATGTTTACAACACCAAGGTCATTGGTTTGTTTCCCAAGGAAAGCAATAACTGATTATAATGTCAATGTGTTTCTTGAATGCAACGCAAGTCGCTTTGGATAAAAGCGTCTGCCAAATACATAAATGTAAATGTAATGAAGAACTGAGGAGACTGAGGGCAATTTGAACACAAGATCAACTGAATTACAAACAGCTGTGTCATTATTAATGGAACAATGAATAACCATGAAAAACATTAGTGAGAAAATGAACAAAATAAAATTCCATGAAAGTGAACCACAAACAAAATTGTGAAAGTGTTTTTCTGATTAAAGACTATTTTATGAAATTGCCTACTGGAAGCATCTTTGGATACTAATCCATGTGACGATTATACAATTGTCAGGTGTGAGAGAAGAAGGGAAAAGCGAGGACTCGATGCAAGGACTAGGGCTTTTTATTAACAAAACAAAACTTCGAACTAAAACAACCCCGAGGGGGAAAAATAAAACTAGACGGACTGGACATGAACAAGACAAGACTTTACTGGACTGAAAACAGGCAGAAACAACATACCAAAATAATGACAACGACGTGACAAAGGACCAAACATGAGGAGACTAAATACACACAGGAGGGAGGATAATTGATGAGAACATAGCTGGGAGAAATCAAAGTAATGACAATGAAATCAGATGGGCGGGGTTACAAACAATACACGAACACACAGCCAATGTGGACGCGCATTGCTGCATGTTCACATTAAACAAAGATAATGCACAGCTGGTGACAGCCAAACTGTACGTGACAAGAAAACACAACATGAAAGCATGTGGCCGATGAAAACATGAACTGCGTGCTTAACACAGACACAGACGAGAGGAAGCATGGCTCGCGCAAAGCTTGAAACCGCGCCCACTCACATGACAGAGCGCGCAAGAACGAGTAAACACCTGTTCTTGTGCGCTCACAACAAGGACGAACACACGAGTCATGAATGCCCGAATCCTGACACGAAACTGAAACTGAACCAGACCAAAGTATCGGGACCGGACATTATAACTCAAGACGCCAACACAGACGCACAAAACACGCCACACAGACAAGCGTGCACGCGACTCAAACACTCAAAGCCGCATGCACGCACACACAACTCGAGACATTATGGTAGTGTCAGAGCTCTGCCACAACAACAAGATATTACTAGACCGAATGTGGCAGAATCCTGACAAAAATCCCATAGGGAAATATGCTCTCATGGCATGACAGAACATCATACGCGGGTGACATCATCGACCATCGAAACTATAAAGCAGACTTTAATGCGCAGTGGGCTAGCTTCTGATAGGTTAATGCAAGACGTTGACAGGCATGTAAGGAGTATGGCATGGGGACGTAGCATCTCATTCCCTATTCAGTGAATTAAGATAACATATGTGATCAAGACATTCCCTTTCAAGGGAACTCGCGCTGCATCAAAGTGGTTTGGGAATGCAACACTCACTACGCTAACGAGCAAATGCTTGTCCATGTGAAATCGTTGGACATACACTAGGCACGAGGTACATGTGACCTAGAGCAGGACCACAGATCAAGATTGTAACACCTGATTGAGTGGGCCTAGACTGCTAAAAAATAGGGACTGTCCAGTCGACCCCTAAGCAAGTGAGATAGCCTCAATTACTCGCTTGGTTAAAGTCTGCTTAGACATCGAGGAGCACCTTCTTGGGAGACTCAAAACTCACAAAGTGTTGTTAAAATTTCCTCCACAGAGCAGCTCTGTGAATATTGGCATCTAATGCCCTAACAGGGCAGACCAGATTTATTTGTTCCTGGTCTGGAGTGCGGAAAACTTCAGGCTGCAGACCTCATCCTTACAGTGGGGATAGACCTGCCAAGAATCGTTCTGGCAGGAACTCCAGCACTGCACCCACTTGGATCCAGCTGACAATTGTGACACCAGAAAGATGCATGTATCCACTTCAGGGTGTAAAGATGGATTCCTCATGGAACCTTGATACCTCAGTATGGAGGTCAGAAAGGGACGGCAAGCCCAAACGTGGTTGTGCTGTAGAAGATGACAAGCGCTCCTCCATTTTACTCTTAGGATGGTGCTCCTGCCTCTCGACTGGCCAGTCGATATTTCATTTAGCCACTGCCCGAGTCACAACCTCCACAAGCTCCTCATATGCTGAAGACTGAACTGGTGAGTTCTCAGTATCTCAAGTTTTGATACTAACAATGTCCAGTTCCAGTTCCTTGGATAGCTGTAGTACCACTGCTTCACTTAGGGTGGTAGAAACTGCAGAGTGTGCTTCCATTCCATTCCTTGAGAAAGGGAAAACATAACTAAACCTCAAAGACACAAACAAATTTGGAGAGAAAAGATCCAAGGAACTTAGGAAGTACAACGACACACCACAGGACAGCAAACTTGAAGGGATTAAATAGGCATATGAAGAAGGTTAACGAGCTAAGGACAGCTGAGAACACTCAGGTAACAAGGAGGGCTAGGTACACGCTAACAATATATGAACATGCAGCAAATGCAATCGCCCATCCCCACGTGTTCACATGAACTAGACGAGACCGCACTCAGTCAGTAAAAAAAAAAAAATTGCGCGTGACATGAAACCCCACGCTCTCACAAAGACACAACAAGGGGCAATGTCAGAGCTCTGTCATACCAAAACACTAGAAGAAGTGACAGAAGCCTGACAATAGTTTCCTGGTTGATGACGTCACCCGCTTATGATGTTCTGTCAACGGCATTTGACTGATTTCAGTACATAATCACACAGAGGATTTCCCACAGCACCGTTCTGACACAGAGCGAGTTGTAATTATAAGGTTGTTGATACAGTTGAATGCTGATGTGGTTTAAATTCTGCAGCAGAGCGATGACATCTCAGATCATTGTTTAGTCTTGTGTACACTTTAGCCAAAGCTGCAAAACCAACTCCCAGCTACAAATATAGTAACAATATGTACAAAATATACATATATAAATGATCTTTTATACCACTAAAAATTGCTTTATAAATGATCTTCCCAATCAGTTTCATCTCTTCAGCATCTCAGATGAGTTCCTAGAAGAACTCAGTGTTGCAACAGAAACTGTTCACTCTCTCTTTTCCAGCACTTTAGACACAGTTTCTCCTTTGAAAGAAAATAGTCCAACGCCATTGTCCAACAAACAGGCTCAGGCCCTCAAGAGAGCAGAACAAATAAATGATCTTCCCAATCAGTTTCATCTCTTCAGCATCTCAGATGAGTTCCTAGAAGAACTCAGTGTTGCAACAGAAACTGTTCACTCTCTCTTTTCCAGCAATTTAGACACAGTTTCTCCTTTGAAAGAAAATAGTCCAACGCCATTGTACAACAAACAGGCTCAGGCCCTCAAGAGAGCAGACAAGAAAATAAATGGAGCGCTGCTGGAAGAAAACAAAGCTAGAGGTTTTTCATATTTCGTGTTGATTGTAAATGACAGTACTATTATGGCAGTACTATAATGACAGTACTATACAGAAAGGCCTTAAAAAACTGACAGATATGCTCTTTTTCTGACCCTCTTAGAGGAAAACAATCATAAACCTAGGTATGTATTTCAAACAGTTGATAAATTAACAAGAAATAATGTTTCAACCCCAGATTAACGCCCTCTTGACTTTACTTGCAAGATAAATTGGAAAGTCTACTACAGTCTACTACAGTATTGCAAAAGTCTACTACAGTATTGCATCAAACACTGCATCGTAGTATCCTTAAAGAAAATTCCATTCATTCATTACTATAGGAGTGGAAGAATTGTCCAAACTCATTAAGTAATTAAATCAACAACTTAAGCTACTGAAAGGGATGCTTCCAGATGTTATTCTTTATTTCATAAATTCATCGTTGTCGTTTGGATACATACAGAAAATTTTTATACCTGCTATTATTAAGCTGCTAATTAAAAAAATAAATACAATTTGATCCAAGAGAATGTCAATTACCGGCCGATCTTGAATCTACCTTTTCTTTCAAAGATATTGAAAACGGATATCCTAACAACTTTGTTCCGTTTAAGAATGAAATTATATCTGGAAGGATTTCCTGATAGGATTTACACCATATCTGTCATGGTCTAGTCTTGTTGTTCACATTCGGGTCCCTTCTATGTATCTTCCAGTTCCTTCCCACACCTGTCCTTGTCTAATCACTTTCCTTAAGTCTCTTCAGGTATGTTGCATTTACCCTTGTGTATTTAAAAACTCATGTGTTCCCTTGTCTTTGTCAGTCGTTGACGTTATGTCGTGTGTGGATGCCGTCTCTCTGGTCTTGGTTATCTCGTTGTTTTGCAATATGAGTGCCATTTTGTTTTGTATTTAAAGTATTTTGGTTTTGGTTTTCAAAAAAAAAGGGAGTTTTCGTTTGAAACCTGTTCTCCTCGTCCTTCCTATCCGCATCAAGTTTAATAGTACTGCTCTAATTAGAGCTAGAAACAATTTGCTCTTATCATCCGATCATGGTTGCATATTTATGTTAATGTTACTGGATCACATTGCTGCATTTGATACTATCAACCACACTATTCTTTTGAATAGACTTGAAAATATTGTTAGAATTAGTGGAAATGCATTGGCATGGGTCAAGTCATATTTATATGACTGTTATCAGTTTGTAAATGTAAACGAAAGAGAGGTCATATTGATCACAAGTTCAGTATGGAGTACCTCAAGGTTCAGTATAAGGACTATTACTTTTCACCCTGTACATGCTACCCTTTTGAGATATCATTAGGACACATGGCAAAGTCCAAATAATAAGAGAGTTCTTGAGTTGAACAGGCCTACAGGATGGCAGAATGGGAGAATAGTGGGTCCAGGTAGTTGAGTTGAGTGACAGGTCGATGAAAGGTTCTTGGAAATTCGTAGGGACGAAATGTGAGAAGATGAGGCTGGGTAATGCTGGAATAGTAATGCAGTTATAGGCGTCAAGGTGAGTAGTCAAATGTACATCGTAGGTCAGACGGTGAACTGAGGTGAGGTGTGTGCTTATGTAGTGAGCTGATGGGTGTGGTCATGAGGAGGAGGTGTGTGTAATCAATACTCGGGGGAAGGTGATCTTGGGTGTGCAAATGTGAAAGATCTGTAACAAAAACACTCTATATTTCTTCTCATCCTGACAAAACTTACCTGTTCACAAAATTAATGGAAAACATTGTTGATATTTAAAAATGGGATGACTAGTAATTTCCTTCTAATTAATACAAAATGCAAAAATAATAGAGATTCTAATTGTTGGACCAAAATCCACCTCATGTAATGACCTAGAATACTGTCAAACACTTGATTGATGCTCTGTCAAGTCTTCATCGTCAGTTATAGAACTTTGGTGTGCTCTTTGATACCAATCTTTTATTTGAAACCCAAGTTTCTAGTATCTATAAAGCCTTATTCTTCCATCTTAAAAAAATATATCTAAATTACGACATATGTTCTCAATGACAAATTCATGTGGCGAATCAGCTCAAATGGGGGCGCGGGATTTGTGCGCACATTTAAACGTGTTGTGATCAAATATGCACATAAATCCAGCGTAAAGGGAATTATTCATATTGATAATTAATCATAACGGATTAATTTATATGAGCGGCGCGATCTTTATGAACTTTAATAAAGAACTTCATCGCAACAAGTTTCTCATTTGTGCAGTTACCAAGGCTTGCGTTGAGAGAGTTTATTTGGTTAGATGCTGGTTTGCTCCTTGAGATGTCCTTTGTTGGAATTGCGGGAAATTCAAATGATTTTTGGTCTGATGGTGAGGTCGGCGTAAAGGGGGAATGGCTCGCTCGCAGGGCCCGCAGGCCCAGCACGAGTCCAAGAAGTGAGTTGAGGAAGAGGAGGTGAAGGGAAGAGAGTTGGGAACAGAGTGTGTTGTCCGGATAGCAGGAGTCTAATAGAAATGCAGGGATACTCCCTCTCTTTGGCTGAAAATCCAATCACTGGCTTGGAAGTGTATGGCGGAAATTTCTCTTTGTCTTGGTTCAACTTTATTTGCATCGTTTATGATCCTGTTTGGAACTTTCTCAGAGTTCATTGCAACAATGATATAATGCATTTCAGTATTATACAAAATACATATTCAGAAAGAGAAAGCTGAGAGAAGACTAAAGATACCAAGCATTCTTGGGTAGAAAGACATAATAAAGAGTGGTCCCTTTTTAAACAATGTTATACACATTTAAACGTCTACATGAATTACCAAACATAACTAAAAAGACTACAACATGGATGGCATACATATGTACATAATAATATATCATATACAGGTATGAGAGTATGTGGACATTTTTGGGGTATTACATGTGAGTATCTGTGCATGTGTATGTCAGGATGGGTCATTCTGTGGAATGTATGTATGTGTGTTTGTGTGTCATCAGAGGGCCACAGGGGGAGGGAAGGCCTGGAGGAGGACAAAGAGTTTTATTGCCCCCAGAGGCATATTCTTCGTACGTCGCTGACTACATTCAAGATCAGTTAACACATCTGGGATGAGATAATCGCGCTAACCATGGTCTGGATGATTCGTTTCTTTGAACGCACTTGTTTTTGACGATTAGTATAGCTGGATTGAGTTATCTGAGATCATTGCACATTCATGTGCTGGCTTAAAAGGGGACATGTATCGATAGTAGAAACGATGATCAGCAACATTTTGATTGGTCAGCGACCTTGCAAAAAGAGCGCGCACAGAATTTCTCGGTGACGCGTTGCTGAATTTTAGTGTTTAATTAAAACACAAGGCAACACTTCAAAAGTTGCAAAAGCCAGAAGAGAGGGCTGGCAAAAGGTTGCCGAAAAATTTAATTTGTGAGTAGCCTAGTGATCATGTGTGTAATTATAATGTCTTATATTAATTGTATTTCATAATCCTCTTTTGTATTAGAGCCACCACTGGATCCACTTGAACTTGGGAACAAGTAAAAGTGAAATGCAAAAATATTCTACAAAATGGTATCTTTACTTGCAAAAACTGCTTGAGTGCCAGGTAAACTTTGCAAATGGCACAGACAGCACTTTGAGGAATGTGCCACTTGCAAAGTAGCGCAAAGCAATACACACAGTTTGAGCTGTTGTTAACGCACGACTACAACTAATTGTATCTAAATTAACTAGATACATTATACCCTCACGTGAAAAACTAAAGTCTATATAGATATGTAGATATTCTTATATTATATTGCACCTTCAGCAACAGGTTTCCTTCGTAAAAACGGATAGGATAGTTTGGCTGCGACAAACTTCCCATTTCACCTCCGCTTATAAAGCCGTGAACTAACAAGAAGTAAGCCTGCTCCGAGCAGGTTCAATTAACCAGACCTGTTACTATGACAACAAGTCCTGGATGAGCGTCGAAGAACCGAACAATCCAAGATCATGCGAAATCGTCAACAATCTAATCCCGCTAAGTGAGTTAGCGAGGTACGAAGAATATGCCCCAAGGCCTTAAATTGACTGTGTTTGCAGACTTAGCGGCATCACTTAGCCTTCAAGCCTCACTCTGTTAACTCAAGCCACAATCAGATATTTATTTTTGATAATCTTTTTGAGACACCATAAAGATGCTACGTGCAGAAAAGTTCGTTTTTCGTTCATGAGCTCAAGGCTTGATTATTGTAATACTCTACTAAGTGGTTGCGCTGCACGCTTAATAAACAATCTCTAGCTTGTCCAAAACCAGGAAGCATGACCATATTAGGTCAGTTCTGTCAACACTGCATTAAACACGAAATATATTTTAAAAAATGTACTAAATACGTACAAAGCATTTGTAAAGGTTTAGCTCCCCAGTACTTGAGTGAGCTCTCACTGCATCATAGTTCTTCAAGTTTATTGCAATCCCAAACTTTTGCTCAGTTGATAATACCTAGAATATCAAAATCAACTGCTGGCAATTGATCTCTTCCAATTTAGCACCTAAACCTTTGAAACAGTCTTCCTACCATTGTTCGGGAAGCAGAGACTCTGTACAAATTTCTCTATTACAAATACAAATTATGTGTTCTCAGGCTAACAGAACACTATTGTCATGTAAATAAATGGCCAAAATTAATTAAAGGTTTCTGTTTTCAGTTGAACATAATTCTGTTTAAGCAGCCCTTGAAATAATAACTAATGATTTTTGCAACACAAATTAATTAATAAAAACCATATTTAAGTTGGACAATGACGAGACAGAAATGGACTTTTACTGAACAATGTGGATGACTTTTAATAGAAATGTATATTTTGGTATCTATAAAGAAAACCTGTACTTTGAAGGATATTTTGACCTTTATTTGGGATTCTGTCCGCTGAAACATTGTTCTTTGGTAAGAATCTTAGCATACCATAATTTAGTTAAACAATTCATTGTGTAGTTTTGTTGAAAAGGCAATGTTTTGTTATAATATAGGTCACATTGTACCTTCGGTGTTGTAGGAGCAGTGTGTCTCTCATATAGACATCAGTGCAACTGGCAGTGGAGGTAATAACAATGTTCATGGAGCCATAAATCTGTTCCATCTAATGATGTGATTCACCTGCAGTAGCAGTTTGATATGTCATGGTCCCTGCTCTGTCATTTCAAGGGGACACAGCTGGAACAAACCTCTCTCTCAGCTATGAGAAAGTCTGATTTACTGTGTTCTTCTTTTCTTGCACTACGTTAAGAACAGGAGTTACCGATGGCAGAAAATAGTGGCAAGATATATGGTACCATCCTTGTGAGGGGAACCTCTCTTAGTCAGGTGATTTCTTCAATCAATATTCAAGTACATGTCATACTAGCCTTCTAAAAAGTGCTGTCTAGTTGCAAATGTCAGTACATACAGTGGATACGTAAAGTATTCAGACCCCCTTACATTTTTCACTCTTTGTTATTGCAGCCATTTTCTAAAATCATTTAAGTTAATTTTTGTTCTTCATTAATGTACACACTGCACCCCACATTGACATTTTTGTAGATTTATTAAAAAAGAAAAACTGAAATTTCACATGGTCCTAAGTATTTCGACCCTTTGCTGTGACGCTCATATATTTAACTCAGGTGCTGTCCATTTCTTCTGATCATCCTTGAGATGGTTCTATCCTTCATTTGAGTCCAGCTGTGTTTGATTATACTGATTGGACTTGATTAGGAAAGCCACACACCTGTCCATATAAGACCTTACAGCTCACAGTGAATGTCAGAGCAAATGAGAATCAGGAGGTCAAAGGAACTGCCTGAAGTCTCGTAGACAGAATTGTGGCAAGGCACAGATCTGGCCAAGGTTACAAAAAAATTCGACTGAACTTAAGGTTTCTAAGAGCACAATGTCCTCCATTATCCTGAACTGGTAGACGTTTGGCACGACGAGAACCCTTCCTAGAACTGTCCGTCCAGCCAAACTGAGCTATCTGGGGAGAAGAGAATTGGTGAGAGAGGTAAAGAAGAACGTCTCGGGTTACGTATGTAACCCTGGTTCCCTGAGGGGAACGAGACGCTGTGTCAAAGCACTAGGGGAAATAGCCTTGCGTGAGTCACGTGAAGATCTGTGCAACCAATGAGAAACGAACGCGTGTGAATGCGTCACTGCCGGCGGTAGCCGGTGACGTCATGAGGAGGAGCATAAAGGCGCGTCTGAAACCGGGGTGCGTCAGCCATGAATGCCTGAAGCGGGCCCGGAGGCGCCAGGAGCTGAGGCAAAGACACAGCGTCTCGTTCCCCTCAGGGAACCAGGGTTACATACGTAACCCGAGACGTTCCCTTTCAGGGAACTCGAGCTGTGTCGAAGCACTAGGGGAACGCTATGCCAACGCCACCTCAGCGACGTCAGCATCCAGGTGTGTCCCAGCTCACTGAGAGAGCACCCTGGTTCTCGGGGCGTCATCGAGGTCTAGCTGGTAGAACCTCATGAATGTGTGCGGTGAGGACCAGCCAGCCGCAGCACAAACATCAGACAAGGAGACTCCGGAGAGGAGAGCCTTGGATGCCGCCATGCTCCTAGTGGAGTGGGCTCAGACCCTCAAAGGAGAAGCATGTCCGGCCGACTCGTAAGCTAGACAGATAGCCTCGACTATCCACCTGCTTAGTGTTTGCTTAGAAGCTGGAGCCCCCTTAGGGGTCCTAAAGCCAACGCAAACGAACAGTTGGTCCGACTTACGCCAAGTGGCAGTCTTGGAACGTAAGCGTCCAGTGCTCGCACTGGACAGACCTTGTTCTTGCTCCTGCTCATGATCATCAAATGGGGGAGGGCAGAAGGCCTGCAGCGTGAAAGACCGAGCCACCTCAGTGGGAACCTTGGGGATATAGCCTGGCCTCGGGTGGAGAAATGCCTTTCCCATCCCGGGCGCAAACTGAAGACATGAAGGGGCCACTAAGAGGGCCTGAAGATCCCCGACCCTCTTGAGCGAGGCGATTGCCAGCAAAAGAAGGGTCTAAAGAGAGAGGTACTTAATAGAGATTCCTCTAAAGGTTCAAGGGGTGGCTGGGACAGGCCTAGGAGTACCACGGACAAGTGCCAAGCCGGCACCCTGGTCTGTGCCACAGGTCTCAGCCTTAGTGTACCACGGAGGAAACGAGTGACTAGCGGGTCCCTGCCCAAGGATACCCCACCCAGAGGTACGTGGCAAGCCGCTATAGCAGCCACGTAGACCTTCAAGGTGGAGGGGGACAGCCCTGCCACAAACTCCAGTACTTTGCCAACTTGACAGGTTACTGGGTTCACCTGCCTTTCACTACACCAAGAAGTGAAGAGCTTCCACTTCAAGGCGTAGAGTTTCCTCGTGGAGGGAGCTCTGGACTGAAGGATGGTCTCAACAACCTCGGCTGAGAGACCGGCCTCTATGAGCTGGGCCCCCTCAGGGGCCAGACCCACAGTTTCAACAGCTCTGGTTGCGGGTGAAGAATGCAACCTTCCGCCTGGGACAGAAGGTCCCTCCTGATCGGGATCTCCCAGGGGACCCCGTCGAGGAGGGACACAAGGTCCGCGAACCATATTCTGGCGAGACGGACCTTTTCCCGGCGGATCTTGGCCAGAACTCCCGGGAGCAGAGTGATGGGAGGAAAAAGCATACAGGCGTAGCCTCGGCCACGCCTGTACCATAACAACCCGCCCCAGAGGCCCTGGATGTTTAAACGAAAGCCACAGAGGGCAGAGAAATTCTTACGGAGGCAAACAGGAGACCTGTGCCTGCCGTATCTGTCCCAAATCTGCTCCAAACAGGGGGACCAAGGGTTCCAGCCCTCGGGGAGAACCCCTGGTTTTCAGCCACCACTGCAGGGGTCTCGCACACAGTCGGCCCCATGGAATAATCGCTGGAGCCGCTGCATGGACCCTAACACCTCAGAGTGTCTCACGTGAGTGGCTGCCCCTCGATACTCTTGACGGCTGAACGAAGGCTTGAATGCGCTCGGGGAACATAGCCACTGAGTCCCAAAGACTCCCAAGAAAGTGGTTCTCTACGTGGGAGAAAGAACACTCTTCTTGGTGTTCAGCGTAAGAGTGTCACTCGTCGCTTAACAGCTCAACGAACGGCCTGGATGCTCTCGGGGAGGAACCGAGCAGACATGGCCACTGAGTCCCAAATGACTCCCAAGAAAGTGGTTCTCTGAGTGGGAGAAAGTACAGTCTTCTTGGTGTTCCGCCGTAAGCATCGACGAGAACCAGGAGTTCTTCCGCATGCCTTGATCGTGACCTTGATCGCGAAGCGGGTTACCCCTCAGGGAGAACCCCTGGTCTTTAGCCACCACCATGAGTGGCTGGCCAAGCTTAATGCTCCTAACGGCTAGACGAACGGCCTTAATGCGCTCGGGGGAGAGCCGAGCAGACACGGCCACTGAGTCCCAAATGACCCACAAGAAAGTGGTTCTCTGAGTAGGAGAAAGTACACTCTTCTTGGTGTTCAGCCGTAAGCATCGTGAGACGAGAACCAAGAGTTCTTCCGCATGCTCAGGGTGCGTGGGCATCGCCCCGTGACCTTGATTGCGAAGCGGGTACCCCTCAGGGAGAACCCCTGGTCTAAGTCTTAACCCCAGCTCCTCTGTGTGCGGGCACAGCACCTCGATGTTGTGCTGCTAACTGCGGCGACTTGGCCAGGGTAAGCCAAGTTGTCGACATAGTTCAGGACACGATAGACAGAGTAGGCCATCTCCCTAGTGGCCCGAAGAGACAGATCCACGGTCCGGCGCAGCTCTGCCACTGCCTCCGGACCGATACCGCCGCCCTCGTTGAGGTCCCCAATGCTTTGTGAGTGAAAGTATGCTTTCCCCACTAAAGACGATGTGACGCGCATCGGCTTGGAGGGGAGCACCAGAGCTTTAATGGAGGACGCAGACTGAGGGACGAGGTAACTCGCCCTCATCCACTTTCTTCAACCCTCCATATCAATGATCTTGAGCCCCACTAGATTATTATACATCGTAATATTACGTGTATAAATTTTCTCAGAGGCTGGCCTTCCCCAAAATCTAGATACCTCGGCATGTAAATCAGGTATGAAAGGCATTGCTCGGCGCGGGGAAATGACGCGAGTCAGAAGATAACGCTCGTCTAACATACTTAGGACGAGCGCTTCTGGTCTCTGCTGGCCAATCAAGCCCCAGACGAGAGACCGCTCGCGCCACAACCTCAACAAGCTCCTCAAACGCCGGCGAGGAGAGTGGCGAATCCTCCTCGACCGGGTCAACACTAGCTAAATCGATCTCACTCTCTGAACTTGATAGAGCTAGTGTTGGAGTCACAGCACGGGCATCTCACTCAGAGTGCTCGTGACTGGGACCCGCTTGATCTCGTGAAGGCTGAGGTAAGGACGGACCCACCCCAGCAGCCTCAGCGAGGTCCATTTGTGATCCCCAGGACCGAGAGCGCCACAAAGCCTCGGCTACTGCAGGTCCCGAATCGCGGGGAACACTAGCCTGGGCGGCCTCGTTACAGACCGCCAGGCGGGAGCGGAGATCATGCAATGAAAAAGTTCATCCCACCGGGGCTCCGAACCCCGGTCTCCCGCATGATAGGCAAACACAGATAGAACCTCTCGCAGTCCTTACAACCGGCATTCTCAAATGCCGACCGTGCATGCTCCACTCCCAAACAGATTACACACATAACATGTGTATCCCTGCCCGTTATGAAACGTGGGCAAGGATAAACACACGGTGTGAACCTCTGTTCATTCGCCACATTTTCACACTCATTCTGATGATTTTTAGCTATCTCAACTCAAAATCACTCTCACACAGACACAGCACGCTGAAGGCATTCAGAGCTGACGCGCCCCGGTTTCAGACGCGCCTTTATGCTCTTCCTCATGACGTCACCGGCTACCGCCGGCAGTGACGCATTCACACGCGTTCATTTCTCATTGGTTTCACAGATCTTCACGTGACTCGCGCAAGGCTATTTCCCCTAGTGCTTTGACACAGCTCGAGTTCCCTGAAAGGGAACCCAAATATCACTGTGGTTGAGTTTCAGAAGTGCAGTCGAGAGATGCTGAAAGTTGTAGTCAACCATCACTGCAGCCCTCCACAGCCCTCGCTTTATGGCAGCCCCTCCTCAGTGCAAGACACATGAAAGCCCACATGGAGTTTGCTAAAAAAAACCACCTGAAGGACTCCAAGACGGTGAGGATCCCCAAATCCCTTTGTGAAATACTTGTTGCATCTTTCCCAAAATACTCAAGGCTGTATTAGAGCAAAAGGGTGCTTCTGCTAAATATTGAATAAATTGTCTGAATACTTAGGACCATGAGATATTTCAGTTTTTCTTTTTTAAGAAATCTGCAAAAATGTCAACAATTCTGTGTTCTTCTGTCAATAATGGGGTGCTGTGTGTAATAAGGGGAAAGAAAAAACCTTAAATAATTTTATCAAATGGCTGCAATGTAACAAATTTGTGAAAAAGTGAAAATGTAATGGAGTCTAAATACATTCCATACCCACTGTTTTTTTGTTGTTGTTGAAATTCATGGATTTCAACTGGTTTTATCCAGTTTGTCTAAAATAAAATAAAATTCCACAAACAATTTTGTTTAAATGTATCTTCAGAATGTGCACAAAATGCACAACGTAGTCAACAATTTTGACTACGGTATGTATATTTGTACATAAACAATATGATGAAATAAGACACCAGATTTGAAGCAAATTAACCATGAATGTTGGTTGGTTGTCCAAACTTCATTTTTTTTTTTTTTTTTTTTATGACTGTAATCTGAAACTGAATGACATCATGATCGGGAAACTATAAACTATAACTCTTCAACATGAGTTCCCTTGAAACGGAACTGATACATTTTTCCAATATTCTATTAGTGTATGTTTTCAGTGTATTTACATGTCTGAAAGTAAATTAAAAATAAGCATTACATAACTTTTTTTTATCAATAAGTAATGAAAACAAACGTTTTTAAAATGTTTAATTCTTCAAAATCAGTTAATAAAAATAAGCAATTTTTTTATTTTTTATAATATATTAGACAAGTTGAAATCAGTTTAAGTTAAAATGACTTAAACATCCAAGTTCATTATATTAAACACAATTATAAAGGCTGCAACTTTTTTTGCTCCTTTAACTTCGACAGTAAAATATAATTATAAAAATGTATAAATCACCCAAAATAATACATACATGAAGTGTTCATTACTATTTTTCATTAAGCACAAATATACATTTAAAGATACAATGTGAAGAGACAAACAACAAAACATAGTTGTGCAGAAATGCTGTGATCCCAATATTAACATGCGATAGTTGAGAAAGAAACACTCCCCTCCTCGGTTTTGGAGGACACATCCCTCATCGAGTCGCCTGCATAACTGACCTCTACATGCTGTGACTTTATAAATGCCTGTAATCACTGGTGCTTGCCAAACATACTGAAAGGCACCTTGGCTTCTTGCTGTTTGAAAGGACTGCAGATGTGCCTCATAAGTGTAATGAAACAAAGTTTGTTTGTTTCATTCCTAAGTTAGAGAGGAAGATCAATGCGTCATGAACACGACACATCACATTTTCATTGCTCTTTGTTCAACATTTAAACCTAGATTCATTTACATTTATGCATTTGGCAGACGCTTTTATCCAAAGCGACTTATATTGTATTCAAGATACACATTGAATCAGTTCTTGCTTTCCCTGGGATCGAACCCATGACCTTGGCGTTGTAAACACCAATGCTCAACTGATTGAGCTACAGGAAAGCTGTAGATACATAGATTCATAGATAATGTTTTTTTCATTGTTAGTTACTGAAACCTAATGTATTGATTAATCTTAAAAAAACGTTTTATTTCTCATGTTACCAAGGCATCTAAATTAAAGTGCATCCTATGTTGGTAAAACAAGGTATTTATTTGAGTTACAAAATTGTCATTAGGACATAATTAAGGTTTATTTTACTATAAATCTTCAGTGTGGGGTAAAAGACATTGCGTTTACATTTATTCAGTTTTTTTTTTCATGACAAAACTGTTACAGTGACCTAAAAGAGAGAACAAAATAAGGTTTGGTTTTAGTTGTGTCACCACAGCTAGCTTAAGG
This sequence comes from Rhodeus uyekii, assembly GCA_037043235.1. NCBI lineage: Eukaryota > Metazoa > Chordata > Actinopteri > Cypriniformes > Acheilognathidae > Rhodeus > Rhodeus uyekii. The sequence goes on along the minus strand of JAWRVZ010000191.1, from coordinate 736,013 downwards.
ATTTTCTAAATCAGTGGCTAGCATGACCCACATGCAGCAGCAGCAATGCCCGAGGGAAAGACCTTTCGTGCTCAGCGCAGACAGAAGCTCTGAAGATGTAGACGGGGCAGCTCTGGACGCTCTTCCCTGAGAGCCTATTAGTCACATCAGTCTGTTACAGGCGTTAATGACTGTCCTTGAAAATAAAAGTGGCCACACAGATGTGGAGAGGCTAGCCCTGCCTTTTGTCATTGCTTACAATGTTCTGATTATACATCAGAGTAATTTGTACTCAATAAATGTACAACTTAAATTATGTTCAATACTACTTATTAAAATTGCTAAGCAATTTAAAAATAATTAAAAACAGATCTTTGAACTACCAATTCACCAAATAAAAATTTATAATTTTTTTATAATTTTTCCATAGCGACACAATTACAGTTACAATATAATAATAATTATCATTACTGATTATTGTTTTTTGTTCCTACTTTAAATTAGGTGTGTTACAGTTCTGTTAGTTTGTTACACTTTTAGTTTGTTATTTTCCATTGTTCCTCTCTCCTCCGCATCACACACGCACCCACGTTCGCCAACACTCAGTGTTACGCCTGCTGCATTTTCCAGATATTTTATTTATTATTATTAAATACCTTTTGTATTGGAACTTGTCTAATCTTCATCTTTGGTTCTTCAGTTTTGTAACAGTACTATTTAACATTTAAATTGATCCTTTGATACAGTGTGCTTATTGTGTGCATACATGTTTTTTCCCAGCGTAAAATACAATTCATTTCTGTAACTAACAACAACTAACAAAGTGCAATAATGGTGCAATTTTAAATATTAACATTCACAAATCCAAAATGATCAGATACAAAGAATAGGTATCTGAATACTTTTGCAATGTCAATATAATGCAATTTAAACCAAAGGAGGAAAAATACAGACACACATGTTGCAATTGTCAAATGTGTGTTTGATTATACTATTGAAATGTACAGTAAGTTTGTTTTTTCCTGAAAAGTAGC